>RJWJ010000016.1:0-338576 GCA_004363605.1 Indri indri | reverse complement strand
ATGGAATGCTTGGTATAGCATTTATTCTTTTTTTCTCATAGCTTTCACACCCTTGGGGAAAAAACCTAGGAACAAGTGCTAAGTCATTTGATTTATTTAACTTCGAGTTTCTTTGCTTTAGGATTATAAATCAGACTCTTATTGTCACTTTAATGCAGAAAGGATTCCTTTGTGTTCATAATATAGATCAAGATGTGATTTAAGTCAAATCTTGTCAAGGTAACTCCTTTTTAAACTATGAGAAGAGATTTGGCTGTAGCCCAAAACTAATGGGAGTCATATTTTATAATAAAAAGCAATATGTTAGTAATAGAGGCTTTGCAGCTTCTTGCAGTCTCCACAAGCACAAATTCTTGTCAGTTTCCACAGCTAATGCATTTTTTGGTCCAGTCATAAGCACTTTAAAAAAGTCTCTATTTAATATTGTGGAAGACAGAAATTCTAATTTTCCAAAGGAAGCAGTGAAAATAGAGATCTTAGCCTGGAGGAGTAAGATATAAGATGCTTGACTATCAAAAGAACCCCATTTTGAAAAGAGAGACCATCAGAAAGTACAGTAGTGTGAATAGAAAACTGAACAAACCTTCAAATTGAACATAAAGGCGTGTCACATTTCCAGTATTTTTTCCTCTTCCCCACATTTTATAAAGAGATCTTTCAGCTGATCAAACATAAAAAGATGACAAGAAGTAATTTATATTGTTCACATCTACGATTTAATGACTTCTGTGAAGAATGAAAGCTAATTTCACTTGTGTTTGCAGTCACTTGTCACACATTGCTTATAGCACTTATAAGGCTACTTGTCTGTAATGTAGAGTTAGATATTGATGTAAAACTATAGCAAAAGTTTCAGGAAGACTAATTACTTAAACTTGTAAATTCTGTGACTGCCAGCGTGAGAAAACTAAAGGTTCACTGCATAGAAAAAATACCAGTGAGAACAATGAACAGTCAAGCAGGGGGAGTTCACTTAAAACATTACTAATTATATTAATATGTCTTCTTCCCAGAAAACCAAGTCAGTTTTATAATATGTATTAAATTTATAAATATCATGAAAAAAGACTAATTTAATCTATAACTAATGGAAACTCAATCTATTCTTGAACTTTTACATAGTACATGAGATTTCCAAAGTTATCATTTGCCTAAAATGATACTTTCTGTGTTTCTGAAAGTTTCAGCATTTCAAGGGCATCCATGTAGCTTTTTAATATTTAGTTTAGAATTGCAAATTCACTATGTTCCCATTGTTATGCCTGACTTCATATTTTCCTGTTTCATAGAGGTGGAAGTGGAAGTAAATTGTATTCTTTGATGTCAGTGTGACTTTTGTAAGAAGTGTCATCAGCAGCTTAGTCGATGTGACCTTTTTCCTTTACTCTTGAGTACTCTGAAATAAATTTATTATGTTACAGTTATCTTTCTTTTTATTTTCTCCTTGAATCATGTGATAACAGTGTTCTTTATCTACATGACCTAATTCCAACCAGCAATTAAGCTGCCTCATACATTGTAATAAAATCTATCACTCACCCCACCTTCTTTTATTCTTCACAAATTGGCTTATAAGACAATAGAAGCATTGTTATATGTATTTTTCAGATGAAAACATGAGGGTCACAAGATTTAAGTAAATAGCAAAGTAAGGGTATAGATATCGGTCTTGTAACTCTAGTGGGCTTTTCTCCCCTCGCTAAGTTACCTCGCATTATTCTGAAAACAAAGTTACCAACCTTTCTTAGGATCATGAACTTAATAACCAAGTATCTCTAAGTATTAATAAGAGCAGAAAAGACGAGGCTTAAAGAGAGAAAGTAATTCCTACAAAAATGTGTACCGGTCTCATTATTGTCTTGTTATGAGAACCATTGTGCCCAATAAAACATTTTAATAAAACCTGAAAATTTGTTTTAAATTTTCACTTTACCTTTTCTTGAGTACCTCTAGATAGTCACATGCAAAATAAAAATTGTGTTTTAGTCAAAGTATTCTTACCTTATAATCTAATAAGAGATAATTGGTATCATTAACTAGTCCGGTATTCAGACAGACAATATAATTTTCACAGTCCTAGGATATTATATTCAGTGTCTTACGTAGGGTATTTCTATTAGAGTTAATATGCTTATGTAATTAAGTAATTTAAAATTAATTATTATATTTTATAATTCTCCAGACTATTTTAAATTAACTGTTTTTGTTCTTGAAATCAACGTCTATTATTAAAAATTATTAGTTTTTTCAGAAAAGTTTACTTTTTTAACTCCTATATATATGCTAAAAATGGAGAATTGTGTAAATTGCTTTGTTTAGACTATTTAGTAAAGTGAAAGATCATTCACCTCAATTCTGTGTCTTGATTTAACCTTTCTTAATGTATATTTGTTGTCCATTAATATTCTTCCTAAGTAATCTCATCTACCCTCATTGATTCAGCTACCAGACATAGGCTGAGAACTCTTGTATTTTTATCTCCAATCTAGAACCTGCCCTGAGCTACAATTTATATACCCAAAGCCTTATTAGATTGCTCTACTTTGATGTCTTAAAGGCAGCTTAAACTAATGGTTTCATAACTCTTTCCCACACTTTCAAACTAGCCCCTCCTCTGGTGTTTTTTTTTAATTTAATTTTTTTCATTTCAGCATATTACAGGGGTACAGATGTTTGGGTTACATATATTGCTTTAGCCCCACTTGAGTCAGAGCTTCAGGTGTTTTTAATCTAATTAAATGATAACTAGATACAACAAAGTTGTTGAAGCTACCAATTTTGGAATCATCCCTGACTCCTCTTTCTGCCTCATTCCTCCTCCACCAAATTTTATTATTTTTTTTATCAACAAAAATTTTAATTATTTATTTACTTAACAAATTTTATTGATCCAAACCTTCTCCATTCTGTCAACTTCTTTCCTCCAGTTCCATTGCTGTAGACCAGTCAGCCACAACCTTTTTTGCCTGGACTTGGAATGGAGCCCCTTGACTATTCTTTGTAGTTCAGATACAAACCTTCTCTAAGCCACACTTTGCTCTGTTTTGGAGGGTGACAGTTTACAAATGCAAATCTAATTTCATCTTTGCCTTACCTTAAAACCTTCAATAGTTCCCCACTGCCACTTTCAAAAAGGTTCAAGTGCTTAATATGAATAACAAGACCCTATAAAGTTTTGTCTCTGTCCACGTCTTGATGTTCATCTCTCAAACTTTTTTTACTTCCGTGTCTATCTATTCTTCAGACAAATGGGACTACTGTTTTCTTATTCAGGCATTAAAACAGAAAATTGCTTCTTCCCAGAACTCCTATTCCTTCTGGCTACCTCTTCACATAGATAATTCCATGTCATCCTTTAGGTATTATCTAAAATCTCACTTCCTTTGCTGATACTCCCAGAGGAGATTAGGTGCCTCAGTGAATGCTCTCTCTGCATCTTCTTTCCTGACAGTCATCACAATTGCAGTTATATCTGTATAGTCTGCATTTCTCCCTAGAATTTGAATTCCATTAGGACCTAGACCATTTTATTCCCTCTGCTGAATTCTTTGTATCTATCACAGGATCCAGAAAAAGAATTTCAATGAGAACATGGGTATTTATAGAGTAAATTACCATCATTTTGATTCTTGACAATTTGTTCACTCTACTACCCAATCCTTGAAGAATTATGCCATCTACTTTGTGGACAAATATACAATAACACATTTATATTAAACTCCTTTACATTGGGATAATTAGTATTCTTCCTTTGATCTTACCATTCGGTTAGCCATAAACAGTGATTTTCAAGAATTGGGACCCTTCCCAAGTAAGTAGATTTTATTTCCTTAGTGCTTAAGCTAAGCCTTTAATGATTATTTGCCAAATATTATTAAAACTCATAAAAATGAATTGAACGGGATATGTAAATCTAAAACCTAAAGATTTCAGGAACCAAATTACAAATTTCCTCTTAAGTCTCATAAATTAAAGTGACCCCTTAATAACCCACACTGATTCCACTTATCTTTTTTTATGATAGCAGATCTATGTAAGACTCTTGTGTCCAGAACGAGTCAGAATGATTGCATATGAGAGTTTGAATTGCACTCTGTGGGGATGTTGGTATGATGTGAACTAAATAAGAATGCACATTTTCTTATTATGGGACTATGAAGTGATATGTTCTGTGATTTTGTCTAACATATCTGTTTTCTAATCTCAACTCTGTCATCATTCTACAATCCACTGCTAATTATAAATCATTTGGAGATCTTTGGTTACCACCTAATGTTCAGAAAGGAGAATGCTATTGACCATTTCCTCTCAAAAATGTATGCGACATTGCCACTAATTGCTGCTACCATGATGGACTGTAGAACACGTGGAATGGATTTGAGCTCGTAACTGCTCTGACTCTGTTAAAGCAAGAGGCCACAAAAGAAGGATTCTTCACCAGATTATGTTTTAAAGAGTACTAATTTAAAGGAGTGACAGTGTCTCAGGAACTCTTGACTTCATAGTACTTATGGATTTCCTTGAGATGATGGATATTTTTAAGTTTCCAAATTAGAAAGTGTTAGGATTTGAAGAGAGGAGAACCTTCATACTCTGTTGGTGGGAATGTAAATTTAGTACGGCCATTGTGGAAACTGGAGTATGGAGGTTTCTCAAAAATGTTAAAGATAGAACTATCATATGATCCAGCAATCCAACTACTGAGTAGATATCCAAAGGAAAAAAAAATCAGCATCTTAAAGACATATCTACGCACTCATGTTCATTGCAGCATGATTCACAATAACCAGAATATGGAAACAACCTAAATGTCCTTCGACAGATGAAGAGATAAAGAAAATGTGGTGTATATGTATAAACACAATGGGATAATATTCAGCCATAAAAAAGAAGGAAATCCTGCCATTTCTGACAATGTAGATGAGCCTGAAGGATATTATGTTAAATGTCAAGTGAAATAAACCAGGTACAAAAAGACAAATGTAGTCATGCACCCCATAACAATGTTTTGATCAGTGATGGAGCACATATAGATGGTAGTCTAATAAGATTATGATGAACCTAAAAAATTCCTATCCCCTAGTTATGTCCTAGCCATCCTAATGTTGTAGCACAATGCATTACTCATGTGTTTGTGGTAACGTTGGTATAAACAAGCCTACTACGCCGCCGGTCACATAAAAGTATAGCACATACATTTATGTACAGTACATAATACATAATAATGATAATAAATGACTGTGTTACTGGTTTATGCATTTACTATACTATACATTTTATCATTATTTTAGAATGTATTCCTTCTACTCATTAAAAACAAATAATAATAACAACTGTAAAACGGTCTCAGGAAGGCCCTTCAGGAGGTATCCAGAAGAAGGCATTGTTATTACCAGAGCATGGCAGCTCCATGTGTGTTATCGACCCTGAAGACCTTCCACTGGGACAAGATGCGGAGGTGGAAAACAGTGATATGATGATCCTGACCCTGTGTAGGCCCAGGCTAATGGGTGTGTTTGTTTCTTAGTTTTCAACAAAAAAGTTTTGAAATTAAAAAAATTAAAATAATTTAAATAGAAAAAGCTTATAGAACAAGGATACAAAGAAAGAAAATACTTTTGTATAGTTATGCAATGTGTTTGTATTTTATGCTATCATTACAAAAGTGTCAAAAAGTTAAAAAATTTAAAAGCTTATAAAGTAAAAAAGTTACAGTAAACTAAGGTAAATGTATTATTAAAGAAAATTTTTTTTTATAAATTTAGTATAACCTAAGGGTACAGTGATTATAAAGTCTACAGCAGTGTGAAGTAATGTCCTAGGCCTTCATGGGGATGCCACTGGCCACTCACTCACTGACTCACCCAGAGCAACTTCCAGTCCTGAAAGCTCCTTTCATTGTAGGTGCCCTATACAGTTGTAGCATTTTTAATTTTTATGTTATTTTTCTACTGTAATTTTTCTATGTTTAGATGTATTTAGATACACAAATACTTTAATACTACTGTGTTAAAATTTCTTGCAGTATTCAGTACAGTAACATGCCATACAGATTTGTAGCCTTGGTGTGTAGTAGACTGTACCTTCTAGGTTTGCGTAAGTCCCCTTTATGATGTTTGCACAGGACAAAATTGCCTAATAGTGTATTTCTCAGAATGTATTTCTGTCATTAAGTGATGCATGACTATACTACACTTATATGTGAAACCTGTAAAAGTTAAATTCAGAAGTAGAGAGTACAATGGTGGTTACCAGGGGATGGAGGTTGTGAGGGGATTGTGGAGATGCTGATGAAAGGTTAGAACATTTCAGTTAGATGGGAGGAATGAATTCAAGAGCTCTATTGTACAACACAGTGACTATAGTTAATAACAGCATATGATATGCTTAAAAATTACTAAGACAGAATTTAAGTGTTCTCACCACAAAAAAATGAAAAGTGTGTGAGGTAACGCATATGTTATTTTGATTTTGCCATTCCACCATGTATATGTATTGCAAAATAACATGTTGTACACAATAAATAGATATGATTTTTGTCAAATAAAAAATTAAAAATAGAAAATTAATCAATATCACAAAATTACTAAATTCCCCAGTATCCATTCTCACACTATCTCCTTCCAAATTTGTTTTAATACAGCCCACGGGAGTCCAGCTGGGGACTACATTTCCCAGCTTTCCTTGTTTGTTTGCACATGACTATGTTCTCACTAATGGGAAATAAGCAGCAGTCATTTAGACAAGTCCCGTGCCAATTTCTTAAGAGAATGCTGCTTCCTCCCTATTTTTGGGGGGTTGAGAGAGTCGGCCAGCTTCAAACATGTAGATGGAGACACTGGGATGGCAGAGTAAAAAAATAATTGCATGGGAGATGGCCCACCTAAACTGGGACTGAAACACGAGGAGAAATGCAATTTGAAGGGATCACTGCATTTTTGGATTTTTTATAAAAATTTTTAAAATTTACTATAGGATACAATTAAAATATAAATGCAAGTGGATATATATGTATGCATACCTATATATAAGTGCATGTATAAGTGTTAAAATTTACTCTTGTATGGTTTAGATAATGTGTTTCATGATCAATTAAAGGCAAAAGAAAGCTTTGCAATTGTAAAAAAAAAAGTGATACAATTGGGGAAGAATTATAAAAAAAAGTAGACTTGAATTTTTTTCAAAACTAATTACATATTTATTTCTCTTTCTTGGTGAAAAATGTTTGAATATAGACTACTCTGTTGTAGAAAATAGATTTAAA
Source organism: Indri indri (assembly GCA_004363605.1). Classification (NCBI taxonomy): domain Eukaryota; kingdom Metazoa; phylum Chordata; class Mammalia; order Primates; family Indriidae; genus Indri; species Indri indri. The sequence continues at coordinate 331,312 of RJWJ010000016.1, read as the reverse complement.
AATTGCTAACTCTAAAAGTGTGTTGACTGTTCTCTCTTTAGTGTTATATAGCCCTTAAGTAGGCAAAAGGAAGATGATGCCTTTCTCTATGCCTAGGCTTGATGAATTCATTTTCAATCTCTTTTTAGATTCTGAATAAAACTTTATTTAAAAGCATGAAGATGATATATGTGTTTAAGAATGGCTGGTAACATTAACCAAAATTTTAGCTGTAACTCCAGATCTGCAAAGAAGCATATAAGCAATATTAGCTACATAACTATATGCAGGATTTATATAATTTATATTTCTAAAATTTCTTTGTGGTTGTTACATGTTAACTTCTGCATAGAACTAACATTAACGGCATTCATAGTAAAAGTTATTTAATTAAAATATTTTTATCCCAAAATGTTACATAGTGCCCTAGGCTTTTCCTCTTTTAATCCTGCTGTTCATTATTCGTATATGACTTAAGGGTCTGAGGGTAAGCCTCTCATTAGTCATCCCCTGAGCATCGCAAAGTCACACACATGAATAGATATTATTTTAAGGGACTCACTAACTTAGTGGCACTTTTTAAGATATCTTCTATTTACAACTTTAAAAGGCAAAATTTAAATTCTGATTTCATAGAGGCTAATGAAAGCACAATGATCTAAATTTGGTTTTCCAAATTAGTATCATTACCAGAAAGCCTGAATGCCCACAAGATGGGCTGGTGACAACTTGATTGTGTTCAGACACTTCCCAAATTAGGTGCCGTGTTTGAAAACTTGGCCAAGTGAGATTGACACAAGCTTCTCAGGCAACAGTGAGAAAAACAGAAGGCGGATCAAATTTGGGCCTGCCAATCCTCGACAGACTTGCTTTAACTTTCTCTCTCTGAAGTTCTTTGTCTTATATTCTCTCTTCACAGAAATTGTGACACAAAGGTTATGACAAGCATGTGAAAATAGCTAGTAACTTATTAATGTCTGCTATGACTTGAGCATCATAGAGCAGCACAGTGTGGCTTCAGTGATTGCTTCTCTTTCCTTCCATATATTGCAGCCAATCTCTTGAGCTGTCCAGAAGTGTCATATTCCTTCAGTGAAATAAGAGCAGTGCATTAATATGCTCTTCTACCTCCAAGCTCATAGTTACTTGTCACATTAATATTTTGCTTAAGCCAACTTTCCCTGAAATATAAGAATGCAAATTACTCACTTCTTGAAACCCTACTGCAGGCTTTTTTCCAACATTCAATTTACACATATATTGAAGTAATGGACATTCTTAACAAACAGGAGTTTTCATTTATTTATTTTCGGCCAAATGGAATTGAAAAGGCAGTATTGAAACAGGGTTTTTTTATGAAGTGGATCTTATAGGTAACCTCTTTCACAATACTAAATTTTCAACTCTTCAAAAAAAATCTCTCTTTTCAGTTTTGGGACGTGATTGTCTTTATTTTTCTAGTCTTAGCTGTTTTGTTTTAATAAGATTGTCATTTTTATTGGCTTAAATATGAGTATAGATACGTAGCAATCATATTTGTAAAGCTATAGCTTATTTTGCTTTTCCTTCCTCCAGAAACTTAGAACATGATACTGTCAATAATGATAACGATAAAACAAACTTTGGGAGCAAGTCTGTCATTGCACAATGACGGTTTTGAATTTAGAAGAAAGAGGAAGGGAATTTTGAGGAAGAACTTAACATTGTGAGAGCAAAAACTGCTTATTTATCTTTGAAGGAAATAGAAAATGGCTGATAAGTAAGGTCTTCCTCACAACTTTTTCTTCATTCCTGTTTTTTGCTCCTCACCATTCTTTTAAAAGTATATCATCTTCCTGATAAAAGTGTATATACATTTTGATTATTCTTTCTGATATAATTTTTGTCTAATATTACTGCTTTTTTAATATCTATATCCCTATTTTGAATTTTAGCTCTAATTGCAAAACAGATTGAGAGCAAATAATTTTTCAAAGATGTACATTTCACTCAAGTTATAGTAAAATGAACTGAGCATATAATGTTTCAATACATTATATAGTTATTGGTGAAAGTAGTAATAATATTTAAATGTATTGATGTCTTACCATGCAGAAAACGTTATCCTAAATAGTTTATATATACTATTTCTGGTTAGTCTCACAGTAAGCCCTAAGAGCAGTTTTATTATCTCAATTTTACAGATGAAGAAATTGATTCTTTCAGAGATCTAATAACTTGCTTAATTTATTAAGTAACTAATTAATAGGAGGCTCATATGCTAATCTTACAGATTAATACATAATTCGTGATTATGTTTATGATGAGTAGGCACCCATGTGACTCATAAGCAAATGAAGACTTTCATCTTCCCTTCAAGTCTATCATACCATACAATTCTGATGACTGCTTATACTAAGCCAAGAAAATAGACTTGACCTCTTGCCTCTGTAAAGTTTTATATTTTGACTGAACATAGCTGTGTCTTCTAAAGAAATGTTATATCTTATACATATTAAGTTCATGAATGCAAATATCTCTTGAAATGCTGATGAAGGAATCAGATATAATAATACTTCCACAAACTTTATATCCTATGAACTTCTACATGTGTTTATGTGCACTTGTATGATATGAGGAAACAGGAGCTCTGAGAGATTGGGTCACTCGATTATTAAGTCTGAGTTTCTTGGATCATTTCTTCCTGTGCACATACATTTCTCATTTGAAACCTGAAACTACAGCCTTTTGTGCTACATGTATCTATGAAATAATCTTGTTCAGATTTTTGATTTCACAGAGGACCTAATTAATACCCATTAAAATAATGTGAATTGCTTCAAGCTGGGATTTTTATCTTATTGTGCCACCAACTATCTATGTGATCTTTTGCAAATCACTTCAGTTCTCCAAGTGTCAGTTTATGATCTGTCAAATGAGGGGTTGGTTATGAACGTGCTGTTCTTTCGCAATGCCATCGTCTATGGTGTGTCACATTTCAAGACCGGTAGTGTCAGAGCCAAAACAAGAACAGAATTCACGGTTCAATTTATACTGTTCTTCTCATTACTCATATTCTTCATTTGAGTTTGTGTTTATGCAGTAGTGAGATAGACTGGCTCATCCCAGTTCTAGGCGAACTTAGAATTTATGTGTAGATGTCTCTGTATACACAGAGCTGTGCCAGGAGAAGGCACTGTGCTGTCAAAACCATTGGACTTCTAAGTCCAAGCTTTGAACATTCTGTGGTGGAGAGCCTCAGATTAATATCTTACCTACAAACTGAAATGTTAACACATTATTTAGTGTGGTGCTTAATGGTAGTATTTAATTAAAACAGAATTACAGAAGAGTAGTCAGCATTTAACTGTTCCTATAATGTGTACTTTGTTTTGAATATGAACCGAGTCCCGTTGTCCTTTGCATAAAATCTATTCCACAAAGTGAACATTCACCTTCCACTTAGCACTTTGTAGTGATTTATTTGAGGCAAACAAACATATGAAAGATCATTTTCTCTTTATATTTTCTTTATATCAGTGTCATATGCCAATATCCTGTTGTCTAGACAACAAAGTATTATGTAATCCATAGAGCTTCTTAGTCAACTGACTAAGGCACTGGAGACAAAAAAAAAAAAAAAATCTACACTGAGTGGCCTTGAACAAGTCTCTGTTTACTTAACTACAAGTCTTTGTGAGTTTCAAATGAAACCACACACACACATGCACACAAAACTAATCCTGTACATGAAAAGTAGGAAGCACTCAAGAAACATTAGCTACAGTTGTCCTTATGAATGAGTTTACATAATAAACTAGATTATCTCTGTGGATGTTTAAATTATTGAGACAAGTAAATACTTTTATAATTTGTAATATTTTGTTGTTAACACAAGACCAACTATCTTTTAAATTAAATATTTGCCTGAAAATTTTATTCCAGGAAATTAAACACATTAAAAAAGAAGGCATAAACATTAGACAGGAAGCACATCAGAAATCAGAGTGACAGAGATACTTTCCTGCTATTTCATAGATCATTCATATTTTTCAATAGGCTGTTAATGTTGTCAAAGTCAAATAAAATAGAGATAAATCTCTAAAATGAAAACATTTCATTGGGCAGGAAAGAATTACAATTTGGGGCACACATGTAGACCAGGTGGTCTTCAGTATGTCTAAAGAAGAAAGGAAAAATGAGAGGTTTTATGAAAAGGAGAAATATCACCTATTGCTCTTTGAGATATTTCATCGGCACTGGTAAGGCTTTGAGGAGCTAGCAAGTACTGATTGGCAAGTGAGGGCAGTGGGCAAAACCAGTCTTTGCTTTGCAGCACACCGGTTTAGCGGCTATTAGCAAAACTGGTTTCAGGTCACTGCCGGCAGTTCCACCTACCAGGCTTGCAGAGAATTGCATTTTTTGGAGCGATGTTTTATGCCCTGAGTGCTTTTCCCTTTGGCTTCTCAATCCTGCTTTAGTTGGGTAAGATAAGAGTGACCCAATTTGTATGATCACCTCTCACAGTGTTAAGACATACGTAACAAGGACTCCGCCATACCACTGATTTCCAACCATTTTAACACCAAGGTTCATCTTCCTCAGTGAACCTGACCATCAGTGTATTTGTCAAAGCATTTGCTATGCAATGATCATGAATCCATGTTTTGGATAAATGTGAAATTTCTATTGATTTAGAAATATAAAAAATATTATATTTGGGCATTTCTGTGACTTCTTAGATTATTTCCTAGAAACCTTGTGCTAGATAGAGTTTTATATTAAATAACTTTTCCTATGCTTGTATATTATTGTGTAATGTATAAAAAATGTGTAAGTGAATTATGCATATAATCTTACAGACGAAATAGAAGACTTTATTATATTCTTTTAGAATTTGATTTAACTAACACTCATTCAAAGACATAAAGCAATTCAGTCAAGTTTTGTGAATAAGTACTCAAACAAAGCCTAATTCTTTCTGGCTTCAAATGCTCTGTGTATTTTAACTATATCTTGCTGCCTCCTAAAGGGATCTAGAATGTAAATGGGACGCCTGACAGCCACTTAGAAGTTTCGAATGTTTATAAGACAAAAACAGGGGCTTTGATTTATGACTCAATTCTTTGATAGTTCTTTATTTGAATTTTAAATGATCACTATTCTATTGTCAGATAACATATACTGTGAGAACTCTCAGTTCAGTTAGCCAGATGGTGCAGCCAGGAGACAGAGGGAAAACCCAAGTAGATTAAGTATGGAGCTAGAGGCAGGCGTACGCTTAGCATGCAAAGCCTCAATCCTCCATCCATGCTTCTGATGTTGGGTTGTTCTCTCCAAATGTTTTACGCAGTTGCCAAAAAATCTGCATGGAAATAATATTCATTTGTGCTTGCAGCATTCATTAGTTACCCTGAATTTTCTCTGAATATCAAATACATGCCCAAGTGAGATGAGATATAAAAGCGGTAGGCAATGCAATCCAATTATCCAAGGAATATTGCTAGTTCTTAGCATAGCAGTAATGTGGCTGAACCTCAAAGCCCCCATGCGTGGTTGCTCTAATAGCTTATATTTTGGAGTTTGGGCTGGTTATCAGCTTTAAAGAACCTAATGGGTTTTCTAAAACAACGCTTTTAGAAAATACCTTATATACATTTGTACTTTGAATACTGACCTCGTCCATCTCAATCCACGTTTCTCCGTTGTAATGATGTTTTCTTCACTTGTGGCCCCCTGTGCGTGACCTCATATTTAATCACTTACACATTCTTTCCTCTTATACTTTTATATCCTGTTTCCTTTTTCTGTAATTCCAGCCAACTACATTTATTTCTTAAGTGACAGCATGCCTCAACATATTTTTCTTTGTTTGCTGATTCATTCATTCAACTGAGCTACAGGGTGTCAGTGAACTGACTACAAGATGACACATAACGTTGGCAGCCAAGGCATGGGAAAAATCTAGGGGATGTGGGTAGGCATTCCAGATTGTTCAGTTGAGGAGATCTATGTTCCGCAATCAATATTCTTTGCTTTAAATTTGTTCCTGGATTTATACCTAGTGACAGTATCCAGAGCTGTATATTTCCATCTGTGCTTATAATTACAATTCTGATTTTTTTATTTGGATTATAAACCTATCCCAGCTGGGTTTTCTGTGTGAGTTCATTCTGGATGGCAGAAATGAGATCTATTTAATATTATAAGCATATTGCCATTTAAAAAAGTACTTTTGCATTCTACCGTAGGGCAGGTGGTTTCATTTACATTTTAAAAATAAGGAATTAGAGGTTATTGATTACAACTTGCCATGCAGTGCATGCCAATTTCATTTGATTCTATGTACTGCAGATCCCAATCTTTCCTCGACAGGTAGTTTAAGGTTACTGAGAAGATAGCTTGTAAAAATTATTGACATTCAGATTGTTTCTAACAATACTCTTTTTCACTCAGTGACTATTTTCTGGGCACCTTCTAAGTGCCAAAGTCTGTGCTAGCTACTGAGCAAATGTATGTGTTCAAGATGCCCTTGCTGCCAGTAGCAACTTAGTTTATAGTTTAATATAAAGCAGCATCATTTTCCAAATAGCGTCTAGTTCTACTGAGCGTATGCCAGGATTTTACTTCTTATCTTGTCTTCGTCTGATGCATATGACCAGTTCTGTTCAATAAGTTGTAAGCACAAGTGTCACCTGAGGTTGAGTATTTATCATTGTGAGAAGAGTCAGCATCTTTTTCTCTCTACCACTGAAATGCTCCAGGTAGGGCCTATTTCATCTGTCTGGTTCTGATAATGAAGACAGTGACGACACAAAGAAGCATACACAGAGCATACATGGGGGGCATTTGGTGTGAGAAAGGATGACATTTTGTTTTTACTAAATCACTGATACATGGAGGATTGTTGGTTACTGCTGCACAACTTCAGTTATCTTGACTAACAGAGAAGAAAGACTTCAAATTGAAAAACCAAACTTCCTCAACAGTTCCTTATATTATATATAGCAAAATTATATGCAATACATACATACTAAATATATGTAAATAAAACTATATATATATATTCATTTTTATACATTAAAGGAAATTACACATGCACCTGAGTTTGGTGCAATCTATTAAATGTCTCCTCAGTTTGACTCCTAGAGAAGGAAGGCTGTAAACAGAAACAGAAAAATACGTTTTTAGACAAAAGCTCTGACTCATTAGCCAATGGTACCAATGAGCCAATAAAAATATATTTTTCTCCTTTGAGTACTTTATGTACTTATTCTGGCCACTTGACACTATTAATAAATTTCAAGTAAAATGTATTCATTAAAATGTATTTATTGATTTAAGTGAGGAATATTATAATTTGTTCCCAGTCATCCAAAATTTAGATCCATTGTTCAAATAATTCATAAAATAAATGTTTATGAAGAAAACAAATATTACTTTTCTCCTTAAAATATCGATTATGTAAAATGCATTTTAAATCAATTAATGGGGGAAGACAGTGTCTGACAAAATATTTTGGGTGAAATGACTAATATGTAATGAAGTAGACCTCATGAGCTCTGCCTCGCTCACCGTATAAGGATATAAGGAGGCAGAGAAATTGTTTTCCTTTTTTTGTTTCCTAAAGACAGGGACTAGCTTTCTTGCACAGGTGGGAGTGTGGTAGTGCAGTCATAGCTCTCTGTACCCTCAAATTCTAGGGTTCAAGTGATCCTCCCACTTCAGCCTCCCAAGTAGCTGTGACTACACACATGCCACCATACCTGTCTACTTATTTATTTATTTGTAGAGATGAGGTTTCACTATGCTGTCCAGGCTGGTCTCAAATTCCAGGCCTCAAGTAATCCTCCATCCTCAGCCACCCAAGGTGCAGGGATTATAGGCAGGAGCCATTGCACCCTACCTGTTTTTCTATATCTCAATCTTGCTCCACCTCTTCTGCAAACTTAAAGATAATAAAAATAGACAACCCTTAGAAACCCTTGCAGTCTCATCAGTGGAGACCAGGTTTGAAGAACACCAAAATGGGAGGTTGAAAGAGCAATTAGAAGGTAAGAATGAATAAATGGACCTTGAAAATGCATCTGAAATTAGATTCATGTACATTGATCTTGTATCCTGAAACTTTGCTGAATTTATTTATTAATTTCAGGAGACTCTTGGTGAAATTTTTGGGATTTTCTAGATACAGGATCATATCATCAGTGAAGAGTGATAGTTTGACCTCCTTTCTTGATTCAGATACCTTTTATTTCTTTTTCTTGTGTGATTGCTCTGACTAGAACTTCCAGCACTATGTTGAATACACGTGGTGACAGTAGGCACTCTTGTCTTGTTCCAGGTCATAGGCGGAATGCTTTCAACTTTTCCCCACTCAGTATGATATTGGTGGTGGGGTTTTCCATATATGACTTTTATAATTTTAAGATATATTCCTTCCATGACTAGCTTTTTTTAAAATTTTTAATTTATAATTTTTTTTATTTCAGAATACTATGGTGGGAGTACAAAAGTTTTGGTTACATAATTTGATTTTGTACCATTTGAATCAAAGTTATGAGTGTGCCCGTCTCTCAGATAGTGTGCATTGTACCTGTTAGGTATGAAGTTACCCATCCCTTCTTCCTCCCTCACCTGCTTGATTTCCATATGTGCACTTAAGTGTTGATCAATTAGTTCCAATGTAATGTTGAGTACATGCGGTGTTTGTTTTTCCATTCTTGTGACACTTCACTTAGAAGAATGGGCTCCAGTTCCACCCAGGTTAATACAAGAAGTATTAGTTCCCTATTTTATTATTATGGCTGAATAGTACTCCATTGTATACATATACCACATTTTATTAATCCACTCATGTAATGATGGGCATTGGGTTGTTTCCACAGCTTTGCAATTGTGAATTGTGCTGCTCTAAACATGAAAGCGCAGAGGTCTTTCTATATAAAAAGTCTTTTTTTCCTTTGGGTAAATATCCAGTAGTGGGATTGCTGGATGAAATGGTAGCTCTACTTGTATCTCTTTGAGGTATCTCCATATTGCTCTCCACCAAGGTTGTACTAGTTTGCAGTCCCACCAGCAGTGTATGAGTGTTCCTATCCCTCCACATCCATGCCAACATTTGTTATTTTGGGACTTTTTGATAAAAGCCATTCTCACTGGAATTAAGTGATATCTCATTGTGGTTTTGATTTGCATTTCCCTGATAATTAAAGATGTTGCGCATTTGTTCATGTGTTTTTTGGCCATTAATCTATGTTTTGAAAAGTTTTTGTTCTTGTCCTTTGCCCATTTTTTAATGGGGTTGTTTGATTTTTTCCTTGCTGATTTGCTTGAGTTCTTTATAGATTCTAGTTATCAGCCTTTTATCGGATACACAGTATGCAAATATTTCTCCCATTCTGTAGGTTGTCTATTCACTTTAATGATTGCTTCCTTGGCTGTGCAGAAGCTTTTTAATTTGATCAGGTCCCATTTATTTATTTTTGTTATTGCTGTGATTGCTTTTGGTATCTTCTTGATAAATTCTTTGCCTAGGCAGATGTCTACAAGGGTTTTTCCAACATTTTCTTCTAGAATTCTTATGGTTTCATGCCTTAGGTTTAGGTCTGTTATCCAACATGAGTAGATTTTTGTGAGAGGTGAGAAGTGTGGATCCTGTTTCAGTCTTCTACATGTGGCTATCCATTTTTCCCAGCACCATTTAATGAATATGGATTCTTTCCCCCACTGTGTGTTTTTGTCTGCTTTGCCTACAATCAGATGGCTATATGAGAATGGTTTTATATCTGGTTTCTCTGTTCCATTCTATTGGTCTATGTCTCTGTTCTTGTGTCTGTACCATGCTGTTTTGGTTGCTATAGCTAGAAGTATAGCTAGAAGTCTGGTAAATTGATGCCTTCCAACTTGTTCTTTTTGCTTAAGTTTGCTTTAGCTATACAGGGTTTTCTCTGGTTCCATACGAAGTAGAATTATGTTTTTTAGACCTGCGAAAAATGATGTTGGTATTTTAATAGGAATTGCATTGAATCTGTAGATCACTTTGGGCAGTATGGACATTTTAATAATGTTGATTCTGCCAATCCATGATCACAGTATGTTTTCCATCAGTTTACATCCTCTGCTATTTCCTTTCTCAGTTTTTCATTGATCTCCCCGTAGAGGTCTTTTACCTCTTTAGTTAAATTATGCCTAGTTTGCTCAGAGTTTTTATTATGAAGAGTTCTGGATTCTGTTGAATGTTTTTTTTTTTTTTTGTATCTATTGATACTGGTGTTTGGTTCCCAAATTCTGAGTCACAATTGAGTTGGACTATAATATCAAGGTTATCTAGATGTTTAAAAGTGGGAGGATTATTTACTTTTAATTATTGAAGAAACTGCTGGTTACAAAAATGAGTATGTGTTTTTCTTGGAACTATTGTAAAAAAAAAAAAAGTAATTCAAAAAATCATTAATGGAGAGATTTGTGTACATGCCTGGTACACCCCTGCTAAGTACTGTTGTATTAGTTAGGTTCTCCAGAAAAACAGAATCAATAAAAGATATGTGTGTGTATGTATCATATACACATATATATATATGAAATATACACACAGATATATACACACAGACATATATACACACATTATATTGGCTCATGTGATTGGTGATTGTGGAGGCTAAGTCTTATGATCTGCCATCTTCAAGCTGGAGATCCAGTAAAGCCAGTGGTTAAGTGTGAAGACCTAAGAACCAGAGAGCCAATGGTGTAGAGTCTAGTCTGGGTATGAAAGCCTGAGAACCAGGAGAAGATTGATGTCCCACTTCAAGCAATAAAGGGTGAATTCAACTTTCTTCTGTATTTTTGTTCTATTCAGGTCCTCACCAGATCGGGTGATACCCACCAGTCCACCAATTCACATGCTAGTTTCTTCTGGAAACACCCTCACAGACACACCCAGAAATAATGTTCAACCAGCTGTCTAGGCATCTCATGGCACAGTCAAGTTGACATATAAAATTAATGATCACAACTGTATAGATACTATTTCATTGCAGTCTTAAAGTTATCCTGAAATTTTATTGTATTCCTTACCTTGTTTGACATCTCCCAGCTAATAGAGGACTATGATTCCATGTCATTTCTGCCTGACTATAAAAACTATTCTATTTCCACTTGGAGTACCCAAATAACAATGATTTGTTATCAAAATAGCATGTCTATCATTTAGCTACTGAGAACTAAACTTGTTTTTGAATGCAAGTTTTCCAAATTTTTAAAGATTAGGAATATTAGCAATTTATAGAAGATTTTTGTCTTTATGATATATATACATATTTTATAACTAATACATCTAATAAAGTAACTGAGCTAATATCAGCAATAGTCTCCGGTAGGTGATTTTAAATCACCAAGCAGGCGAGTAGTAACTCGCATTGTGTCCCTGTCAGCTGAGCTATAAATGATTGTGTGGTGCTCCCAAAATCCATAAATTCAGAAAGGAAGCTCATATAAGGTCCCTTTTATACAAAACACCCAGCCATCTTTTGCATAAAAGCAAGAGACTCTAGGGAAACTTACACATTAATATCCATATCAGTAAGGGGAATAAAAGTGATTTGGCTAGCAGCATACAAAATTGGGAACATCTGAAAGATTCATAGTTCTGCCCTGTCAACTGAAAAGCATCCAACTCATTTTCCTTGATGCTGTGAATGAGAGTAAATGCAGTGGAGGCTATTCCTGTAGCTGTCACTAAATAACTTGTCCCATGGTGTAGCCAAGGGATGAAACAGGATGTCATACTTCAAAATGAAATTAAAATACAATAAGATAAAAATATAAATAAAAGGTTTCTTTTATCTACTGTGAAATTTGATGTACTTGAGTTTTATACCCAGATGTCTTTTAAATCAACCTGCTGAATTCTAATTTATTAGTAACAGAAATAGTATTTGGCTTAAGTTTTCAATATTCTGACTTAATCCCTTCCAGATTCTTTTGTACTTGTGCTGTGGAGTCGTATGCTGCAGCAATAAATGACAAGTGAATGAGGCTTCCCCCTGTCCCTTTTTTTGACTTGAGTAGCATTGCCATTAAAATAGTGAAATAAATTAACATAGCAAAACAAAAAATAACCAGATTTTTTTATTCAACACATATTGCTAGTTTCTTTTATGTTTGTATTTTATAGTAACAATATTTTTAAAAGAAAGCTATATAGAAATTAATTCAAATAATTATATAGTTTTTCCATTTTAATGAAGCAAAGCTCCCAGAAAGGAAGTATTCTAGTCATTTTTCACAATGTTTTTATAAAGTCACTAATTCCCCTCCACTGTAATGGGATTTTGTGTCATTGACATTCTCATGAGATTTTTATAATGCAAATCCATAGACATGATATTGCAATGTCAAATGAAATAAGCCAGCCAGTCTACGGAGGTGTATGTCAATGATGCAAATATTTCTACCTGTAGCAGTAGCAATATGTCAAGATGATGGCAAATGATATCAGGGGATTTCTCTGGATACTATTTTCTGGAGCAAAAACTGTGCAAAAAAGGATGCCATTGCAATTCTATTGAGACAATGATCTGATTATCAAGGCTGTAATAAAGGAAATATTGCTAGTGTTTGTAATCATGTGAATTATTTTTTCTTTATTTGAGAAATTGATATTTTTATATACTCCATTGCAAAGCACCTCAGAGTTTTTAGTACTTTAAAAAGAAAATTTCTGGTCTTAGTCCAAATCAAGAGGAAGGGAGACAGTTTTGGGATTTTAACATTAAGAGAGTGCATATCGTTTTATACTGTGCCTTGTCTGAATTAAATCATTATCTTTTAAATAATCAGTAATATACTATGCTTCCATGATGATAATAGGGCTCTTTGGACTTTAGTAAAGTCTGAATTTGACATAGTTAGGCATTTTATAAAACTTCCAAAACATGATTTTTAAAAATAAAATGTGACCTTAATCAGACAGTTGGAGGAAAGGAAAAAGAATTTATCCATGATTTAAAAAATTTTTTAAGTATATTCAAGATAATGCCACAAGGAGAGCAATTTGACCTTACTGGGTAAAGTAATTTATTACAGTATAAATAAAGATGTTTTTGGTGCCACTCATTTAAGTTCCTGCACATGGATAGAGTCCAAAATAAAATATTGAAATTCATGATTCTGAATTATGTGAGCTATTCAATCATTACTGCTAGAGAATCAAACATAAGAAGTAACTTTCAGCAACACAGCTATTAGAGTGATGGTAAAGTGGCCAAGAGAGCCTGTCCTGGAACACCACTTGAAGATATAATCAAAATAATATCACAGTCCCTGAGGAGGAAGAGGAACTTATACACAAACACGTGTATAAAACTTTTCAAATAGCTCAAAGTACTTTCAAGCATGTATTATCTTCTTTTATCATAATATTCTTATAATAGAGATAAGGGCAGGGATTGTTCTAATTTTGCATGCAGAAGTGGACACAAGCTCTTGCCATCATAGTTCTTTCTGATAATTTATCTAAGTAGTGTCATGTAGAATTTACTTATGTCTAAAAGTTTTTCTAAAATATCCCAGTTTTCACTTACTTTAGCTTAGTTCAAATGGCACAAAAAATCAGACTAATTTTCTTTAATATTCTACTTTTTATATTTCTCCATGTATAGAATTGGAATTTATTCTAGTTTTTTTAATGCCCTCATTTGTTTCTCTCCTACAAAATTTCATTTCAGGTATTGGTTCTGTCGTAATCAGATCCAGTATAGATTTATTTTTATAAACCAGTGTAGATTTTTTTATTTAGTATTTATTATGTTCCAGATAATCTTATTTCTTGCAATAATGTTCTTTAAAATGAGGTTATGAACTCTGTTTTATAGATACAAAATCTGTGACATGGAGTTGATAAGTCAATCATTAAAGTCAAGCAGGCATAACTGAGAATGTTCCAGATGTAATTCAATTATATCTTGGGCTTCAAAGCCTGTGCCTTTCAAGGAGGCTCCTTTCTCCATCCATCCATCCATCCATCCATCCATCCAGAAAACCTTTTTAATGAGAAAAAATTTATTAAATTTGCCACTAGCAATTGCAGTTTTGTTAGAGAAATGAACAAATGATTACTGGGATTCTTGTCTTTTTTTAATCACTCAGCAAACCAGGCCATATATTTTTATTTTGGGCAAGAATTAAGCACAATAGGAGATGTTACATTTTCTGTAGGATTTTTATATTTGACAGTTAGCCAAAAAATACATTCACACATATAGGTGAATTCTTAGGTCTAGTATGCAGGGTAATTTCTTATGCTACCTCATTTTTCTCTTAAGGTTTTATTACTTTAAACCAGAGGTTTAGCCTGCACATTATGTATTTATAAATAAAATTTCTTTTCTAATAAAAATATATTAAACTATATTATATTGGCACTTTGCCTTATTGTCAGGTCAGTTGAGTCATTGTTTAGAATAAAGTTATAACATCTTCATTTCTAAAATATTTCGATACATGACAGAGGGTTCTTTTCAACTAAAAGAGTAATTTTAAGACAAAAATTGTTCATAAAAATAATTTTGCCATGTGTTAATCTACTTTTTGTTTCCCATAAATCCAAGTTAATAGGGATAGTTTTCAAAGTACAGAGACTCATATAGAAATGTTTTTGTGAAAATGGGAGATGCTACAAGCACTATCATTTTATGGAATGATCTTCTGCAGTGGTCCCCAACATTTTTGGCACCGATGACTGGTTTCATGGAAGACAATTTTTCCATGGGCTGGACCAGGCTGCAGCCTGGGGGTTGGAGACCACAGCTCTACAGGATTTTATAAAAGCTTCTCAGAAATAAAAAAATGTATGACTATAGAATCTATATAAGAATTCTGTTTGCAAGGAATTGAGTAACCTTTTGTAGTCATGCTTGGTTTACACAAAGTCAAAGAAAACTAGAGATGCTTCTTCAAGACTCCACTTGAAATTTTGAAGTAGACTTTATCTGTTAGGAGCTCTGTACTCAATCTTCGATGTCAAAAGTCTATCAAATAACTGCATGTGCTTTCTTTATAATTGATAAAACATATTATTTACTGATTGAAATGGTGTGGTTCTGTTAATTAGTATTGCTTTGTAGCAACTGCAAAGTCTTGCACCTATCATTTCTTAAAATGACACTTCTTTATGAATCTGTCTTAAAAAGCTTTGAGGAGTACCATCGCCTCACCTACACATTTCCTATTCATAATTTCTATCCATATTCCTACCCATTAATCCTGGTACTTATCTAAAATTTCAATCTTCAGAACAACCATTTTCAGCAAAGATCATGAACCAATCGACCCTCTTTGCTTTTTCTACTTGGCATCTAGGTAGTCTTCTTCCTTTTCTAGAAGGCTTCCTGCTGTGGTATCTGGAGCTTTTTCTAGGCTTGTCTCCAAGTTTGACTTCTCCAACTTACTTATTCCATTTACTGAGGAAATGCATTTTACTTCAGCTGATTACAGGACTGGGGCTGAGTGAAAATTGAAAATATAGACCCCTTGTTCAAAAATTATTATTAATAGTAATTTCAAGATGGTGGCAGTAGAACTATGTGTGAGGCCTTGCGCAGTGGCACAGGTTGTGCGCCTGTGAAACCATTCTGGTGGATGCCCATGTTTGTTATGCCTCAGAACTTTTCCTACTTTTTCAGTACGTTCCTACCCTGATTATATCTTTCATTATTACTCTTTGATTTCCTTTTTTTTTTTAATTCCATACAGTGTAGCACCAGAGGCTTGAGCTACAGAGAATCTTACATACTCTCTTCCTATTTTCCCAAAAGGAAGTTCAGAAAGCAAATATTTGTGAATTTTCCTTAAAATATTTTATCATAAAACATTTTGCAAGACATTCTTGGTGTTAAATTGATTTGATAATTGAAGAAGTATAAGAATTATACTATCAAATATTATAGCAAAGCTAAAATATTAGTTTTGATGACATGCTATGTGCCTATCTACTTAAAGCATATATCTTTTCAAAGCTAGGTTACATACATGTGAAAATTAATTCATTTGACATCAGTGTCTATGACTGATGGCAGAGAATCTGGAGACTTTTAAAAAAAAAATCAGAGTGTTAAAATATTAATTTTTGTTATCACCATTAAAATGGCAGCTCCCTTCCTTAGTTGTGGTATCGTTTTCAGAATTAAAGAGGTTATAGCTAGCTCCTTGTGCATCCAACCTGTGTCCTGGTATCTTCTGGGAACCATCTTCTTCACTGTCTCCTTTCTATCCTGGATCTCAGTCTTTCTAGGTTTTGCTTGTCATGTTTGTAAAGCAATGGTGATTAATCTGATAACCCATCAGATAGCCAGAAGATAGCAAATCGTCTATTTTTATTTCCTTCATGAGATAAATGGCTTTTTCGTTGTTGGTTTTTTTTTTTTTTTTGCTAACTTGGTAAATGATACAATGACTTCTAGTTTCCTGGCTCTGTCAAAGGGATGCTTCAGATTAAATCACCAATTTCATTCCAGTTGAAAAGGAAGGTATGGTGGCTAGTAGCGATATGAGGAATATTTCTGAACATTTTCCCCAAAGTAAAGTATGTACTTAGTTGGCTCATTCGTTTATACTTATGCCCAATACTGGGTCTACCAGAGCTGGCAACATTGAATATAAAAATCTGGTGATTCTTCACCCTGTCTTGTATGCAAGAAGAATGTCAGTGTCAGCTTATTCTAGCACTGGCACAATTTATTTATTCTGCATTTCCACTGACAACAGTTTTAGGTCTTATTTCTCCAGTCAGGATTCTGTTCTTGCCAATGATTATCCTATCTTTGACCAAAACAGACCTGATTAAAACAATGTAGCACTTCAGCTAAAAGACAAAAGACTTAGAAATATCTAGAAGAACAAGATATTAGTAATTGGTGTAAAAAGTAATGACGTGTGCTTAGACCTGTGGAATTTTGTTGTATAATAATACGTTAAGTGTTAACATGTACTTAGTAAATATCCACATTGCATTTGAAAGATCAGTATAAATGTAAACTGTTAAATTTGACTCCCGATACGTCATCATCATTTACATCACTTTTACTTCTCAGCCTCACCTTTTGAATTTTGTCATATTATGTAAACCCTTAATGAGAGAACAACAGCCTTCTATTTATCACAAGTAATTTGATACATAATTTTGTACATTATCAATTATAATTATCTGTTGAAAATTGTGCTAATTATAACTTTTATTGGTTATATTTTCATAAGTGCTTGTGACTATTTTTCTTTTGTTATTTTAGAGTATTTTCTATGCCTTCCACATAGAATCAGAGAAAACATATAACAGAACCAATTTTTTAAAAAAATCCAAATCTTACATGACTCTTATCTGAATATTTTACATGAAATTGTGTATGTGTTTTGGCCTGAATCATTTTAACAATTACATCATTTCTTCATGTGTTGTACTGTTGTGTTGGAAGAAACATAGTTCAAATTTTATTAACAGTCTAACATTGTTTGGGGGGGGTACACTTAAACTTCTATAAGAAATATATTTGTATTTTGTGAAACATTTGAAAAATTCATAAGAGATATCAATACTACAGTGAATATGTTAATACAATAAAATAGTAAGGAGCTATGGCTACACAGCAAATAACAAGAGTAACTTAAGTACTACATCTGAACTTAATTTTGAGCTTCCCAAACTAAAATCTTCTAGAAACACTTGGTCATCCAGGGATGGAGAACTGGTGGCCTCAAGGTCACATGTGGCCCTCCACATCCCCAGGTGTGGCCCCTCAACCAAATCTAAACTTCACAGAACAAATTCTTTTGTTCTGTAAAAGGGATTTATTCTGTAAAATTTGAATTCAGTCAAAAGGCCACAGTCGAGGATCCAGAAGACCACATGTGGCCCCCAGGCCGCAGGTTCCCCACATCTGGATGCCTTCTGTTTGGAATCCAATAAATACATATGTCCACAGACAGCCATGAAGATTCTTGAATAAAAACATTTTACCTAGTTTGATTAACACATTATGCTTGAGTACTTTATTAGTAGTCAAACTTGAATGAGTACTTCTTAGTAGCCCAACTAAGAATTAAGATAATTTTATTAGATGATGTTTGTAACCTCTTATGTCTGATCAAATGGTATCATTAAAAATGTATTTGACGAAATTTAAATCATCCTAATGCAACAATATTCATAAGGAATAACATTACTCCCATAGGTTTAGGATGTTTTCATTTCTTGTTGAGAACACCTTAGCATTCAAAACCATTTTCTCTAAGTAAAACTTATTATAGATGATACACCTTATAACTAATTTGAAGTGCCTTTGGTAATTCCAAAGCAAATTTTATAATGCTCTTAAATGATAATTTTCATTCAGCTTTAAACATTTTAATAAATCACTGTTCTTATCCTTAGAGGAAACCACATGGTTGATGTTGCTAAGAAAAATTAAATTGAAATGTGTCCAATGTACAACTTACATTTAAAGATTGAATAAAGATAGGGGTTTATACTTATAATTTATTGAATAGGCCTATAAATAACATTAAGAAAAAATCCAGTTACTTATAAAATTATTTCTTCACATTAGCTGCTGTTATATTTATATTTCGAAAGATACAGCTAAAAGGTGGTGAGAAATATTTATAACGGCAGGTCATTAGGATAAAATAGGGACAATGTGGTTTAATCACTTTATTTTTTCAAAATGTGCTTAATGGAAAGGATGAGTGACTGCCTTGTTTCAAAATTAAATTCTACTGCCTTGAGTGAGAGATTGAGTATTAGCATAACATTCTATTTATGTGAGTTATGCTGTAGTTTTTGTCATTTTTTACATTACAGTGCAGGGAATGCTATCGATTTATGGTTGCATTTTTAAAGGGCAATGCTATACTGAAACTAGAGACTGAAGGAAGCTAAAAATCATATTTGTCAAAAACTCAGCCTTGACATGGTTTATGATCACTGACTATTTGCCCTATTTATAGGGCTGTACTTAATAGTAAGCTAATCTAGCGAGATCAAATATGATTGATGTTTGCCTACTTATTATTTTTCAATGTTTCATTTTTTCATTTTAAGATGGTTATAAGATAAAAGATATACAAAGTTATGTGGAAATTGAAGAATGCTATAGTGCTGTCTCATTTTCACCATACTCCTTTGAAAATAATTCTTTTCCAAATATTCAGCTTGAGTCCTATCAGCATCCACTATAATCAGAGTAATTTTAAAAATATCAAATGAATTATGAACGCCCTCTTCATCTATGCAAGCGAGATGTTAAACAGTTATGTGAGGATTTGAATGCTGTGGTGTGGTATACAAGGTAATTACCACCAATGTGGAAAATGTTCCAGCTTATAAATTATAAGGGCTTGAGAATTAAAACTTTGACAAGATTATTTCTAAGTTGAACTATAGGAATTTAAACTTAACCAACAACTTCTTATTTAGCCAAATATATGAAAATATACCAGTGAATCTATGTTACTATACAAAAGCTTAAGAATATAAATATATTTGCAGACAGTATTAAAATTAATTGTTTAATTCTATCCCTTAGCATCATAGAAGATAGGAACAATACCTACATTTGCTTTAACTTTTAAACTAATATTTATCAGTGTATTTTAATTCTTATTAAAAGCTTCAATACAAATAACAATAAAATACTATTTTGATATATCTGCAAATAATCTTCTTTGATGCTCCATACACCACAATGCAATTATCCAAAGTATAGTCAGAGCAAGAAGATACAGCAAGAAACTTGAATTGTAAGCCATTATGTGAAGAGGCAGAAGAACCATCCATTAAAGGGCAGTACCAGGCAAATGAGGCACAATGATTGTAACTTCCATTTAGGCTGATTGGACTGTCTATAGTAAATTGCACAACTAGAGTTGTCATTCCATAGAAACTTTATGACATAACTTGGATCGAGAATAAAACTAAACTAAGATATAATTTCCAATTTGATAGGTACCCTAGATAATATACTCCAACTTGGAAAAAATTTATTTTGTGTTTACTGTACAAAAATTCAAGTGGTTAGTGTTTCTAGACTCTAAAACATAACAGGACTAAGAATGAAAAATATTGAATTAGTAAAGCTCAATCTATAATTACTACTTACACCAGGCAAGGAAAATATTTTATTGCAACTGACCTGAATAATGGAGTGGGATGGAAGGAAGGAGGCCTATTTATTTGAGACACCAAGTGAAAACTATGAAACACAAAGGGGAAAAGGCAGTTTCATTGAGAATAAAATATTCATGTTGATAACTTGCATAAAACAAAAGATGGAGTGTTTTCTGCAGGGAAATTACTTTCTTTGATGAGCTCCATTTATGCATGATGGAGTTTTAAATTTTTGAAAACCCCCTTGGTTATTTTTTCTTCCTTTCAATTCTGGTGGTTTTAATTTCAGACATAAACAGATGTAAAATTTTCTTGCTAAAAGCTTTTTACTCTGTTTAAAGTCGGATTTATGACATAGAGGAAAAAAAAACGAAATGCCTTCTTACAACGACAGTGATTAGGAAATCAATAGCTAAGGCATCAGTCTCATGAATTGCGTGGTGGGCAGTGGCTCAACTCATTTGAAACTGCCTTGTGCTAAAATACATCTTCATTTACTTTGTTCATTTTTAACACTGTTTTGATTGAAACATATTCTTGAGGGATGCTGAGTATTATATCTGCTAACTAGCAACTTGAGTTTTGGAAGCAATTTCAATTGAGTGAAATCTACTATATAATGACTTTGCTTGAGTGGCCTGCAAGCTGTATATTAAGGTTCAAATAGTTACTTCTTGAGGATAGAAAGCTATTGGTTTTACCTGATAATTTAATGTGGGAGGCATTTTAGAAGCTGCACTGGCAAGCAAGCATTTGAATCTTACATATTGCCTATCACCCAAATCAAATGAGCAGGAGAAATAGAATATACCTCAACTCTAGAGACTTGGGTTCCAAGGGTAGAACATCAGACTAGAAGGGAAAGTAAATGTGTTGATTTTGTACATAAACTTCTTTGATTGTGCATCACAGGGTCATATGCAATCTGGCACTGTTTGAAAGGGGTTACTAGTATCAGCCTCACAAAGGGCTGGAAAAAAAGAATGGGCAGGAAGATGAATGTTTACAAGTTAATGTACATCAGCAAAGCTTTTGGAGTACCTGTTTGCATGAAATTGTCTGATCCATTAAGAGCAAACCTTTATGGAAACGTGTTTAGCAAAATAACTATAAACAAAGCTCTACGAAATCATGGTACATAGATACCTGTGCAGGCAGAACATCCGTTAGAATGGAGGGACTCTGAATATGCTGCCTTCATTGAAACAAGTCACAGATCTCCCTCAGTGGCCCAATTCTGCACTCCTGGGCAGCAAGAATCTAGCTAATAGAATCAGGACTATGCTTTTAATCCTTATGATCTAGCCAAATCTAGTGATTACGACATGTTTTGGAAGCTCAGAATATGCTGAAAAAATAAATGAATGCAAACACACTCACATTTATGTGTGTGTATGTGTTGTGTGCATACACACACACACACACACACACACACTTCTGAACCCTCATTATAGTTAGACAATTTTAAAGTATATGCATTCATAAAAGAATAATGCTTAAGAAATCAAAAGTTTTTGAATGCCTCCACCCATAAATTTGAGACAGTGGTTTTGCCAAACTGCTGTATATTTGACAAATATCTATTGATTATTATTCCCTGGAGATGCAGACACAGATATAATCCATTTACATCCTTGAGAATCTCACAGTTAGCTAAGGTAGATGGAGAAGTCAATCAATATTTTTATAACAAAATGATAAGTTTAAACTAAGTACAAGTCGTTACATGAGTGTACTTCATTTAGTCTAAGAAGTAGGAGGTTTTAGAGATGGTGATATGGAGTTGAATTCTGAAAAGTAAATGGCTGGGAAGCTGTGATGGGGGGTGTAGGGATATAAAGTTCACAAGACATTGACAGCTGAGAAAACTTGAACCTTAAAGATAAGAGGACGTACCAAAAGGTCCATGTTCCTGCCATGAAGCAGCTGGGAGGGTGAAAAGAGCACAGGCTTGGGAGCCAGAGCTGGGCTTGGGTCTGGACTCTGTTCAACCACTGTTTGGTGGTCTTTGCAAGCACTTAACTTCCAAATTTCATTTCTTCGTTAGAAAAATCTGTTTAATAATATTTTACCTTCGAGGTTTGTTGTGAATATATATTTCTACATGATACAGAGTAGAGATTCAATAAATACTAAAGAGGTTACGATTGTCAGCAATGACCTTAACCAGATGTGCCCATAATGGAATTACTTGGGAAATTTTCAAAAGTGCTGATGGCTGGATCTCACCCCTCAAGATTCTGGTTTAACTAAACACGGTACTGTCTGGATATCAGACTAAAAGAATACAGGGAAATCTGAGAAATAATAAAGATCAGTCATGAAAAAGGAAACAATTAGGAAAAAAGTGATCTTTACCAGGAAGGCTATACAAGAGTCTGTAAATATGTTAAGGAATAGATTTTATTTATTTCATAGAACAGAAAGACTGTCACTGATAGGTGTGATTGAGATACATGTCTAGGATTTACACATTCCGAAGCAATTGACTTTTGGAAGCTAAATAGAAAAGATAACATGCCTGCCTTCTTGAAGTCTCTTCTAATATGGAGTGAAACAATTCTTTGCCTTATAATTATGGCAGCAAAATTTATAAGTTTTAATTTTTTTGGAATGGCATGGAAGGAGCATGAAAGAGGTGTTGAAGTAATGAAATTTTGAGAATAAAGAGTCTTAGAACTTTTTAAAGTATCACAGTTTATTCTATCTAATTAATATGCATTTCAAAAGAGACTGAGGCCCTGCTTTGAAGATCTGAAATGCAGCAAAAGCTATCCTGCCTAAGCCTTTAACCATGGGTTTGATGACTGGCAAAGATACTTTTAACTATGTTAGGAGAAAAAGAAATAGGCTGAATTACAATAGAAAGAATTTAAACACGTAAGAGTGATGAACACCATTTGGATATTAAAAAGAATTTACTCTTTTCTGTCCTATCATAAATTGGTCCTGATATTCTATATTGTTTACCAAGGAAGAAATTCTGTGGTAGAAACATAATTTCTAATATTGGAGATCAAAGAAAAAAAGAAGCAAAAATTCCTTCTAATAGATTAAGATGCTTAAGGTCTAGAGTTTTGCTTTTTTTTTTTCATGAGGAAAAATTGTGCTGACAGTTTGGTTATGTAAGTAAAATGTAAAATGTTACACTTTTGTGATTGATATCTGAAACCTCCCAACAGATGAACTATTTTACCCATACATTGTTTTTCCCATGAAAATACTTCAGGCTAATTGGAAAATAATTAACCACATTTATTTTCTCCCCATGAGTATCTTTTAATATTGTGGAAATATTTCCCTATGAAATACATAATTGCTGAAATATTTCCCACCCAAAATCATCCTAGTTTGTGCCATTCTTGGAGTAGAAATACATGACATTGCATCACCTTCAAAAACCATTTTATTAAAGATCTTCTTTAATTCAGTGCCATGTTAAGCAACAACTATAAAGTATTTTGGAAATAGAAATTAAGGACTAGATTCTAATTACAGCATCTAAGGATAATCACTGATGATATCAATTTTTTGCTCTTCACAAACTTCTCATAGACCTGAAATTTGTGCACATAATTTTTTGTTTTGTTTTTGTTTCTGCACTCAGCATTTACACAGATCCCACGACAGTCTGACATTTGTTTCAATCATTCAAATGGACCAGGTTTTTGTTAATACACAATTTTCATGTAAACAAATCCCTGATCACTTTTCAGACTTATTTGACTCCTCATCTCATTGTGGTTTTAATTTGTATGTCCCTGATGATTAGGGATGTTGAGCATTTTTTCTTACACCTGTTGGTTATTTGAATGTCTTCTTTTGAGAAATGTCTGTCATTAATTCTTACCTTTCCTCTATCCCGTATTTCTATTTCTTCTGCAAGACCCATTGTTTCTTCTTCCTAACCATATCTCAGCAGATCAATCAGTCCCATTTTTCCTGCCCTCGTTCTGTCTCATGCCGCCACCATCCATGTCTGGCCTACCCCAAGAGCCTCCTTATCAGTTCCTCACGTGACTCTCGTAGGTCCCTAACCCAAGATATTTTCTATCATTATATTTTGTCTGTATTTTTCACAGCAACTGCCATGAATTTTCATACAAATATTTATGTTTAAATTCTACCTATTTATTTCCTTTTCTAGTATCTATCTAAGCAGATAAGCTCTAAGAAGATAGATTGTGACTTTTAGTTCATCAGTGGATATAAACATTTTGAACAATGGCAGGTATACAGTAGGAGGTCAATAAATATTGTTTTCAATGAATGACTAATTTGCTTAAAGATCACAAAGGTGGAGGTATACTTACCCACACACCCATACACACACACACGGTCCATGTCTAAGGGGAAAAAGTGTACCTATACACATACATATTTATTTGTCAATTGAATATATATCACATCAATTCAATTGAATATATATCACATTATATTTAGCACCACAACTATAGGAGAGGCAAGTTTGCTCTGACAGGAAATAGGTGATACCGATTTTATATTGATTTTAAGAGTTAGGTCTTGATGAGTTTTCCTTGTTGCTGGTGGTGGCGGCAATGGGTTTTTTCCTATTACAAACAAAAAAAGGCAAGCAATTGACTTAAATCATTCTGGTGACTCAGAGCTATCTCAATATGCACAAGTTAGTCATTTACTTCATAATTTGTTGTCAAACATCAGTAGGCCTCATTTTATACAGAGAAGAACTATTTTAATGTGGATTTTAAGTAGAAACTTAAAAATTCCTCCAGAACAATACTGAGATAAGACCATACACTAACTGTACAAGCACTGTTTTTATATGTTCAAGGAGAAACTGCTGAATGTGTGACGTCAGCATCAGTTAGTACCAACATGGTGCAATGGACATAGTGTAAGGCATAAAGAAGGTCACTTGAGAACGTATTTGATAAAGTGATAGGGCCAGGGCCAGACTATGGGGTTTTGCAGGCAAATTACCTGGTGAGCAAAGAAGGCAGTAAGTCTGGCAGTCAAAAAGAGAAAAATAGTGGGATGATAGACAGATGGAGAACCAAATACAGCAGGAGAGGACAGGGAGAGTTTTGCATATTTGAAGACAGACAAAAAGAAAGTCACTGAAGTGGAAAAATTAAATTTGACAGAGAGTGAGGAAAACATAAGCACCATACCACTCAGAAACTTAAATGTCTTCCCTAGTTCTGAATAATAATTTGGATATCAAAAAATATTTTACATGATTATATCATATGACCCTTCCGCAAGCTGTCTAAGCGTGAGTGAAGTAGGACAGGTGGCTCCATTCCCATTTCGCAGATTAGGAAACAGAAGCTCAGTTCCTAGGGTCACGCAGCAGGTAAATAACATAAGGGGGAACAGAAGTGTTCTGACTCCTACATTTTTATACTTTCCACTATACCATGTTGACAGTGCGGCATCATTCTTTAAACAGGAGGAAGCTGAAATCTGCTGTGAGAAGGGAACATTTAAGGAAATGATCCCAAATTAGTATCTTTTCCCGCACACACGCTTAAACTATTACTACACCCTAAGTAAATTTCATAAACCAGGAGTGTAGAAAGACATGACTGTTACGGAGGAGCATGGGTAACATTCATTTGTTTTTTGGATTGCTGAACTGGCACCTTCTCCCAAGTGTTGGAGATGGAATGGTGAACAAAACTGGCCATAGTCCAAGCATTCTTGAAGCTCACTTTCTAGTGAAAAAGATAGACTTTTTGTCAAATAAAAAAAAGATAATTTAAATACAAACTCAAATATACAGGCAAAGTACACAATGCAGTGAAATAATTTTACACGGGTCTCTTTGAGCCTATAAAGCCATGAGATGCTTACCCAAGAAGATGACAATTATCTAAACTCTTAAAGAGAAATAGGAGTGAAATATCTGAGAGGAATTGGGGTAGCCAAGGAGCCTTCTAGTAAGACTTTAATATATGAGAAAGTGAAAGAACTTGGTATGACCAGAAATATTTGAGTCTGCCAATGTTCGTGAGCCTTACATTAAAACCAGCCTGGTAGAATTCTCTTCACTTTAAGTAGTTATGTAATGAAATTGAGCAAAGTAATTCTGATTCAATATTGTTCCCAAGTGATAACTGTTAAGAGACAAAATTATGACAAATTTAGTTAAATGATCTAATGACTTTTATTTGCAATTCATAAGCCAAATAACATCTCACTGAAGATGTTGGACTTAGCAGAACAGTTGGTTTTTGTAAGGTAGGAACAAAAAAGCAGAATAATAAAAAGAGCAGATTGATTAACATCAGGTTCCTTCAAGTTATTTTTCTTGTAAGGGTTAAAGCAAAGGGGACTTCTTTTCATATAAGCTTAGGTTGACTGGGCCCTTTCCAGTGGGTTGCTGTGAATCTCCCGTTTTCAGGAAAAACTGTTCTGTCTGGGAATTTTCCTACTTTCTTAAAGTTTCAGTGGCATCTCTGTTTCATTTGGACTGTCGGGGCTAGTGCAGGAGCTCAGTCCTAAGCAATGGCTTCCTATGAATTTTATTTAACATGACTCAAAAATAGACAGTAAAATAATTACTGTTAAATATTAATTTCTGGAGGAATGTGGGGTGTGTGTGTATTCTTGCAAAAGTCTCAAATAGTGTCTTGCACGTGATAAGCAGTCATTAAATAATGATTAGTTAATTCTTTCAGCATATATTTATTGAAAACCCAGAAAGTGCTATGTGCAAGCACTCTGCTGGATAGTTATAAGCTTCTTATTCTCTAGTATTGGACAAAAGAATGGCCAGGACAAGGTTAAAAGAGATTCTTCGTACCTTGAAAAAACCGGTACCTATCTATTTACGTACTTGTACTTATATTTTCTGGAATTTTGCTCTCCGTTTTTGCCTTAGCTTCAGGTAGGGCAGAAAAAATATTTGTGCAGTGCTGCAGTGATGAAAATGTTCTATATCTATGCTGTCCAATATGGTAGTCATTAGTACCTGTGACTACTGAGTACTTTGGATGTGGCTAGTGCAACTGAGAATTGAATTTTTTTATTTTATTTTAATTTAAATAGCTGCATGTGGCAAGTAGCAATTGTACAACAGAACTGTGCCACTTCAGAGGGATTTGGGAAAAGACTTTTAAAAACCCACTACAATATTTTTGATACACTTGACATGAACTTGATATTTCTTGTATCTTGTGGCCTGGATATAATTGAAAGAGATGTTTTCTTGGTATAAGGGAGAACTTATCTTAGGGAAAAAAAATGGAGGTGTGAAGAAAAGCTCATTTTCCCAACTCACTTGGGGAATAAAAACTGAACATGTTTATGTCAAAAAATACACCAAAACACATAGATAGAATTGCACAGAAAGTGATTTTTTCAAGAACCCAAAAGAGTTAAACAGTTTTCTTTATATTGACCATTTGAGTAACAGTCATCCACAAAAAAAAAAACAAGGACTATAAAAATGAAGGAAACAAAATTACTTGTATAATAAACACTTGGGAAAATCTAATAACCACTTAAAGAAGACAGATGGTAGATTAATATGGGGTCAGCCAACTAATTTCTCTCCATTATATCTAATATTTAGAGTTTTTATGAGACATCCTGTTTTTTTAAAATATTTACTTTTGAACATGAATGCATGTAATTTAATGTGCTCATGCAAAAGGTAGAAAGAAGTACATGGAGTAAAACGTATCTTTTTCTTCCATGTTTATACCACAGGCTTCTAGTAACACTGATTAATGATAATTATTCTTTTTTTGGCAAAATTTCAGAGATATTTTATTTATTCTTTTAACATATTGACTGAATGCCTATAATAGGCTAGGCTATGTTCTAAACACTGGAAATTAAAAAAAGGAAAAATTATTTAAAGAAATTGCATTCCAAGGGAAGGAAAGAGGAGAAAAGCATAATAAAAAGTAAAATACATGGTATATTAAATAGTGACAAGTGCTACAGATTTAAAAAAAATAAAGATTTTAAAAGAGGTGAAGATGTTCATGAGGAAAGGAAAAAGGAAGTGCCTCACTGGGAAGGAGTTTACATTATGAGTTTACATTTTAAATACAGTGATCAGACTTTCAAAACTTTATTTTCAGGAAAGACTTGAAGAAAATAAGGGAGTAAGACATGATCAGGCAGAGAATTCCACATTGAAAGGCCTTAGGATAGGAGACGGTCCAGTATCTTCTAGGAAAGCATCTTTGCAAAATGGCTGGAGCAGAGCGGTCACAAGGCAAAGATTTTATGTGTTAAATAATTAATACCATCAATTTTCTGATTAATCAGTTATAAAATTCTATGCATTGTGCATGTTTTTTTCCATTAAACGTTCTATGAATCTCTAGGTTAGGAACAGGGTTTCTATCTCTCTAGTACATATCAACCCTATTAACCACACATAGACTTGAAAATAATTGCACAGTAGTGTCTGATTATTTCTCTTATAGAATATGTTAATATTATGTAAAACTTATAGAAATAGCTAAGCTGATTTGTTCTCCAATGCTCTTTTCATTTTGATATCTAAGAACATGTTTAGCTGGGGATATAAAACAGGTTGTTTTGTACTACATACAATTCCATAATGAATTGTTAAAATGTTAATTTACTTGATTATAATGACATTATTGCCTCCTACTATTTTTACAGCCAACAAAAAAAAAAGGCTTATGGAAGAGAATGTTACACTAATGTGGTTTATTAATGAGGACCTCAAAGTGTAGAGAGAGGTAAAATGATTTGCCTAAACTCACACGGATGTTGATAGTTACAGCTAGCATTTTAACGTCCTTAATATGTGATAGCCTCTGTGCTAAATACTTTATAGGCACTATGTACTTTCAATACTCCCAACAACTCTGTGAGATAGCCATTATTACCATGTCTATTTTATAGTTAAGAGGGAAATAAGTAACTTCTTCCAAGTAACACGGCTGATAAGTGATGAAGGTGGGATTCTATTTAGATCTTTATACCTCAGAAAGAGCCCACATGGATAACTAACTGTTTGCTATAACTTTAGGGAGAAAAGAGGAAACATGGGAAGCAGAGAGGTGTGCTAGGAAGAAAAGGGGTTTTTGCTTTGGCCAGTGGTTGACTGAATGCCACCTCTACCTAACAGCTGAAAATTTGGGGACATGTTACATAACTTTTTGAATTGGTTTTCTCTTTTGAAAATTGAGGAACTAAACTACAGCTCTATATTTGCTTAATCAGGACCTTCACTTTATCCATCATGAGTAAAATTTAGAAGCTATTAAGCTTCCTAATTTGTGAGCATATTCTTATAGAGTAAATAAAAGACTATTCAGTTGAGATGAAAACCATTATATGCCTAAAAAGAACACAGATCGTTATAGTAAAAAAAAAAAGCAGGACTCATAATTTAAATGGTATTTTGGTATGATATCAATATATACTCAAAGTATTCATTAATTTTGAGGATCAAAAAGCATATTGAAATTAATTCACCCCCTACTATCTGCTTATTTTTCATTGCTTTCCTTTACATACGTTTGAAGTTTTAATTGTGTTCAATGAAGAAATCTCATATTCTCAGCATGGATCATTATGTATCTACATTGTAAACAGCATTTAAAAAGTAACTGTTTTGTTTGCACATGCAGATCTATAAACTCTAAGTTGGGTTTATAATTGTCATTTGATATTTATTATTAGAGGTAATTTGACATTTTTTCTAATTTAAAATGAAATTTATTTTGTAGGAGCTTTAAATAGGCTATTAATCTGACATCATAACTAATTTTTGTTGTGATTACCCAGAGGCAAAATTGCAGTTACCTTGATTGCTGTGTTTTTCTACACATCATTTTTCCCCAACTTGTTCTTTTTTATATGAAAATGATATGATTTACCCACTGTGGGTAGGAAATTTTTTCAAGTTATTTTTACATTGTTAGTAATGAATTTACAATAAGCATCCAACCTCCCACACTGAACCCCATGGTGATCAACTGAATGCACTTACTGGATCACCGGCTGAGATTTCAGGGTATAATCTGTGGCTAGGGATCAGAGATTTCTCCGTATAAATTTAATTTACCCTTATGGGGATCAAAAGCTCATTAACACCCCATTCTTTCCAACTGAGCAAAAAGCTTGAAGCAATTAGTATTTGAAAAATATTTTCTTTCATTAATATTCTTTTCCAGTATGTAATCTGTGTTGGTTCTATTTTTAGGCACTGATAGGGTGTGTTTTAAAATTAGAAATGCATGAACTATATCTTTTGTATTTTTCTTGTTATGGTTTGGGATTACTATTTCCTAATAAGTATTTATGCAGCAGCTCCAAAAATAACAACAAGAAATAGTGTCTAGGTGTTCATTTCATCCTGCTTTCCAAATGAAGTGACTAATAACTTCCAAGACATCAAGATTATTCTTACACAGAAGAAGTGAGAAAACATTTTTAATCATTAACACAAGAGAGTTTGCCACTTTTCAGTGAGGAAGACATTATGTACTAGCTGCGTTAACCTCGAGGCTGTTGATTAGTTACACAGATGTGTTAGAAATAGAGCTCCTAGCAATGTTTGACATGACTAGTAAATGAATAAACACAGTTTTTTAATATACTTCATCTAAGACATTATGTTATTCTTATCAATTATTACATGCAAATAAAATGCAAGCCTGTACAATTATACAGTTTCTTTATATCCAACCATTATTCACAAAGAAAATATTCAGAAACAGAAAGAGATGATAAATGTTGGTGGAAAACAACTTAAGTTTTTTGTTTTGCGTTAAAACGCTGACATAATTTGAAAGTATGATATATTACCAAGTCTCTTTTTTATAATAGCAAGTTGACAAATGATACTGTGAATGGATGATCTGTAATACTACAAACCACAGATTAGGGAGAATTTTGTATAGTTAGTTAGAATCTTTCCTTTATCAATATCTCTCCTTGGTAGTGCATCTAGTAATTAACTCTTTCGGTCCACTAATGCAACTTTGAGGACTTTAGAGTGAATGAAAAGTACAGTAAATGAAATTACAGGGACTCTAAGGTGGAATACCCCCATAAGTACCTCAGTGTACACAAATAGCTTAAATGCTAGTAAAATGATTCTGAAGAAGAGATTAACTTGTCATTAGGTCTATTAGAAAGTGAAAATTTTCAGTTGTTTTTTAAAATTTCAGAATATTATGGGAGTATAAACACTTTGGTCACATAAACTGGCTTTGCACGCCCGAGTCAAAGGTACAAGCATGCCCATCCCCCAGACAGTGTGCACGGCACCCATTGGGTGTGAATTTATCCATCCTCTCCTCCCCCCTCCCATTTTCCCAATCCTAGATGAATATTACTTCCATATGTGCACATAAGTATTGATCAATTAATACCAATTTAATGGTGAGTACATTCGGTGTTTGGTTTTCCATTTTTGTGGTATTTCACTTAGAAGAATGGACTCCAGCTTCATCCAGGATAATACAAGAAGTGTTAATTCACCATTTTTTTATGGCTGAGTAGTACTCCACGGTATACATACACCACATTTTATTAATCCATTCATGTATTGATGAGCACCTGGATTGTTTCCACATCTTTGCTATTGTGAATTGTACAGCTATAAACATGAGAGTGCAGATGTCTTTTTTACAGAATGCCTTTTTTACCTTTGGTTAAACAGCCAGTGGTGGGATTGTTAGATCTAATGGTGGTTCTACTATTAGTTCTTTGAGGTATCTCCATACTACTTTCCATAGAGGCTGTACTAGTTTGCACTGCCACCAACAAAGTATGAGTGTTTCTATCTCTCCGCATCCATGCCAACATTCGTTGTTTGGGGACGTTTTTATAAAAGTCGTTCTCACTGGAGTTAAGTGATAGCCCATTGTGTTTTTGATTTGTATTTCCCTGATAATTAGAGACGTCAAGCATTTTTTCATATGTTTGTGGCCATTAGTATATCTTCTTGTAAAAAGTTTCTGTTCATGTCCTTTGCCCACTTTTTTATGGGGTTGTTTGATTTTTTTCTTGCTGATTTTCCTGAGTTCTTTATAGATTCTAGTTATCAGCCCTTTCTCGGATCTACTTGTTAGCATTGCAAATTTGATTGATGTTATTGTTCAGATGCTTACCTCATATATATTGTAATATACATGCATTAAAGTCATTTCTTTTCTCTTCTTGTCCAATCTACAATATAACTTGAAGTTTAAATGTTCATCTTCAACCTCAAGGGAAGACCACATGGCTCAAGGGCACTTTCTTTGGAAAAGCACTGAACTCATACATCATAATGTAACTGTTTATTTCTAAGACCCTAATGAGTCATATGCATAGATTTGAATTTCAAAAATATAACTTTTACATCAAATCAGAAAAATAAAAGTGATTGAGAAATGGTAGAAAGACCAGTTAGGAAGAGATTAGACAACATACAGGAAAGATTGATCGTATATGGTGAGAATAGGGATAAAGATAAAAACATACTCCAAAGAGGCTAGGGACTTTTACTCCATGGCAAATGAAATTAGAAGAGATACAGTAGAAACAAGGAGCCTAGTTAATCTTTGAATGTGAAGTTTCTGATTCAAACGTGAAGAATAGGACAATTAGGAAGGAAAATTTTATCTACCCTTGAGTTCCCTTTTAACTTTGGTCACAATGTCACTGTGGCCATTACTCCTGAGTAGCAAGATTATTAATCTCCATTTTGATAAAAATATGCAGCCAGAGTCAAATTTCTATGAAACCAAAAAGCATTCTAAAATTCAGACTTCCCTACTTCATGTTTCATAGATAAAAAGATTCTTTGTTTTGATTAAAAAGCTATAAAAACAACTGTTTTCCTTCACTTTTATTCAAGTATAAAGTTTAATTTCAATAGGCCTTGCTTTGAACTAAAATAGTCTTTTCTACTAACCATAAGTCACTTTAATTTGAGCTGTTATAAAATATTAAATCAATTTTAATTAATCTCCCCCAAGGGTATACGACTGGGATATTTCTTTTCACATTTTTAACATATTTATTACATCAAGTTTTCTATGTCCCTGTGTAATGGACTTGGATCTTGTTTCCAATATTGGATCTAGGAGCTCTGAATAGGCACACATTTTGCAACACCATTAAACCTCCTCAGCAATGATTTGGGCAGCAGCAATCTTGGGCTCAGCTAGGAATACATGGTGATCCTCTCGGAGAGTTTAATAATTTTTTCAAGGCCTTTCTCATGCCCAAATTACTGGTTATAAGACTTTTCTAAATGTCTCTTTCCTTAAGATATTCAAATATATATTTTATGAATTAGAAAATATTAATGGATCCCAAAAGAGTGGGTGGTGAATGGAATGTACCATTCTATGACTTCCAAGAATATTTATAGAAAATTTTTGGCTTCCTTGTCTGACTTACTTCCTGGTAAGATGATGCACTCAAAATGGTGACAGATCTGTCCTTGCCTATGATGGGGAGGATTGGCCACTGGTTTGTTATTAATACAAAGGCTGCTCTCATTTGGTGTTATAGATTTTTTACCTATATGAGGTCATTTGAAAAATAATATAACATAGTGATTAACACCTAAAGCTTTGATACCAAAAAAAAATATATTCAAATCCAGAATTTGTCGCTATTTATACAACTTTGGTGCAACAACTTATTTTGTGAAAATCAATTTTATCATTTCTGAATGAGAATAATAGTACTTATATATGAGTGATTTTGAGGTTTGTATAACATGGTGGAAATAAAGTGCTTAACACACTGCCTATGTCACATCAGGCATTTAGTAAGTAACAACTATTAATATATGATTATATATATATGTTACATATGTTATTCTTCAAAAGAATTATAATTACTACAAATTTATGGAAATGTAGATCTGACAATTTTATCATGAAAGAAGCCTCTTCTATTTCTCAATATGATTTTTTTTAATCTTTTAAAAAAGGTTCTACTTTCATAGCACATAATATAGTATTCTGATGTACCAATTTATTTAATGCCAACCTTAGGAAAGATTATAGCAGTTAAAAAATAAAGAAAAAGCGAGTAAGAAATGTGCTGACATATTTCAGTTCATATCATCTGCTGAAATCTACAGGTAATTGAGCACTCTGTCTGTACCAGAAATGGCTGTAAGTAGTGATACCATGCTGTGTTTCCATGAATGAAGTTAACATTGAAGATGGCCACTTGGAATTAAAATCCCTTAATGTAAATAGACCACCATTGTTATACTTACAAAGGAAATTGACAATCTGACCTTGTAAATGAGGCAGATGACATTATTAAACAGTTATACTGAGCTTTGTATTTTTGTACATAATATCTGCATTAATTTATCTGTTAAAAAATGTTATGTAATCTTTCACATAATTTTAGATGAGATAACTGAAAATCATAAAAGTTAATGAACATATTCAAAATTGAATAAATAATTGAATAGTAGAGCTGGAATTCCTCCAAGTGTAATATTTTAAGCTGTATGCATTTGAAAATTAACATAACCCAACTTAAAATATCAATTGCTTATGACCAATTCTATATGAAGAAAATATTTGTAGTTAGTTCATGACTGATAGAAAATAGAATTGAATAATTGTATATTTAAAATATAAGGTATTTTGAGGGGAGAGATAAAATTCTTCTCAAATCTCTCTCCCTGGTTTTTTTTTTTTTTTTTTTTTTTTTTTTTTTTTTTTTTTTTTTTTTTTTTTTTTTTTTTTTTTTTTTTTTTTTTTTTACTTTTTGTGATTTATTTCAAAGAAATTAAGAGCATAGGATTTCAGGATAGTTCTCAGATTTCGAAATGAAGTCTCAAGTCTCAGAAAAGAGGGCCCTAGAAAGTACAAAACGCATTATTAAATACAAATTCATCATAATTCAGAGTCTAACAAAATTATGCTCCCGATTTTGGATATTTCAATTAAGTAATTAATTTTTCTAGGCACAAAATAGTGTATTTAGTGGTTTATATTTCAAAAGTCAAACATCTAATTTTAATCCTGCCACTAACTCCAATTTGGTGACCTTGAAAATTCTTGTCACTGCTGCTCCTGCATCTTGTATTGATAAAAATATTAATAATGTCCTGCTTCTACTAGAGAATAAATTAGTAAAACCTAGTAAAACAATATTTTGAATGTTAAGGTTACACAAATTCAAATTTGGAATGTTAATATAGTCTAAACTTGCCGAATTTCAAGATTTGTGAAACTTTTTTTTAATTGAAAAACTACTGTGCATAATGTAAAGTATTTCACTGAAGCAGTAATGTCGTTTTAATATTCAGTGTTGGTATTAAAAGAGTTAGTACAGTTCCTTGTTCAGCAAAAGGATGAGCATTCCTCCTTTATTTTTCAGTACTCTTTTAAAAAGCCCTACTCACAAGTTGAATTTTTTAAGGCCAAAGAAAAGAAATCCTAATGGAAAAGTAAAATCTCAACTCCTTGGCCTGAAACTGTATAACACTGTTTTTCAGATGAGAAAAGAGGAAGAGTGAAAAATGTGATGAACCCTTAATACTATAAGCTCCTCTAACTGAGATGTGGTGGTAATTGCTTTTTATTTTTTTGTAACATCTCCTGGAAATGGTAATGCTTTCAAGTGAGGATCAAAGAGAATGACCTACATAAGAAATAGATTGCAACATGTAGTTACATTTTTCATCTTTTGTAATATGCTTTTTGCATCCATACTTCTAATATGAAACACAGAATAATGCTCATCATTTTTTAAAATGAGTTGTCACTAAGGTCAGCTGGGATACTTGGAAACTATAAAAAAAGATGATTTGGACCAATGTGCTAATGCCAATAGAGGGATCAGTCTTCACATACCACCCTCGTGCATTTCAAGAAAATAAGACCAAAGATTCAGAAATTCACAATACATGCACAGATACATTGTCTCTTCTGATGTGATGTATCTGTATGTGTCTGTGTATCATCAACAATAGGTAAGTCACCTATGTTTTATTATCCAAAAGATTCATCGAAAAACAAAAGGTTTAATATCAGGAGAGGTAATAAAATGACACTGCCTTTAAGGCTTATAAACACATTCAATTCACAAGTTTTTTCCCAGCCCTAAATTTGGCCAATCAAGAGGGGTACTTCAACATAACCACATATTTTACTGGGAATTTTTCACAAGGAAATATATCTCTTGCCAACCCATCATGAGTCTAACTCTATGTCATTAAAGTTCTGGTCCTTAACGAAATGCAAATTTTCCTAGAGGAGCAGTATGTTGAGATACTATTATCTAACCTAATGCGTCAGATATTTTCCATGATATAAGTTGCCTGAAGAGACAAGGATTGTACGGAAAGTTTCAGTGTCTAGGAATTGGCAGAGAAGGAATCCAGTTGTGTCATGAAAAGGGCAAATAACTTGATTCACAAATTTCCTCAAGGGCTGTCCTTTTTTAATCCCCCTTCCACCAATACATTAAACAAAAAACTGACAATATAGTGTTGTTTAAAAAATGATAGTGGCAGAAGAAGGCGGAAGAAAAACTATTTAGTGATGGCCCAGGTATAGTGAATACATCGAAAACAATCACATTTGTTTGGATGAAAAATGATTTTTACCTTATAAAGATATCTGAAATGGCATTCTATGGTTATAGCATCACCCTTCCTTTAAAAGGTAAAATTAATTTCTGCATACAGTCTAGATGTAGCCTTTGAGAGTCATTTCAGGGAGGCTAGAATGAACCGATGGATATCTGCCAACATGCACTTAACAATTTTGGGACAAGCATAAAGGGCTGTAAGGATCCAGAATGAAATAGAAATGGATTAGTCAATATGCCTGCAATAAAAGGAAGTGCTTCTATAAAGAGATAGCTGCATTTTATTTTACATAAAAGATTTGTTTCATACAGAGTTTGATATATATTTCTTGAATATCTGTTTATTGAATCTTGTTTGCCCTATAATGATAAAATTCAATATGCATTTCTATTAAAAGAAGCATTGTTTCCAAGATTATCAAGCTCTGAATGAACCACTTAAACAGTTAAATGAAATGCCTATTTGATAAGAGAATAACATTCAAATAAAACACTTTGTATGTAAAATATTAAAAACAAAACTACTTTCAATTGGAGCTAGTCTTAAATTTTTAGACCCTCTTACAGGACAGAACATCCTGCACTGAAGACCTTCAGCATTTATTAAAACATCTTTTTAATATTCTACCACTCCAAAGTCTGTTCAGGCTTACACCTTAGTGAAAGGTATACTTTCAGAAGTAAACAAATGAATCCAGACTAAATGCAGGAGACAAAAACATACCATTTGTCCAAACTGAAAATGCTCAAGTAAATGTGAAAATATGCTTCACATTTACTAAAATTAAAGAACCTGAATATTCTGCATTCAGATAATACATAGTGAAAAAATTTCTTGATTTACTTGTTCGACTTGAAAAGATAATACAAAAAATGACATTACCAAAAATGAACTACAATAAAGGGATGCTCAATGAACATGTATTACCTAAGTTGACTTTTAAATATTTTAATATGTATGAATTCTATATTATGAACACTAAAGAATTTCTACCTATAATATATGATATATATTCATGCTTATTTTAATTATAACACTATAAGAAGTTTTATTTGATAAAATGTATCAAATATAAATTTTTAAAGTGACAGAATTTCTAAGTATGACTTTTGTACCCATAGGGTATTTCTTTTTATTTTGGAGGTTCTTTTATCTGAGAAGTTTTTAGTTTGTGTCTGAAACAAATTAACATTTTTAAATTGTGATAAATTTACGGATTTTGTTCTGATTTTTGATGCTTCAAGCTTTCATTTTAGCAGACAATGGGAATGTTTTTCATGTACCATGTTTGCCAAGATAAAGCATAATATTCTTTGTGGAGACACTAAAATCTTGGCCTAGGAGCTAGAAATTTAATTTCTGTAACAAAAAGTGGAACAAGAAATACCCATCCAATTAAATAACTACTCAGGAGGGACTATAAAAATGAAGAAATTACTTTTGAAAATTAGGTTCAAGAATTTGGGAAAGATCAGGTGCTTGGGGATTCATATTTATTCCTTTCCTTAAGGAGATAGCTCTGAGAAGAAGGAATCTCAGTATCTTTTTCTTGACATAACAATATTTTCACATACACAGAAATGAAGGTCATGTTTTCTTACAAGAGTAGAAAGCTTATTTGCTTTCTGGATTATGTATCTGAATTCTAGGCTAGAATGTCAAGGCTAGACTGGATCTTAGATAATGTGACGCTAACGTCCTCATTTTACAGAAAGAAAACCAAGTCTTGGAGAGATATACTGCATCCAAGATGACTCCTATTTGTACAGGTTACAACCCACAAAGGCTGTACTATAGGGAATATATAGTCAGATTTACTGTTTTAAAAATGTTTGTGCAGGAAGTCTATTGCTTCTCTGGAAACTCTTACAGTGATCCAAGTGTCTAACATGATTTCCATTCTACATCTCTTTACTCCCCCATCTGTCCAACTAGACAATGGTCACAACTGAGATAGTTGTGAATGAGGAATAACATTGAATATTTCATAAGATTTTCTAAATTATGGGACTGTAGTTTCATAAAAGGTTGTTATAATGAAAGCAAAGATCTTATGTGTCCAATCAGAATCCTGGTATATATTATAGTCTCATAATTCAAAATATGCTTTAGCTTGTTATTTGATGTAACAAAAAAGTTCAAGAATAAAAATCTACTTGTCTGGTATTTATCCTGCAGTTTAAGGCTCATAAAAGTCCCCAAAAGAAGAGATTTGCCTCCTACAAAGCCAGCGTGACAATGTGTGGTGCTAGTCACTTGGAATATTCAAGTTCACATTTTCAGTACGTATATTGGCAGTCTCTTCAGCAGTGAGTTCACAGTTTCTTTTCAAAAATCATGTGTACAGTGTACATATATATTTATTTTAGGTATATAGATGTACATTTTATTCTGTGACCAGAGATGGAATCTGAGAAAGGCTGTTCTTTCTCCATGACCTCTCTAAAGACTAGGTTTAAGGGTCTCGTTCATAAATAGGAAATTCTTTATCAAGCATGTGTTAATCTCATTTCTCTCTTTATTTGTAAGTTTGGCTGGTTATTTATTTGCTTTACTTAAGAAATCCTTGGATTTGGATGGAAGAAAACAACCATAAGATTTCTAGATTCTCTTTATTTAACTCTTTATGTCCAAAATCTAAACATCTACAACTGTCACCAATTATGCCAAGCTAAAGTTAGTGGAAACTTGCTCACTGACACTGTAGAATAGTTGAAGGGAAGTCCTGTGTCTGCTGTTTATCAGCCTGTCAGTCAAGGGTCTGATGGTAAACAGTTCAGCATCCATGCTGGTTGATAGCAGTGGTGCATAAATGCTAACACTGCTACAAAGAGCATGACTTGGTAGTATCATTTGTAAAATTGCAATTGTATTCAGTACCACATCATATGGGCATATGTAAATTTTTTTCATTATTTTTATAGTAACTATATATATGAGAACGCTATATTGGGGCTTAAAAAGAAAAATTTATTTTCTTGGTATTTTTCTTTCATTATCTATGTGTCCCTCTTTATCAGTTACTAATCATTTAGTATTAATATTAATCTAATGGTGTTACTAAATTTAGGAACATGCATTTAACTTTTATATCATGATGATCAAAGCGAAAACACTTTAATCTGTATTATGTAGAAGGAAGACAAAGTCATTAACATACTACATTTCTGATCCATCACCATATATAACAGGAGGGCCCAGTTGAAAACATAATAAGCCTTTAATGGCTGCTCCTTCTTTTAATTTCTAATATAAAGCACTATAATATAAAATAACAATAAGGCACCAAGTGCCATATTAATTCATTTTCATCGAAAAATTATATACTCTAGATCAGCAATTCCCCAAGCTTTTTGGCACCTGGGACCAGTTTCATGGAAGACAATTTTTCATTGCACTAGGGGGTGGGGGGAATGGTTTCAGGACGATTCAAGTGCATTACATTTATTGTGCACTTTATTTCTATTGTCATTACATTGTAATATATCATGAAATAATTATACAACTCACCATAATGCATAATCAGTGGGAGCCCTGAGCTTGTTTTCCTGTAGCTAGACAGTTCCATTTGGGGATGATGGGAGACAGTGACTGATGTGACAGGAGGCAGAGCTCAGGAAGTTACGTAAGTGATGGGGAACGGCTGTAAATACAGATGAAGCTTCACTTGCTGGACCACTTCTCACCTCCTGCTCTGCGGCCCAGTTCCTAACAGGCCACAGACCGGTAACAGTCTGCGGTCTGGGGCTTGGGGACCGCAGTTCTGGGTAACCTTTCATAATATAGTTTTTTCTTAAGTAACAATGACAATCTGCAAGATATACATTTTAAATGTATCAACTTTTTCCCCATTGTTTAAAAAGAAAGTATCAAAGTAATATAGCCAACAAGTTTTCTTTCTTTTTCTGGTTGGCTTTGCCAAACTTTTCAGATCAGTATCTTTTCACAATTTTACCCTAGTTTACCTTTTGTTATTTTAAAAAATAAAAAAAATTAAAGCATATTTAATTTTATTTTTAAACATTCTTTGTAAACTAGTCATGGGGAAGTGTGCATGTATACACACACACACACACACACACACATATCCGTTGTTAATAGAAATGGAAAGCACGATGAAGATCATTTGATCATTCTAATTTGATATATAAGGTAAACCTTATAGAGATCAAATGAATTGTACAGGTTTTTTAAGCAGCATTAGATACAT
The DNA here is from genome assembly GCA_004363605.1 of Indri indri. NCBI lineage: Eukaryota > Metazoa > Chordata > Mammalia > Primates > Indriidae > Indri > Indri indri. The sequence continues at coordinate 290,437 of RJWJ010000016.1, read as the reverse complement.
AACTAGAATTCCAGTTTCCAAATGTCTTCTTTCCTAGCAAACAATTGTGAAGATTTCAAAGGCACATAATTGAAATAGCTGTTAGTCATACACAATAAATGGAATTTTGAAAAAATTTAAAGCATCCTTCTGAATATTAGAAAATGGTCAGCATGTCTGGCTCTATATTGAATTATTCTGATAATTTTTTTATGTTGGGCCGCATAAAAAATATCAAGACTAAAAAAGGTACATCTTTAAGCCTCTAATACTGCAGCACCTTATAAAATGCATCCAAGTGCTAAACCTGCCATCCATTCATCTAAGGAGCTGTGGGCATTTAATGCAAAATTGTAGAGTTTATGCTTAATGGCCTACTTGTATGTTCAGCTGATTTGCCATAGATTATAGGAGTGCTGTGGGTAGTTCTCAAGGAATGTTATCTGTGGTTGCCTTTTATCTGAATTTATTATGTCTAGCAGCATTGTGCAGAAGTCCATAAAGTAGTAGATTACTACACTTCTAAGATATATATGCCCCATGGGCTGTCCACCAGCTGGAATTTCTCCAGATTTTATTTTGACATAAAATGGCCTCAAGTGCTCGGGTCTGGCCTCTGAATTGTGGCTGTCTTAGCAGTCTACAAACTGTTGTAATTTGGTGAGAAAATCATGTACAAGAGGAGCTTAAAAAGGCATTGAATTAAAACAAAATTAATATTAGTGTAAAGGCAGTTGAGGGGAATGGAGCTATAAAGGTCCTTCGGATTTTTCACTTTAACAACCTATTTTCAAGGATGGAAAACCAAGATGATAAACTTGTCTCTAAGCTAAAACCTGAAGAATTATAGGTGTCAGACTGGAAATGACATTTATTGGCTGTCCCTGAAAATATCAACCTAGTCCCTTTAATGATAAAAAGGTCTAGTGCACAGGGTTGGTAGGTCTTAGAAGTAACTTAGAGTGTGTGGATCTACTTTTCTGATGAAATTCTGAGATTTTAACAAGTAAACAACTGCAGGATTCCCTAGTTTATTATGAAATAACAATAAATGCAAACATATCAGAATATTGGAGAGTAAGTCTATCAAATATTTGCATAATTATTTAAAGTACTTTGGTATGCTGGTGGGTTTGCGTATATGTGTATTATATTTTTAATGTTAATAGATATAAATCAAACAATATTAAATGATTCAGAGGACCAACAATACACTTTTCAACAAGGCTTTGACATAAATAATCTGTTAACCTAAAACTGATGGGAGCATAAATATCCTGAGGCAGAAAGAAGAAAATATAGTCAGTGGATTTCAGAGTAGAGCCTCACAAACTTTGGCTAAACATATTTTCTGAAGTTGTGTCTTTAAAAAACAGTTCCTTGCAATGCTGTGAAGCAATGATTGTCAGAAAATTATTCTTTATGTTGAGTTGAAATTGTATCCTTAATCCTTCATTACCCTAGAAATAGCACAAAAATGGCTTTTGTTTTTCCCTCTACTGTTTCATAATTACTGATTTTCAAGTTTGGTATCTAGTAGTTCTTCCAGTAGAGTTAAGAGGGGAAAAAAATTGAAATTTGCAGTTACTTTAAGAAATAATGCTTGACGCAAGGGACATCTAATTTGGCATTCTAAGTTTACAACTCAGGAGGAAGTCACTAAACTTTAAAACTATCAAGTTAGTTTAATAAACAGATCTTATTTAAAATTGCCACTCTGTTACAGATTAACATTGCTTAGGCTATTTAACTGCAGCCTCTATTCCCTTATCTGTGAAATGAGATTTATCATCATAGATATTTTATGAGATCAAATGAAATAATGGATGTGAATTTTTAGCAGAGAATCTTACAAAATATGAGTCTAATATAAATTAACAATACACTACCCTTTTTACTCTCACATGGTTGCACAAATTTCTATGAATACAGTTATGGATAAAATTCCATAAAAATATCAATTCTGCTACTGGTTCATTCTACTTCTTTTGTTTTTGAGAAAAGTTAGATACCTTCTAAGTGAGATTATATTATACAAAAACCACATTGAAGTTACTTTCATTGTTTAACATTTACTTGAAGGGAATAACATTTCATTTTTAGGAAAACTGTTTCTCTGCTCACAACCCCTCTGACATCAAATCTGTTGGTTTTCCACACCAAGCAATTCTCTAATTCTCTGTGGACAACAGCTGAAAGTCCTGTAATTTAATACAATTCTGACTAACTACCCAGAGTTAGCACAGAACCAACAGATTAAGGGCTCAGTGCCACAAGAGTGCCCCTACTTCAGACATTATTTTCAAGTAGTGAGTCTCCAGGTTACCCACGCTTCTGTCTCACTTGATTACATAGGGGTTCCCACAACCCCTTTCTCAGGTTCAATAATTTGCAGCTCATAGAACTCAAGAAAACACTGCAGTTACCCTTCCAGTTTATTAAAAAGGATACTATGAAGGATACAAATGAACAGCCAGATGAAGAGGTGCATAAGGTAAGGTCTGGAAGGGTCTTGTGTGCAGTAGCTTATACCCTGTGGAGCTGGGATGTGCCAGCCTCCCAGCACATGGATGTATTCACCAACCTGGAAGCTCTCCTAACCCCATCATTTAGGGATTTTTATGGAGGCTTCATTGAAAGTCACGACTGATTAAATTATAGGCCATTGGTGATCAGCTCGATTGCCAGCTTCTCTCCCCTCCTCAGAGGTCAGGATTGCAGCTGAAATTTCTAACTCTCTAATCACATGGTTGGTTCCTTTAGCAACCAGCTGCACTGAAGCTATCTATGCACCCACCAAGAGTCATTCCATATGCACAAACTCAGATATGGTGTAAAGGGGCTTATTAGGAATATCAAAAGGCAATCCTCTCACACCTGTCACGGAATTTCAAGGGTTTTATAATAAATGTTCTGTGCCAGAAACCAGGGATGAAGACCAATTATATATTTCTTATGATATCACAGTATCACAAGGTTATTATGTGACAGACCAAGGAAATGCACGGAAAATGCCTTTGTTTATTCACAGGACCTTGAGATAGACTGAGGCACTTCTACTAATCAATACAGGTCACCTATTTACAATGATTCTATTTATGGTTTTTTGACCTTATGTTGGTGCAAAAAGGATACCATACCAGTAGAAACCATACTTTGAGTATCTATATAACCATTCTTTTTCACTTTCAGTACACTATCCAATAAATTACATGAAATATTCAACACTTTATTATAAAATAGACTTTCTGTTAGATGATTTTGTCCAGCTGTGGGCTAATGTAAGTGTTCTGAGCACATTTAAGGTAGGCTAGACTAAGCTATAATATTCTTAGGTTAAGTGAATTAAATGTATTTTTACCAAAAAAAAAAAAAAAGGAAAACAAATATGGAATCAGAATCAAACTACATAACAGTATCAATTCATTCAAAGTTGACATTGTAGAAAATTCCTGTCGTCTGATATAAGTTTTTTCTTTCTTTTTTTTTTTTTTTTTTTTGATAAACCATTAACAATAGGTCTGAACTCATCATTCCTGGAACAATTACCTTGTCAATTGATCTTAGTAATCTTCTAGGTTGAGATAAATGCGGAGCATCAGTTGTGTTAAAAGGCAACGTCCCAATTGTAAAAATTACCCCTGATTAGTGAGTAGCATTTAGGTTTTGAGAATTGAGTGTAATGTAAAAACTTTGGGGAAAGTGATCCTTTTGTAACAGAGTATCGCCCTGGAGCAGATCAAAAATCTATGCTCATGGTCTCTTACAGGATATATTGTTGTATTTGAGACCCTTTATTGCTGGACTCCCATTGAAGACACAACTGTTACCAACATAATATGCTTTGTTTGTGGTCTTGTATGCTTCTGAAAAAAAATGTAAGTGTTAGGGTATGGTCTATTATGTCCTGTTGCTACATAAATGAGCCAAAGATGGCCCCTAGGTTATTTTTCACTGTAGGCTGAAACTCATTAGCTCAAAGTCCACTGGCCCCAACCTCAAGTTTTTGTACATTCAGTTGTTTTAAACACAGCCCAAATAAGCATATTTTTAGCCATATAGAGCCTGCCTGCTTTACATACTACACGAAAGTGCTGCTGGCATCTGCCAGTAATAGGTAAGTCCCAGGTCAGAAAGACCCCAAGCCACGACTGCCCTTTGGAGCTCCTGTACCCAGCAATCTTCCCCACTGCGCCACTGAGGGGCATCGCCTACACATGCAAGCTGCCTCTCCAGTTCCCCTCTCCCCCAGCAGTCCCCTGCCTCTCCTCTTCTGAGTAGGGATCCACATGCTGCAGCCCCTGGACAGCCTCCTGCTGTATTGGGCACCCCCCACATGCAAACCTGTCAAAATGCCACCCAATAAAGCAGGTGTGTGCATGTGCAAAAAAAAACAAAAACGTATTTTTAACTTACGATATTTTCAATTTAGGAAGGGTTTATCAGATATAATCCCATTGTAAGTCAAGGAGCACCTGTACTGGTTAAATTCTTACCTTGTACTATATTTGGAACTTATATTTATTAGGTAATTTTTTATGTAATCACACACAGAGACACACACACAGGCATAGTCACCCCTCGGTATTCTTGGGGGATTTGTTCCAAGAGCACTCCATAGATACAAAAATCCACAGATGTTCAAATCCCTTATATAAAACGGTGTAGTATCTGCATATAACTTGAGAACATCCTCCTGTAAGCTTTAAATCATCTTTAGATTACTTATAATACCTAATACAATGCAAATGCTATGTAAATAGTTGTCATGCTGTATTGTTTAGGGAATAATAACAAGAAAGAACCTGTATATGTCCAGTACAGCCAAAACCCTCTATTTTTTTTTTCTGAATATTTTCCATCCACAGTTGGTTGAATCCATGGATGCAGAACCCACGAATAAGGAGGGCTGGCTGTATATATATAATTTCTTTTAATCTTCCTAAGAAGATGAGGTAAGTACTGATTCTACTAAAGCACAGAGGACTTTAGTAACTTGCTCAAAGTCTGTTATATGTGAAATGAGATTTCAACTAACTTTAGAACCCGTGCATTCCACTTGCTGTGGGTGTGTTACAAAGCACCCCAAAACCTTAGTGGCCTAAAACAACACTCATACTTATTTTGCTCACAAGTTGCAGTCTGGGCATGACCTAGTGAAACGTTGCTGCTTCACATCCTGCTGCCCTCTAGTGACACTTCACTGTCAATGATTGAGTGGGGCCATAAAAGGCTGTCTCCTTGTCTGAAGCAGGGTTAACTGCATGCGGTGTGCTCCAGAGCCCAGACCAAGGCTGGGGTACAGCCCAGAACACTCCTTTACTTGTTCCCTCCCCCTTCCCTGTTAGACTTCACTTTCTTATGGCTTTCTTCAAAAGAGCCCTCCCTCAATAAAGCACATGTTTCTGATTCCTTGTCTTGGGCTCTTTATTTCTGGGAAATCCAGTCCGAGACATGAGGTCAAAGTGCATGTTAAAAGAGCAAGAAAAAAAATCTTTACTAAAATGTTAATAAAGCAATAGACAACTTTTCTGACTGGTAGCGTTTTGGAGGAATTATATTAACTTTTCCCTTATATTTATTAATTTGGCTATAGAGAAATAGTTCTTACAATTTCCCAATGTTCTTTTAAGAACATGCTTTTCACGATGCTTGGCATTGCTTTTGTTGAGATCTGCATACAAAAATCCAGGTGCCTGATTATCTCCTGTACAACTTGTCCATGTAATTTAATGTGAGTCTTATTCTAGCCTCTCTTTTCACACCTGAAGCACAGGACACACTTTTTAAGGAAAAACTTCCTTGCCTGTCAGTGTCATCAACAACCGTTATAAGAAACTCACACCGAGCACATATTTAGACAGCTTTCTGTGGTCTCTGCACCTTTAAAGTAGAGGCTAAATTTACATTATTGCACAATACCAAATATTGGATAATTCAATGGAATTTAAAAATAAATTGAATTCAGAAAATTAAGATTACTAAAAGTGTAATTATATATTCTCTGCATGTATAGAATCCAAAAGATATTTCCAAGAAAGAAGAGGCAAGAAATAAAGCAAAGCGGAGACTCAATATATTAACAGATGGATATAACAGCATATAATTCCACCTATGTTTTACCCTGGGGAAATATCTCAGTAGATGCACCTTCTGTCTAAAGGTCATAACTCCTTGTACGTTTGCTCTCATTCTAACCTCTACATCCCCCAGGGCCAGGACCCCAGTCACCTCTCCACCCCCACGAAGCCACACACAATTCTAAGCAACACACCCTAAGGAGCCACCAGCACACACAATCCCCTTTGCTTCATGTAGCATCACTCTTTCAAAGTATCCATTTCCTGCTCATTGTAGGAAAAAAATATTTTGTATAAAATGTATTTTAAACCTTTTTTTTCTTAAGAGAGTGAAAGCAAAGCAAAGAAAAAAAGCTGACAATTAACAACACCCATAAAGAAGGGGTGATAGTATTTTAAACCATTAGTTTATACTCGAACAGTAATTTTTTAACTCATGAAATGGATTTTATCAATGAAAGTATTTCAAATCTCCCAGTTATGTTTGCACTTTGAAAGAAAATTTTATTAACCCCTAAAGTGGACTAACGCAGGAATTTTATTCAGGCAAAAATCTTTTTGTAAAATAGCTCCCTCTTAAAAATAACAAAACAGAAAGATACCTGGGAAAGCATGGTAAGGAAGTCACAGATGCATAAACCTTGCTTTACCGTTTTCAAAGAAACAAAAATAAATGCAAATAGCAAAATTTAAGCCTACAGCCCTCAGACATAAAAACCATAATAGACTCGTACTGTAATATTAAAAGTGTAGCAAAGTGGAGACTCAATATATTAACAGATATACATAACAACATCTAATTTAATTAAGCAGAAATTCTGGCAATTAATGAAAGGTCCCTTATCTACCCATTCAAAAATAATCTGGTAAGTGGACAAGATTCCAGGAATTAGGCATAAAAGGATTAGAAGTGGGATTCCGGGCAAGCCAGAATCAAAAGCTATAGCATGTTTCTCTAGGCCAGTCGGGTGAAGTGGGGTGGGATTTGTTCATTAGGGGACATCTAGCAATTCTGAAGACATTTTTGATTGTGATTCTAGGGTAGGGTAAGGTGGGGACGGGGAAAGCAGGGAGACCAGGGAGGACACCAGTTGCATCTAGCAGATAGAGACCAGGCTATTAAACATCCTACAATGCGCAGGACAGTCTGCTTTTCCCTCGTAACAAAGAATTACCTGCCCGAAATAACAATAATGCCAAAGTTGAGAAAACCTGTTTTAGGCTAAACGCTCTGTCCAATCAAAAAGAAAAAAAAACCAAAACTATATTTATATATATATATATATATATGACCAAGCATTATATTCAGAAAAATAAAAATCATTAAAGTGCTTGCCTTTTATTTTTGTATTGTGAATTTAGCCATTCACTGAATTAGATCTTGAACTATGAGGCATTCACATATGGGAATCCTAGTAAGTGGACCAAGTTATTTCAGAAATAGACATCAATTGCATAATACATTTGACCCATTTTTGTACCTGTTTATCACGACATTGCTGTGTTTCAGTGGGGGACTACTTGCTCCAAAGGTTTAGGGGAAACTTTTTTAGAGCATCCAGTTGTATAACTTTAATAACCTCAGGGGTGGCCCCTTCAAGGATGGCAATGTGGTGACTACACCAGGTTATCTTTGCCTCTGGGCTTTTCCTTATTGTTTCTGTCTCCTGTAAGGTAGAGTGTGTCCAATTTTAAGGCTTTCTGGGAATTTCCTTAATTTATTCCCTAATTTCTTATTAACGGTGGTCTTGGTAGGCTCAGGTAGAGAAACTCCCATGCAGAGAGCAGTTAGATTTCTGCATAGGATTAAATATGTGTTTCATAGTGATCCCCTTTGTTGTAACACCCAAGAGCTGTGATTGTTTTTGTGTGCAGCCAGTGTTGCAGCTGTAGAGGCTGCTTCCCTTGAGAACTATGTAAACCTTACAGTTGGTACTGTGAGAAGGTTAGAGCAGAGAAGAATTCCCACAACGGTTGTAGTCCCTGATTTTTCAGACGTACCTTGGCCCAGGTAATATTATGCTACATACCTTGTCTTCCTTGTACATGTTGATGAGTGGCCAGGAAGGCAGCCCATGGTCAGGTACTCTTGGTCCCTTTGTTAGGGAAATTTCTCTCCACCTCAATAAATGAGTTTTATACTGGATGGGGAGAGAGACCATTATAATCATTAGGAAAACTTCCAAAATTTGTAAGGATATACATTGTTGGCAGAGTTTACATTTGTCATCATCCCAGGGATTAGAAAGAGCTATAACATTATCTCTGCAATCCCGTAGGATTTGTTGGTATTGCCTCTACATTTCAGCATTTTTAATTTGATTGCACCAATCATGAGCATCCTGGTTATAATATCAGACACATGTTATCGCTGGGCATTTCTTAAATGAGACTCAATAGGTAATGGCCCATTGCTCTGTTTGCTTTATGGCATTTGTTAATAATAGTGGGTTTTGTGTGACTTGAAGTAAAATTTGGCCCATAGAGTTTACAAGGCATTTAGGAGTCATACTCAACATCTTACTTGGAACAGATGTTTCTGGTAGTGGTACACATAGGAGGAAGAACGTAAGCCTCAGGGTTTATGTCTGTGGTTGTGTTAGTATGACTGACCAGCAGGGACAGCCAACGGTGTCCCCTTGTCCCCAGACTGACCCATGTTGTGTGTCTCTGTATGCTGTGCATGTAGTAGGTTGGCGTACCTTGTCAGCAGTAGGATATAAAGTACCAGAGCTAGAGTGATCCGCCAATGCGTGTGTAGTTGACAGTGGCAAGAGTGAGGCCTTTTCAGGTAAGGAAGAGGTACAGCAACACAATGGGCGCCTAAGTCAGAAATTATGTATGATCAGCAGTAGGGGATCTGATTGTCCCCTGGGTATTGCTGAAATGCTATTACCCATTCTGGGGGTGATTAGTTCCACTTCTGGTCCTGGCAGCATGTCCAGGTTTGTTCCACAGTGCCTTTAGTTGGACAAAGTATGTGGGAAGCAGATGAGAATACTCTGCAGACAGTGCTAGGTGGTTTGCTAGACTTATGCTGAATGCTGAGTGGAGGAAGGCTCAGCAAGGTCCCAGAGTCAGTAGCCTAATCAAATCCTCATTTGAATCTAGTGGGAAGCAGCTGGGCCCTGGATTTTTTAATAAGGTAGAAGGAAAAAGTAACAGTACCAGGTGTATGTTCCTTTGTTGTAGGCAGCAATGTCAGAGTCCCCATGTCTGTGAAAACTGGTAATTGGGTTGTGTCCAGTGTGGGTATGTGAGGGAAAATGCATTTGTATAGGCAACAGGTTTCTTAGGCTAAACTAAGATGACTGCCGCAGTGTTTTTCCTGGCCCAGTCCTCCTGGCTAGCCAGCCTTCCGGGGAGGCCTAAGTCAGAACACTCAAGTAACCAAAGTGTTCTCTCCTGTGTGAACCCAGGTGATCACACTTTCCCACGGCATGTTGCCACTGTTGTTCAGAGCCATATATAAGTGCTAGCCATGTTCTCAGCCAGGCTTTTCGCCACTGCTGTATCCCCCACCCCAACAATAAAGAGCATGTCTCACCTGCCCGCTGCCACTCGCCTCTTCTTCCAATTTCCAAAGCCTGCACTGGAGCACGCACTAGCCACAGAGCTTCTTCCTCACAGCGTATAAACACCATCAGAAGATGCAGTGTCTCTCCTGGGGTCTCTTCGTTTGTTGTCTGTTTAAGTATGATGTAGTTATGCCATAATGGGGCACGGATTTGGTGCAATCAGAGCTATTGTTAGAATCCTGGGTTTCAGCACCAAAGATGTCAGGGTGGAAATCTGCCCTCAGTTCTTGGTGTGCTCTTGGCCAAAGAATGACCAGACACAACGAAGTGTCAAGTCCAGATTATTATCCCAGTCCTCTGACTCCTTTCTTGGAAAAATCACCGGCAAAGCCAACTGATGGAGTAACCTCAGGCAGAGAGAAGTTTCACAAGAGCAGCTCTTCACCTCTTCACTGCAGAATGAAACAGGTCTGTCTCTGCAAGTGGAGAGAGACAGACCAACTCACTCACTCACTCACTATCCCGCTCACTTCCTCTGACGTTTCAGGTTGTTTCCTTTTATTAGCCGCATCTGGAGGAGGGCTCGTGGGAGGTTTGGATGTTATCAAACGATCAACAGCTGTCCTCAAAATTCCATCTGCCTATACGAGCTCCCTCTAAGAAAACCCACTAGGACTGGGGAAGATGTTTGTGTGTGTGAGTGAATCCGCAACTCAGATTCAAACTAATGACATATTAATTACCCTAAGGTTACTCTAGGTCACTTTCTAAATCTTATTATGGCTGGGTTGGGGAATTCCTAGATTGATAAAGCATGCCCTCCTCCCCCAGGTGTAGCAGTTCCTCAGAATAAGATTAAGGGTGGGGCAGCACCAAAATGGAGTGCCCGCCCTTATCCTTGTTCCCAGGTGGAACAATTACTTGAAACAGCACCAAAACAGGGTACTCTTGTCCCAAGAAGAGCCAGAGATCCTGACTATCTACCTAACATTATGAGCAGGATTTTTGACCATTTGGGGGACTATTGACCTCTACGTTCATTTAATAGCCCTTGTCTTAAAAGCCCTTTATGTATTTCTATGATTCCTGCTTTTGAGGTATGATAGGGTAGGAGGAAAATCCAAGCTTTGTTATTTGGTAACATCCATTATTGTATTTGCTTTGTGGTGAAGGGGAAGCCTTGATCTGATTGTATGACTTGCGACATTCCCAAAGACCAGAGAGCTGTTTTCTTAACCCCTCACTACATTAGCAGAGGTTGATGCCTTGTAGGGTTAAGCCAATAGATGGCCTTTGTAGGTATCCACTACCATTCAGGCATATTTAATGACTCCTGCCGTGGCAGGGAGAGGCCCAGTGAAATCAATTTGCCAGTTCTGATGTAGCCTTTCTATGTGAACTTCTCCTCCCATGAGGTTGGTCTAATGTCTAGATTCCTGGCATGTGGTGCAGTTCCTAATGGTTTTGTGTAAATGTCTCTTTGGTGTGCCAACCTCTAATAACAATCAATTGTCACAATTCCATAATGTTTAAATATCCTGACTCTCATGTACCCACCCACAGAAGGGGTAGGGTGTGCACCCCAAAGTTCAGGGGACTCCCCCTCCTTTAAGAGGCTTACTTGCTTTGGTGGTTTGGATAATTTGTCAACTTTGGCTTTGTGTCGTGCCTTTTCCATGTTTTGTGTGGTGTGAGCCAAGACATGGTGCACCAAAATGAGCACAGTAAGAGTTGATGCAGCAGTTTTTTCTCACATCATGAGATGTCTTAGCATGTATTTTCAAGCCTTGATTTTGCCTACATCCCAACCAAGTAGTTAGCCCATCAGCTGCCAACCAGGGGTCAGTAAAAATATCAGTCTTAGAAGGATGTTTGTCAAGGGCATACTCCAATGCTCTGTTGCACATAGTTCAGCCCATTGGTTACCTCGTTCTATTTCCTATAATGGAAATTAGAATATTTGAATAGGAGTGACAGGGTGCAGCTGTCCATTGTCTCATTCCTTTATACCCCGTGCTCCCTCCATCATTAAAGAAAGACTACACTTTTTCCTGTTTTGAGAGTGCTGACTATCCTCACTCTGGTCCCCATTTTGTAAGAAGTAGAGTCACTTCTGGTAATTTGTTGGCTTTTGGCAAGTTAACATCAGTGGCAGGATATGCGGCTATTTCCTCATGCTGTCAAACTTCAGCAGGTTCATTTTTAGTAGATAACATTTTCATTTTAATAAAGAGGCCTCTGTTGCTGATGCAATTTACAGGGAGCTTTTTCCATTACTTAGGGCATAATAGGAATTTCAACCCATATGGTAATTGGCTCTGCCAAAGTAAGGACTTCAGCTTTGATAAATACCCCACTCTATACAGGGTGTTGCCTCTTTCACGATGAATACCTTTGGGCTGAGTCTGGGAGCAGCTTACACTACAAGCCCATGGGGAAGTGTATGCATGTCCCTTTGCAGATGGTTGAAAGCTTTAATTGCAAATCCTGTTCTCAAGGCACTAGCCTCCTTCAGCTGATCCAGAGCATGTTGTTGTTCAAGTCTCCACTAAAAAGTGGAAGACTCACAGGTGACTTGCTAGAGGAAACCTTCAAATATTGACAGTGAATAATGTATTGGTGTCAGACACCGAACATTCCTACCAAATGTTGGGCCTTCTTTACTGATGCAGTTGTTTGAACAGCCAGGACCTTGTCTTTTATTGGATTAGGAATGGCTTTTCTTTCTGATTCCAAATGTATCCAGAAAATGTAACAGACTATAAGGCCTTGTACTGAATGAAGGGCAATTGTTCATTACTTCTCAGTGAGATATTTACTCTGGGTTGTGATGGCCTGTGAGAAAGAGCCTTGGTTAGGTCTAGCGAGGAGCACGTCATCTACATAATGACAACACCGAGGTTTTGGCAGGTGCTAAAAGTAGGGCTGTCTCTGAGGGAGACACCTGCTGTAAACTGTAATCTAACCATAGTAAAGATAGCAATAGTGCCACTGATTTACCAGAGATTATGCAATTTGGGACCCCTTTATCAGGGTTCAATATAACCCTTCTTATTTAGCTCAGGTTCATGCTTAATCAAGGGTAGACGGTTGGTTTGTACTGGGAGTGGGGATGGCCTATTAATAATAATTTTGATTTTGGCCAGGTGGGGTATTGTTTGTAGAATTAATAGGCAACACTAGCTCTGAGTTTGTCTTTCATAGTTTCTGTTAAATCCAGAGCAGCTATGGGTTTTTGAATTGTTTCGGCATCAGCCATCATTGCCAATGAAGAGGACTTGCATTTGTTGGGAGCTCCCCTGAGAAACAACTGGGTGAAGTCAAGACTCAATTCAGCCTTCTCTGACTTGTCAAATCATTATGCTGGACACCACCTCTTGCCTAATAAGCACATTCTAACTTCTCCAGCTGTCGGAGGAGTTTGTTGGCCTTGGCTAACATTTCTGTTGATAGTGTTCCCAGGCTGTTATGAGACCTAAGGTAGGATTGGCTGACCTTCAAGCCATGAAAGTCCACACCAACAAGGTACATATGTATAGGGTCCAAATCCTTGGTCTTTTACTAGAGACACCACTTTTCCTTCCTGTACTATGGCAGCCAATTGTTTAATTTCAGCCCCTATCAGGTGGAGCTCATCCCCTTCCAAATACATTCAATACAGCTAGAGGGTTCCTTTTTTATTTGGTTCCTGGGTTAGATTCTTAATAAGACCTTGGCCCTCAAGGTGAAAGAAAGGGCATATTTTCCTTCCCCAAAAAAGGAATGGCCACCTTCTGACAATTTTTGTCTTTTTTGTAGTTATTAGTTTGCAGGTATTCACCAGCAAAGCTGATGGTAAATTATTCTTATTGCTATTATGGTTGTATTGTGCTGTCTGTGGTGGATTCCTTGAGCCTGAGAAAGGGAAATTTTTTTTTAATGAAATTGAGATTCTTAGGATAAGGAAGAATATTATGTTGAAAATACCAGTTGAGGTGTCAAATAGTAGTGTTTTGCATATAACCAAAATGACCCCAGAAAATCTGGTACATCTCAGAAACCCATATTAAAAACTTAGAAAGTTGTCAAAAAGCTACCTACCAAAGAAAAAATAAACCAAAATAACTTAGTAGATAAATTATTTGAAACCTTTAAGGAGTAGATTTCAGAAATAGAAGAAATGCTTCCACCGTCTTTTTTGTAAAGCCATCACAATACAGAGAGAAAAATCTGCCAAAGACACCACCACAAAATTGCTATCTAAGTAGACTACTATTATTTATGAACAGCATTGGAAAATTACTTAATAAAGCTTTGAAAATAGAATTCCATAGCACATTAATACTGTAACATACCAAGACAAAGTAGATAGACATGCATGGATGGTTCGATATTATGAAATCTATAAATATAAGTCAACAATGTTATTAACTCACAGGACAAAAGTAGCTGACTGGTTCAATAGATGCCAACAATGAATACAGAAAGTAAAATTAGTTATTTTTGTTTGCAGATGACATAATTTTAAAGCTGGATAACCCAAAAGAATTTTTTTTTAAATGATACAATGACAAAACTTAGTAAAGTGATGGTAATAAATTAGTGTGTAAAAATCAACAGCTTGTTCTAAATAAACAATGACTACTTAATATATGCTTTATGAGAAATGAGAAAAAAATATAGAACTATGTGAGAAATGGAAAGCCATATTTTCTTTTTCATGAAATCTTTTTAAAAAAATGTTATATAAATTATTGTGAGTCACTATGCTCCCAAACTAAAATGTTTTGTGGTGCTGTGATTTTAATAAAATAATTCTTAATTTCATTGGGATGTAAACATACTAAACAAACATGAAAAGAAAAGTGACGGGGAAGGAAGTAACCTTACAGACACTAGAATATGGTGAAAAGCAATAGCACTGAACTGGCAAAGAATAGACATTCTCTGAAAAATGGAGTAGGAGTGAACTAGGTAAATATAAGGGATCTTCAGAAGGAAAAGAGGTCAACCAGTGACTCTAGGGTAGAGTGTACAAGGAATGGGGCTGGAGAGGTGGGTGGGAAGGGACCAAGGTATGTACTACATTGTACAGTGTAAAGACCAGTAAAAATCTTATGCTGTGAAAAAATGGGAAGCCACAGAGATATTTCAGGCAGGAATATGATGGGATCAGAATTTGCTTTTGAAAGGATTATAGCCATAGTATCGTCAAAGTGTGAGAAATAAACATGGGTGGATTAAGACAAAAAAATGCAACGGAGAAGTGCCAAAAGTCAAAAGAGGTGGTATATGTTTCAATAACCTGGGAAAAGTCTTGTTGTTACATTCACACAAGGAATACCAGTTAATTGGGCTCAAAATCTTTTATTTCTTAATGCTCTTTGGAAGTTGCTCTAACACTTTTTGGTATTTGATATCATAAAAAAGCTAAAAATATATAGATTTTGTTTCTATGTTGGTAATCTGCATTGCTTTTTTAGCCATGCATGCTTGACATATTTGACTTCAGAGACATAGCATAAAATTTGTGTCTGGGTATATCCAGTATAGACCTCTTTTTATCTATTTTTCCAAACATATGTTGTCTTAGTCCACTCAGGCTACTATAACAAAATACCAAAAACTGAAAGGTTGATAAACAACAGAAACATTTCTCACAGTTCTGGATGCTGGGAAGTCCAAGATCAAGGTGGGGCCACAGTGGGCTGGGTACCCCTGCACAACAAGAACCTTCCTCTTCAGGCTCCAGTAAGGTCCTTGGAAGCTATTCTGGCTCTGGATTCAAATCTTAACCCCACTTCTTCCATCAGGACCACCATTAGCCCATACAGATCCTGGGGGTGAATTAAAAAAAGGCAGCCCTCTGTCAACACCCTTAGCTTCTGTGTTTAGAGTATTAGCATGACGGACCTCTTCTGCTGAGACAAGACACTTTACTGCGATCTTCTGGGAAGGGGTTGTAATAAACACACCGTTTCCACCCCACTCCCTTACACACTAACATACTTTTGTTAAAATAATATATAAACCCTTACTCCTGACTATTTACCAAGTTTCTCTTTACTGAGTACTCCCACATGCATGCAAATTAAAACTTTTCTCCTGTTAATCTATCTGTTGTCAATTTTCAATCCCCATCCCTCATTCCTCCTGCCTAAATTGGTAGGAGAAAAATCCTGTCAACAATTATTATCTTTTGAATATTTTATTTGTTTTACATTTTTCCTGCTTTCTTACTTTTTGCTGTCTTGCTATTAGGATTTTTTACAATTTATAGCCTGCTACTTACTATCTTAAATATGATTTAAATTTTGTTCACCTTGATTGTCATTTAATGACTCATGTAGTTTATTACTTATCTGTTCCTCTGTAACAACCCGCCCCCCACCGCAGACTCTATGTTAAATATTGGTTAGGTTTCTATTTCTGTTTCTGTCAGGGTTTGGGTCAATAATCTTGTCTGTTCTTGATTCTTGGTGTGCTCTTGGCTGAAGAATGACCAGACACACCAAAAGCAAGGCAAGCGTGAAATGCAGTTTATTGAGGAAGGACAAGATAGATTTATAGATCAGGAGCAAGACATAGGTTTACAGAGTAAGAGCAAGATACATTCACCACAGAAGGGCAAATGGACTCCTCTGTCATAACAAAAGGGCTCCTGTTACGGCCTCCGGTCCTGTTTTTATAGGGTCTGGATTGGGGCCCCCCTCATGATTCAGACATCACCATGGAACCACTCTGATGGACAGTTAATGACATAAGACAAGATAATTAGCCTTAGGTTACTCTAGGTCACTTTCCAAATCCTGTTGTGCCTAGGCTGCCAGGCCTGTGGGCTGGAAATTCCCTGCAAATCTTTTGCAGATTAGCAGAGGTTCTTCCTTCCCCCAGGTGGGCAGAATTGGGGGTGGGGGGACTCCTTCCCTGTCTTTCTTCCCATGTGGGGCAATTGCTTGAGGCAACACCAAGGCAAGGCACCCACTCTTGTCCCCTAGGAGAGTCTCCCAGGTTCCTTGTTATCTACCTAACATTTCTTATGTGTTTTAGGAAAATTATTATTTTTTGATTTTCTGAAACACTTATAGTAATAAATCCTTAACCACATCCATTAAAATGAATGGATGAGAGGATTAATCATATGTTTAAAGATAAAAGAGAAAGAGCAACAAGATTATATAAAATAATCACAAGATAATATATAATAAACTATTTGTATAAAATAACAAATAAAATTAATCATTATTTGCTCAGCAGATGTAGTTATTCAAGAACAATGTAAATACATATCAATAATATACATTCAATGAAATATTAAAATTTGAAACAAAATGCTGAAAAAATAGGAAACTGAACTAGCAAATTAAAAAATGAAATTTGACAGGCTTCTTTTATGAAAAAAAAAATGACAACTTAGAAGGCAAAATAATAAAGGCAAAACCAGAAGAATAGGGCTCAAAAACTGCAACATCTTCCAGAAAACCTTGCCTGATTAAGCTAATTGGTTTCTGTTTGCCTCTTCTCTTGCCCCCAGGTGCTTTCCTGCTCTGCTTGGTGGTTGGTCCCAATTTTTCCTGGAGGGTGTGAATACTCTATTCCTGTGCAATACAGAGTACTCAGTGAAAGTTAACTTCCTAACTGCCTGGAGCTGAAAAGACTTCCACAACAATTCTGCTGTAGAATTGCTATAAAGGGAATACAGCCAGGTGGATCACCTCCTCTTCCTTCTATTCTTGGAGATCTTTTGTTGGTTTATGCAGTGTGAAGAGTGCCCAGTCTGAATTGACAAAAGCAAATGAGGACCGTCCTATTTCTTATCAAGAAAATTTAAAACATCTTTCCTAGTATGCCCTTACACATATTTATTCTATGTTTTATACTACCTCCATTGCAAACAGAATTGTAAAAATATAATAATATAAAGGTTGGATAACTGTGTATTTTACTATCAATTGTAAACTTATTTTTAAAATTGGACATTATGTTAAATTTTATGATTTTAAAACATGTTGTTTTGGAGAGTTCATTGGTACACTCAAAAGATAATCTCCAGAGTTAGTTTTGTGAACAGGATTATTTTCAAAGAAGTCTAGTTCCTGATGTGACACTATAAAAAGTTTGGATATTATATATCTTGGCTATTACACATAGACTTCAGAATGTAGAATTGATCTTGTACAAAAATCCAATTTTTGAGAATGAGAGTTTGCAAATAAATATATTTATACCTAGGGTTAACTAGACATTTTTCTAAAACTATTAATTTTTTTTCTTCTTTTTAGGAACCTTTAAAGTAACTTTAAATGGAATTATACTGTTTTAAAGTAAGTGCCCACAATTTAATGTTATGCAGTCGGACAATAGTATCTTTACTCTCTGTCAAAACATTCTTTACTCATGAATATCTTTCATTTGGATATTTTATTTTCATTGTGGCTATAGATTAAACATAATTTTCTACAGAAATTTTATTCAGTGGATTTTAGGTCTCCTAGCTTCCTTACTTGATATTCCAAAAATGTATTCTATATTTGTGTACTGCAAACACCATCTAGATAGAAGTCTTCTTAGAATAGAAACAGATTGTTTGACATTTGGTTGTTCTTTATTTTCATGAAATTGGTGCATGGAAAAAAAGTTGAGCTTTAAAAAAAAAAATTGGCAAGTGAGTTTAGAAAAAAAGTAGATTTTGCTCAAGAGTTTGGTCAAGTTTAAGTATTAGACAAAAAAGCTGGGATTGATAGTAGAAATGGCAAGAGGTTACTTTCTTCATTTCTCCAGTGCTTATGAAAGGATCAGTTTTCACACCAATAGTTGCTGAACAAAAATTAATAATTTCACACACTCCGTTTCCTACAGGAATGAACCAAAGGAGCCTACTGTTTCTGAAAGTGAGGTCCTAACAGCTCTATACTATTTAATAATAAGATAGCAAATAGATTTTGGTGCAAGTTCAACATTTGGGCATGCCAAAGAAACTAGAGTTAACAGCTAAATAAATAAATCATGTTCAATACCTTGGTTGAGTTTAACAAAATTTATTCAGCTGGTTGAAAAGATTGCTGGGGACATTGTAGCTAAGGTTTCCAAAATGTAATTGGGAATGTCAAAACGAATCATAACAAAATGTATAACTGCAGATTTATGCTTTGCACCAGATATTCCTAATGCATGAATAGTTATAGAGAAAAAGACTTCAGTGTCAGTTATGAAATTGTACGATAGAGGAAAATTCATTTCTCTATTCCTTTATGATAGCACATTCTAATGGTTCTAGCTTTATGGGAGCATTTTTTAATAAAAAGGCCATGATTTATATGAACCATGCCTAAGATTTGAGTGGAAAAAAGTAATTTTCAATATGCTAATGTTACGCTGTATTGCTTAGAACACAGTGTCCAACAGAAATATAATGTAAGTCCTACATGGAATGTAAAATTTTCTAGCAGTCACATTTAAAAGAGTAAAGAGAAACAGGTGAAATGAATTATAATAGCATATTTTATTTAACTCAACATATCCAAAATGTCATCTTGTCAACATGTAATCAATATAAAAATTATTAATAGATATTTTACATTTTTTGTACTTCTAAATCTGGTGTATATTTTACACTTACAGCACATCTCAGTTTGGACTAGCCATATTTCAAGTGTTCAATAGCCACATCTTAGACAATATGGCCTAGAAAACTACCTACATTACCTCTTCAATTGATTTTAGTAGAATAATCATCTTCATAAAATCATATGCATCTATCGTATTGTTAAAAGACAAAATAATAAGTCTAGTTTTGCAGATGTTAACTGGTTTTTATTTGCCATTCTCCAATTGGGCAACAGTCCAGACTAAAAATAGCCCAGAATGCTGATGCCACGGCACTCACTCTAGCCAGGGTAACAGAGTGAGACTCTGTCTCAAAAAAAAAAAAAAAAAAAAATAGCTCAGCGTGCTCTGCCCTACCACATGTGCAAGTTATGTTTATAGCCAAAGAGAAGGAAGTGACAAACATAAAATGGAAGTGAGGTGCAGAGACAGGTCATTGGTTAAAGCTCAGCCTTAACTGAAGCTGGTTTGAACAGTTGGTCCCCTGCCATTGACTGAAGCTCTCTGCTGTGATGTGCTGAGACTCAGCTACTTGTCACAAAGGCAAATTCCTAAGTTAGGTTTTCAGTTTGTTTACTATTAATTTAGATTGCAGTTTGTTTGGTAGGAGTCTTACTGAGGCTTCTAAAGCCCAAATTTAGTTTCATGTAACAATATGAAATAGGATTAAAATTAGAAATTTAGCTAGGATAGCTAGGATAATTCTCTGTGAAACGTAGGCATTGACTCATCAAAATCAACATTTTTCAAATGGAAATGCTTCATTTGTTTACAATAGATGAGAACAAAAAGTTATAATCTCTGAGCACCATTTTTAAATCAAGGGATTATCATAGTACTACAAAAGCTTTTCTATGTATACTAGGTATCTCAATACTTCTTTAATGTACAAAATGGATATATTGTACGTTATGGGAGACTATGCCTATGATTGAAATTATGTGAATCCATATGTATCTCCTCTGTTTTCAAAGGATCCATGCTCCAGGAGCACTGAAAAGCGTTTTCACTTACCTGCTCCTTTTCTGTCACGATATCTTATCTCACTGAATGACACTCTAATCCCTTACCACTCACCGCGAGACAATGAACTGACCCCTCTCTGAACACGTAGCCTAAGCCAGAGATAACACTGAGTATTTGTTAATGGGAAAAGTGGATAACAGGCATGTTTAAGAGATAGGCAATACCAGGACAGGGACAAAGTAAATGTGGGTGGTAAAATACTCTTTCCACAAGGGAAGTGGTTGGCAGGAGGGAAGAATCGTGAGCAGCACTTGCTTAGATCATCTTAGTGACCGCTAATCAACTGGTTTGCCTAAAAACAAACAAACAAACAAAAACTCCAAAATTAAATATTAATAGTTGCTCTTGGTACAAGAAAAAAACTTAAGAAAGCTGATAGTAAATTCTTCATCATATGGTTAAAGTACACAGGTCAAATTTATTAACAAGTTAATTTGATTGATAAGCAATGGTTAACTTCTTAAATTCAAAAGTTTAAAATCTCCATAAACCTGTGATCTTTTCAATGAACATGATCATTTTATCCCAATAGTGCAGACGTGTCTGCTGTTAACCATTTTAATTGCTATTATAAGTCGTAAGTGCTATTAAACCACATTATTTGAAAATTTAAACATTCTGTTGTTTTAAGGTTCATTAAGCGCAAACACTTTCAGTCATAGTTGTAGTACATAGGTCAAGAATTGGTACCCTTATCTTGAAAGTCATAATTATTCTGCTCTGTTATCTATTGCCAAAGCAGAATGAAATGAAAGTTAGTGTCAGCCCTTGAAAAATAACCATGATGGCTTGAAAAAGTAACAGATAATGCTATATTGAAATAATAAAAATGTATGGTAATACTATATTAAAATGTCCATTGAAGGAATGTAAATATTAACTATGCATATCAAGTCATAAATTGCAAATAACAAAATTAAAATATAAAACATGAATTAAAGGTAATTTTATTATGAAGCAACACTATGTATTAATTTGTCCTGCAAGTTTAATAGTATCTTTGATGGACATTTATTAACACATTCCATATAGTTAAACTACCATAGAGAAAAAGAATTAAAATCAACTAGTAGGTATAATGAATGCATTAATGGTATATACATCCATAAAAATCAAGAGTAACTTATCTATCATAAGAATAAAAGATTTGTAGCTTAGCTTCTCAATGGGGAAAAAAAAAGCCTCAGAGATTGTTCTAACTATAGTGTGATATTTTAAATTTGTATTTGTATAATGTTTCCAATTTCACCAGTATCCTCAGAGCTGGTGGGTCTCACCTGTAAAGAGGACCAAGAGGATCACAACATGAAATGACTTAGAAACTTGCAAAAAGTGTTGACCTACAGGAGACATTGAAATTATCTTTATAAAGAATATCTGGTGATTTTTTTGCCAAATAACATGCCTTTAGACTCCCAAGATCTGCATTTACTTTTTTCCACTAAAGGAGAATTCCACATTTCTTTCGAGAAATTTGTGACCCCCCCCCACCCCCCACTATCAGTACATGTGTTTTTGGTGGCTAAACTCCCCAGCTCCAGAAAAGGAAGATAATTGATTGGCTTAAGACATTTATCTGTCCTGAGTGATTTAACAAGGCAGAGGCATGTTTTGTGACAGCGAGAGCCGGCATCAGGACTGTTGTCCTACTTACTGATGAGGGAAAAGGCCCTCTCTTTTTCTACTGGGTTTTTTGACATTACAAAAACAGACTTGAAGTTCTCGTGGTCACCTTGCAAATACGCAGGGGAGAACTAGTTTGAGAAGGAAGACAACATGGAATTGCTGGTGCTGCTAGTTTTCTTCAGTCCAACCAGTGCTCCATGAGACCCCCGATCCTGCTGTGCCTGCATCCAACTCAATATATTAATACAAACTTTGTAATTAGGGGAAAAACAAATGCCATGTTTGACTTAATAGAATTTGGTTTTGGCTTTCTGTCGCTTTCAATTGTAAGAGTCATAGTCGATTAAAAATATTAAAAATTACAAATCTTTCCAAGGTCAATGTCTTAAAATGGCCCGTGATTTAATTGTAGGTTGGAGGTCAGTGCAGGGACCAGAATCTTGTCTTGCTAGCTTTCAGTTTACTGTTTCTGCCTCTATAAAATGCTGTATTCCTCAATTATCGCAGACGCTTTTGGAGACTGGAATGTCGGCTGCATAGGCTGTTGTGCCATGTTATCTGGGTTTTAGGGTTTAGTTTAGTTTACCTATTGCCAGTATTTTTACTAAAAGGAGAAGATATCCATGCCACTGCAAAATGATGTAAAAAGTACATATTTTTGGATTTTCTGGAATAAAAATACCTTTGAATATGAGAAGAATAATAGTAGACTAAGAAACAAAAGACAAGTAATAAATTCAGAGAGTATATGGATATGCAGTAAGAGAAAAAACGCAGTCTTTAAAAACTGAGATTTGGGGGTTGTTTGTTATTACGTCATATTTACCTTAAGCTGACAGATTCAGAAAAAGGAGATAGAACATGTCCAAAACTGAATTCCTCCATCTTCTCTGAAACATCTTTATAACATACAGTCTACTTTACATCAGGTTATGTTAATGTGGAGTCGGTCTCCTGGACAAAAACCTGCGTGTGATCTTCCAGGCCTTAGGCAATTACGAAGGCTTTGCCTGGTAGAGTCCTTTCCGTGGAGGAAAGCTGCCCTCCCACCACCCTTGGGGTGCATCCCGCACTGCAATCTCTGAAGGGAGGTGCAGCCAAGGACTCAGGCCCCCCCGGCCGCCCATGCTCTTCCTCATATCTGCATTCTTAGCCCGGGAGCTTTCATTCAGAGGCTTCTTTATCAGGGCTCCTGGGCTAATACCTTCCTGGTACCTCTCTGGCACCGCTCTGCTGAGGCCTTCCTACTGGGGGCTGCGGAAAAACCTTAAAGACACGTTTCTTCACCCTGGCTCGGTGCTCAGTACTCATTACTTTCCCACTCCTCACCCCGCTCTCTCTCCTTTCCTGGGCTTCTGGGTCCATAAAATGACATGAGCTTTCTGTTTGAGGCTCCCTCAGCTGTAAGATGATCCTCAAGTCTATGCTGATCCACTTGACCCTTGCCTGGAGCCACTTGACCCTTGCCTGGAGCCATTCTATAGGGAAAGAATGAAACATTGAGAACAAGCACTTTCTCCTGTTTAGCCTCTTGCTATGCTATTGCAGTGATCAAAGACTTGATTGTTACCTTCATTTTGGTCTGTTGTCTTAATCAATTATTCAGGCACCAGGCAGCTCAGCTTTCTCCAGCTCAGTTTTGCTCTCAACAGTCAACTCCTCCAAATACCAAGTCATTTTTCTGCTTTATTTTTCTCGCGCTCACATCCAATCAATCCAGGAATTATATTGTCATCATTTTCATCTCTTCTGCTGCTGTCACCTTGGGCCCTGGCGATATCATCTTTCACCTACTGTTCTCCCTATTCCTACTGTTGTCTAACTATCATCTATTCTCAAAACAGTAGCCAGAGTAATCCTGTGAAAATATGTCAGGTCATGTTACTTCTTAGATGGAAACCCTGCAATGGCTTCTCAGTTTGCCAAAAGAAAAAGCTAACATCTTTACAAGATGGACAAAGCCCTAATGGTCTGTACCTGCAGCATTTGCCATCTCTCTGACCTTGTCTGTTACATCTTTTCCCAGCTCCAACGCCTGTACTTCAGACAACTGCTTTGCTGAGTCCCATGCACCTCTTTCAGGTCTTTCTGCAGATGTCACTCTCAGTGAGTCCTACTCCAGTCACTTTATTTAAAACTGCAACACAACTACCCCAACCCCATACACTTGATCCTCCTTACACTGCTCTATTTTTTTTCTATTTTTCAATAGTAGGTATCACTTTCTATCACACTATTTTAGTTATTAGTTATTTTTATTGTCCAGTCTCCCCATCTAAGAGGATAAGCTTCATGTAGCTATTAATAAAAATTTTCTTTCTTCACTATGTTATATTTTCTTCACTAATGAAACCCAATTCCCAGAACAGATATTAGCACAGAACAGGTAATCAGTACATGTTTTTGAATGAATGAATTAGTTAAAATTTTATTTGTAAACACAAAAAATAATGAGACTGCTCTGGATTATGATTTAGAAGTCTGTAGTTATCACTGTGCTCTAAATACTTCCTGTTTCCAACATCCCCCATAGTACCACATGCTATACCAGTATGTGACTCCCCCAGTTAAGAATCATGTAATTCTCAAGGCATTTTCCCATCACCTTCTCTTTCAAACCCATTTCTCAGATTAAATGGTCCATTTAATGGCTTAGCAGTTCTTTATTCTTTTCTTGAACACCATACTAGATTGCAGAGTGATTTGCTAAGCCAGTAATAATGGCACTTAAGGTATAACATATCATCTGTAATAGCTCGTGTTTAATTTTCACAGCTTCCTTCATTGTCTACCTTAAAGGAAGCCTGGTGAAGCAACTGTAGTCAGCAATACAGGGCCAGATGGGTCCCATTTTAAAGAACAAAGGCCTTTCAGGCCACACCTCTAGTTATAACTCATTAGAAAGTTATACATAAGAAAAGCTATAGATAAGCAAATAGCATGGATGATTAAGGGTACTTTTTTCCTCAAATTATAGGAACATATCTGGTATTTTGAATTACTTTTTAGTGACCCATTTTGTATAACCCAATGGACATTTTCATATTGATATATGAATGCTAGGGAAATGTAACCATGTATGTGAGACGTTTATATTTTATTCATAATGTACATACACACACATATGCACGTATATAATAAGTTATAAAAATAAAAGGATATATATATTCTATTTATTTTAATCATCAAGTGATAACAATTTGACAGTAAGTTTAGGAAGATTGATTTGGCCAAATGGAAAGATGGAAGAAACAAAGATAAAATTAATTCTATATTTCTCCTTCCAATTTAAAAAGAATATTTTATTACTTTTAACTGAATCACTCATAGTTTAAATTAATATATTTTAAAAATTGGCATTGTGAAAAAAATTATGATTTATATTAAAATGGTAAAGACCTATAGAATGTCCTGGACAGCAGACTGCATACATGCAAAACTTTCTGCAGGATCTTGTTCATTGTACTGGAATCTACAATAAATGAAGAGATTACAAATTCAGCTCAATGCCTCTTTCATAAAAAGAAATTAGTTTACCTAGACTCTTTACTTTGTCCCATATCTAGGTATTTATACAGATGTTAAATATTAGGTTTTCCATTATGTTGATTGATTCCAGTCATCTCAAGAATATTCCTCTCCATAAGATGTCAGCACAATGAGTTTTTAAAAAGCTGTTGTTTTGAGTGATGATCATTAAGGAAAGGAATGTGACATTTCTAGGAGAATGTTAGCATTTCTGTAAAATGTAATATTAGCCAGCTTGTGCTCGTGGAGAGAAATACATAACTTCAAGCATATGAAATCCTTCTGATAAGTTCTTGAATACTTGATCAGAGGGAAAAACCTAGATAAAGAGAGATCCTTTCAGAGTATTTTATACATTTAAGAGAAAAAAAAACACCATGTTTCTCAATGCTGCTGTAGTCCTCAAAACACAGTGAAGGTCACTGCAGTAGGAAATGTCTCTGCTGATTTAGATAAATGTGGCCTCATTCCAATATATTCTGGTTTTCCTTTTATCCAATTGAAAACCTACCACAGGTTTGTACTGTAGGCTGTCAGACAGAGCACAAATATTTCATAAACTGTAGTGGGCTTATTAGATTGGCACCAATTTTAGCCTTTAGGGCAGTTTGCTACGATTTAAAATGCTTTCCCCCTTCTTCCTTTTTTTTTTTTTTTTTTCTGTTATGGAATACGCAATGCAGATGTTCCTATTTTGAAAGCCTAATGCTAATGATATCTCCCAATCCATGTGCTGGTACACAAATCCGAGGTTATTGACCACATTGCAGGAATAAGAGTGGCTATGGGAGATGTGCTGTTTACAGGTAGTTTATATTTAAAGATCCCCCAAATAAATTGGCCCTTTAAAAATTTTGGTGGTTCAGATGTTTAATATATGCACATGCTGTGTGTATGCCATAATTATAACAAATAAATAAGAAAAAATTAGGTCTAAAAATCATGTAATAAAAATACTTTGGAACTTAAAAATCTGTTTTTGAGAGTTACACTAAGCCGGGCATTATTAGAGAAGCTTAAAATGTATGTACTTTTAGTGAAATGGAGTCACTGGATGACATTGCAGATGACTGACATGATCTGACTTACATTTTTTAAGGAACACTTTTTAGGCTGTGGTGAGAACAGATCAAGGAAAACAAGAGTGGAAGCAGGTGACCCATTTGGAGTTCTATTGCAAGAATCTGTGCTACATTCCAGGGACCTGGAAAGTGGTGGAAATAGTGAGAGTGGTTGCATTCTAGATATTATTAATATTTCAAAGAAGTGCTTTCTTCTCAAGGACACTGACTGTATTTTGAAGCGGGAGTACCATTTTGCAGAGAGCATTTGTTCTTGGGAAAATATCCGCAGCATGACGAGTAGCAAGATTAGGAAGGCCATGGTCTTTTCCCATTGGTGCCAGAACCCAAGCATTTACATCTACCAATATAAGTGAAGAGTCTTGACTCAAATCCAGTAGCTGATTTTCCAATGGAGAATCCACTAGAAAGCATGTACTTACCCATGTCTGTAGATTGAAGTAGTAAGTGAACATTTATCATTGAGTGACTCTAACTGATTCAGAATCCCAAGTCATTTGTGAAAATCAAAAAAAATTTAACAATTCAATAATCTTGAGGAATGGGGTTGGATATAATCTTAGCAGTAAATATGAAGCATGATTGGAGCCTTGCTTTTAGCTTAAAGCTCTGCCTGAGCAGGAAAAATTAATGCTGTGGAGCAAAGATAAAAACTGGTCGTATGTTGGTAGAAAGAGTTTGTTCCTAGAGGTTTATTATGTTTACCTTGCAAAATATTTGAAGTTATATTTGTTGTCAACATTTAGAAATTGGGTATTTTCATAAAATAAAATCGGAGTTCTTATATAAAAATCTGTATTTCCAACTCGAGAAATGGAAAAATTAAATAATCATGGCCCACATTCCTACATAACACCAATCTGTTAGGTTCTTGTGAAAATGCCTCCCTATTTAGAAAATATCCACAGTTTCTTTGCTCCCTCTTTCTTCTCCTTAGTGTACTTATATGGAGCTCTCTACCCTCCTGTTCCAATCCAGCTGCTTACTAAGATCTGCTGCATAGCTGGCATCTTGGGATGTCCTTTACTCTTCATTCTGAGAATTCTACTCACCTCCTACCTTGTTATATGCCTCATTTCTAGGATCCCAATACATTCTATTTCCCAGTTTATTTCCTCATTTGGTGAAACATATTTATGATAGGAGAACTGAATACAAAGTTTGGAGGAAGTACAGTCCACACAGGACCACCCTCACTTCTGACACCAATGATAAGTTCAGAAGTTTCCCAAAACAACTCTCAGTTTTGATAATTTTCTAGAAGGACTTACAAAACTCATGGAAGGCTATTTTACTCATGGTTATGGTTTATTACAGGAAAAGAATACAGGTTAAAATTAGCCAAAGCAAAAAGCACACGGGGGGAGGGTTGGCGAAATATCAAATTCAAAACTTCCTTGTTTTCTCCCTTCCTTGTTTTCTCAGCATGCATTACTTTCCAGGCACTGATGTGTGACAGCATGCATGGAACACTGCCACGCACAGGTGCTCACCTGAGCCTTGGTGATCAGTTTTTATTGGGGTTTCAGTATATAGGTACGATAGATGGATCGATTACACATGTGGTTGATCTCGGTCTCTAGGTTGATTGATATCCTGTAACCCAAACCTCAGCTTAAATTACCTTGTCTTTCTAGTATGGCCAGCCTACCCTAAATCATATTCTTAGGCTGCGCTGCATGAGCCAACATCCTCACGTAAAGATACTTCTATCAGGCATCAAATCCTGAGCTGAGGGCAAAAGCTGGAAAAGCATTTTGGGAAAGTCTTAATATTTTACTACACGCTGGAAGGAATCTATAGTAACTTCTTAAGAATGATACTTAGGAGACAAAAAAAAAAGTATAGAAAATCATTAAAATATATAACAATTGCTAATTTGGCAGGATAAAGAGTTCCACCTTCTCCCTCCACCCATTTCAAACTAACATATATTCTTCACTCTGAATCATTACTCTAGTTTTTAATGATGTTTTAAGAATTCTGATACTATTCTGACCCTTGATCAATTATAAATCACTTGCTTTTGCTCTCTGATGCTGTTACCATTTTCTCTATATCCTTAATATTTTGAAATTTAACGATTATGAGTCCTGGAGTCTTTTTTCATTCATTATGTTAGGATTTGGTTGGCTTTTTAAACTTGGAGCCTCATGCTCTAATGTTCTAAAACACTTGTATCATTTCCTTGCTAGGTCTACCTTTTTCATATTCTTTGTGTTCTCTTCTTGGAATTCCTGTTATTCAGGAAATGAACTTCATGAATTGATTATCTAAGGTCAGCTTTTTTGTTTATATTTTTATGTCCTCTTTCGTGGCTATTTTGGAGAAGATTTTCATTCAATTCCTCCATAGAATTTTTTTTTAATTTCTGCTATCATAGTTTTATTTTGAGGATGTTTTATTTGCTCTCTGAATGTTGCTTTTATAGCACTCTGGTTTTGTTTTTACTGTCTTCTCTTAACATCCAAAGATATTAAAGCTAGAATTTTTAAAGTTCTTGTTCCTTGCTGTTTGTGTAACTTTTAAGTTTTGAAGGATTTTTTGTTAGCTTGCTTTGGTCTTAATGATTTATGTAAGAAGCTTTCCTCAAAGTCGGGGCATTTTTTATAGTTTATTTATATTTACTGTTGAGACACTGAGATGGCTTTTGAAAGATCTGTGTGAGTAGGTAGTGTTTGCTGACTCATAAGTCTCCCTGTAAGGGTGATCAGAGGGGGATCTGGCTTTTTTTATTAGTAAACTGCTAGCTGTCAGTCTGTCATAGGCTTTTCTCTTGGGCAAATCAGTTGCAAAAGGGAAGGAGTCCTTCAAACTTTTACAAGGAGGGTAGGCCTGGCTCTTAGCGCTGGCGTGCGTGTGGGGGAAGGCAGTATGATGAAAGGGCCCACAGTTCAGTATATAAATTTTAATAGTTTCTGGATGAGAATATCTACCACTCCCTTCAATAATACCGAGCATCTTGAAGATCAGAAACTATGTGATTTTATATTTCCCAGGATTAAACTCCTGTCTTTTACCAAAGTGAAGAGTAATTGCCTGTTTACCTGTTCTGAGGGGAGACATCTGGATGTAACTGCTTGCTGTACAAACTTTCTTGTAATCAGTTCCGTACACACTTCCTGTCTTGTGAGGTACCTGATTTCTCCAAATCCTGAGACTTTCTATTATTCTGCAGGGTGAATCAACCTGTTTTATTTCCTTTTCATTGCAATCTTAGCTTTCAGTTTTCTCACGTAACTAATCTAATTGTCCATCAACTTTTTAGCTTACAAAATGTAGTTAATAATAGCTCTTGTTTGCCATACTGTTCTGTCTTGTTCTCTTTTTCCTTGTGCATTTGCACTAGTCTTTTAACCTCTTTACTGCTACTTGCGGGGTACAGAGAGTGTCAACAGATTTTAGAGAAACCTGTGTACTTACCATCCCATACAAGACCAGAAGTCTAAATCGACTATTGACCAATGGAATAGCAACCCTTAACTAAAATGTGACCACAGTATTACCACCTCAGAGTTTATTCCTTCTATCCAAAATCTGGATTAGTAAATCATTTTTCTAATTGCATACTTCAGGATTGTGTATATAAAAATGAAACAATTTGTAAAATTATGGCAGGTATATTCTGGATAATCTGGGGGATTTATTTCAGAGATACTTAAACCCATATATTTATTTTAGTGCATTACACACATATACACATTCACTTACACATACATTCATCGAATTACTGTTACAAATCACATTTATTGAGCGCCTCTAATGACCTGGATCTTAAGCTATGTACTGTGAGTGCAGAGATTGATAAAGGATGATTTTGGCCTTTGGAGATCATAATTTAGCAAGGTTCCTACATGTGTAGAAATAATTTGGACACTAGAAGCTCAAGTGTCAAACAAGGTTTATATTTCAGAATGCTGCAGAGAATCAGAAAGGAAACAATAAAAAGCTTTTATAAATGAAAATAATTTGTCATATTATTCACAAATTAAAGCTCTACTGCTCAACTGTTGTATTCATAGGAGTTCTCTCTATGCTCTCACATAGATTGCATTTGCCCACATTATAGATTTAATTCTAGTAAGTTTAGTTTTATGATTTCTCAGGATGCATAATATTTAAAGTAGCAAGTAACTAATGTAGACCACAGCCAAGAGGGAAGGGAAATGGCATTAGGCTGAAATAATGCTTGACCCCGAGGGAGTATACAACAAGCAGTACCCACAACAAGCAATGTTGGTGTAGTTAAAGGGCTGGGTGAAAATCCGGGCTCTGCTCCCTATTAACGAGGTAGCCTTGGATGAGTCACATTAAGTCTCTAGGCCTCAGCTGCTTTATCTGTGAAACTAGGAAAATGATCATATATTCTAGACTTCTTGGAAGGATTTAATAAAAGAGTACATGTAAAACACATGGAAATTAATAATAGCACAATTAGTGTGAAGTAATACTATTATTATGTTGAGAGCTCTACTGACTGGGATGATTCATAGTAGCTGAAACAGCTTAACGCCACCTCCTTCAGTTCAACCCTTCAGCATGATACGGCATGGGGGAAACATGTCGGCCAGAGTCTAACCCAGGAAAAACTACTCTCAGTATTTAAAAGTCAGTGAATTTTATGCAAAAGACTTTATGCAAAGGATTGTTTACATTGTTATAGAATAGATGAGAAGCTAAACAGAAAAAAAGACACTGAGGCAACCCAGAGATCAGCAACAGCAGAAATCCTCTACCAGAGATGCAAAGCTCCCCAAGAGAGGCAGCTAGAGGGACAGAGGCACAGCGGGGGAGGGAGGCAGACCCTGGTTAATCCCTTCTTCCACCACCCAGGCCCCTAAAGGTGCCTCCCACTGACTGACTCCAGCTGGAGCCCGCTGACCTTGGAACTGGAAAACCGAGCCCGGAGGTCATCCACACGCTGCAGAGCAGAACAGGAGCCGGCGAGGGATGATTTGTGGACAGACACGCCCAGGAGCAGCACAGACACTCACAACGTAAGTTCCACACACTAGAGAACCATTGCAACCATTAAATATTGAGACTCAAAATGTACCAAAAAATTAGTGCTTAAAACAATAAATTTTTAATTATGCAGGCATCTTGGCAAACTGCAATTAAATATTCCATTAAAGTTCTAGAGAGCTGAGGCTGTGTGTGCACGTGCAGGCAGGGAGGGCGAGAGGAGCAAGTGAATATTTAATACTTCCGGGAACTCTTCAGGCCACACTGAGAATCTCTTTCCTAAGCTGCTGCAGCACATCATACCCTTATCATTATGGCCAAAACATTGTATTATTGTTTTACGTTTTTACAAATTTTCAATTGACACATAATAATCATACATATTTTTAGGGTACAGAGTGATAGTTTGACACCTGTATACAATGTGTAATGATTAAATCAGGTAATTAGCATATCCATCACCTCAAACCATTATCATTTCTTTGTTTTGGGGACATTCAAAATCCTCTCTTCCAGCTATTTGAAAACATACAATAAACTATTTCAAACTATAGTCTCCCTGTAGTGCTATAGAACACTAGAACTTATTCCCTCCATCTAACTGCAATTTTGCATCCATTAAGCAACCTCTTCCTATCCTCCCCTCCCTCTACTCTTCCCAGTCTCGAATAATCACAATTTTGTTTTTGCATTCATCCAATAAACACTTGTTGAGCATTTATTGTGTTCCAGGAATGCAGCCTGGCCCTGTGGATTCACGATAAGTGAGGCATGGACCAGTTCCTGGGAACCGCAAGCCTTGTACTGAACTTAACACTTATTGAGCTTCTTTCTTTTTCTTGCCTTTCCCTGGAATTGTGCTAGTATAACAAGGAGCTGGAATCATTTGTTTTTCATTCTGTTGCAATATTTCCGGGCACAGTATCTATGACATAGCAGATATTTAATGAACTTTTGTTGAACTGAATTGAGAAACTAAAAAATCTAGACTCTCTCTTCAGGTTCTTTGTTCCAAGTTGCTGGAGACTAAAAAGTGATGAAGTAAGAGAATGTGGGTTCTTGGAAAATATGAAAAACAAATTTGAAAGTAGAGTAACTGCTTTGCTTTAATATTACTGAGTATTTTCATAGATTTCCTCTACAGGAGAGTCTACAATTAGTTCCTACTTTGCCATAAAAATATAAACTTTTTTTTTCCTTCTAAAAGTTATTCTAAACTTTGTGTTTTGGTGCCTTTTTTGTTATTTTAAAGATATTCCTTCTTAAATATGACAATGCAAACAAATCAAATTATCAATTAACAAAACATCTCCTGTGTTTAGAGATATCATCTTCAAATGGAAGCCAACAGATATGGATTCTGGGCTTTAGCCTGTTCTGTGTGACATGTGTCACCACAGTGATTACCAGCTGGAGTCAGTGCATCTGAGTGTCTAGAGAAGGAACTTACTTTCTTCCTTACAAATTCATGCATGTTTCCCTGGAGGCTGTATTATCTGAAAAGGAAGTGTGTTAACAAAAAAGAGATTGTTTGATAAATGAGAGATGCAATTAGGTTGCTGTGTTTCTTTCACAGAAATTTGTTTATTCTGCTTGTGAAGATGGTCCTCTATAAAGAATTGTACATTCATTTCTTTACACAAAAAGAAAATGCAAAAATAAATATTGAAATGTTGGCCATGTTTGAAATAAAATCTGAACCAGGATGCTTTAAGTGTCCTGTTTTAAGGGTTAGGAGACATGTATGCAGTTATTGCTCCCCAATGTTGTCAAATACAAACTAGACTATTCAGGACACATTGTACCTCCCCCTTGCTTCAATGACTGCCAGTGGGAAGAAGAGATGAAAGCCATCTCTGAGGCCGGTGTGCCTTTCTCTGCCTTCTCTGCTCTTTGTTTCCACTGCCTTTCAAACAGCTCACGGTCCAGTGAGCACAGAGGTACAATGCACGGTGGGGGGCTGACTTTAAGTTCCTTTTACCTTTTGCAACTATCTTGCTGACTGTGCATTTTTAAAAAGGTCTTAAATTGGTAACTGACAAAGTTATATATAAAATAGTAAGACTTTGATGTTCCTGTTTTCTTCCCTCTGAAGTCTGCAGTGGCAGTGAAAGATCGTGTAGACTGAATGACCTTCCCAAGGGTAACTTTTATTAGGAACCAAATGAGTCCTGCCTTCCACAGATGTTTTTTCAAGGCTTTATACGTGCAGGTAACTCCGGAGGCAAGCTTTCTGTAAATAGACATTCCTTTGTGGCCACATACTCATAATTCTTGTCGAACGAAACCAGTCAAATGTAGTTTAAAAGATCATCACCTCTTTGCTACGAAATAACTTTTCTTTAACATAGCAAATCAATATAAAATGCTCTCATCAGTAATTAATGATTAGAAGTATTCTATATTTATGGATAACAGTAAAAAATGTGTGTTTGATATAATTCTTTATAGGAAATTAAAGCTTGTTTTCATCTTGTACCAAAAAATAATGATGTAACCATATGATAGTGACCATAAAGTGAATTAGCCATTTTGAAATTTGAGAATTAAAATTTATTTAAAAAAATGTGGTATTTCTGGAATCTTTGAGGAATATTCCCATGTCCCAAAATATGTACTGCATATTGATTTCTGTTTTAGCCTTTCCCCGGACTTTGGTCTCCTGGACATTGGCTACTGTTCCTTCTGGGAGACTGGTCCTTGAGTGTCTGATCTAGCCTTTCCTTTCCCTGTTTCATCCCTACCGTGGACAAAAACCCTCGTCTGCTAATTCCCCGGAGACAATGCTATAACTTTGGCAGTAATTTACTGAATATTTGGAAGTGATGGAAGGTGAGTGTGATACAGAAAGACTAATGTGCTATCTTTAACTGGTTAGCACAGGAATAAAGGGAACTCGGATGCAAAATTTATATCTACACAGAGTATTAAGGTAACAATTAAGAAAGAAAAGAACTAACTTGCCAGGTTGATTCATTGAAAACTAGTTTCTTACCCTCATCCCCAAATAGGTTTGTCATGCTGTTGTTTTTATTGGCTGCGTTGGCCTCCTGTAGACACAGCTTCAGGGCTCTCCATTTCCACTGCAGCTGTGTGAGGAAGGGCTGCATCTCTGCACCAGACACTTCCAAATTGTTTCCTGAACTACTTAGAGTGACAGAAAACAACGGGTTTTTTTTGGAAGCAGATACTGATTTTATGTGAAAAACTAACCAAACTCAGGGACAGAGAAAACACAGTCCAAAAAGAATTGTTATTTTTGTTAATTATTCACATGCCTTTATTAATAGTAAATACTATTTATATAGTCAAGTTTTCAATTAGTTGTAATTACTAGTTTTCTTACTATTTTTAAAGTATTTAAAAATAATTTATATGAACATTGATTTCTTCACTTTATCTACTTAGCCTGACAATTTAAAAGTATATCTAACAAGTGTAATAAATTTACACCCAATTTGTAATTTGTTGGTGTCCTAGAGTTGTAGATTCTTATTCCCAGGAATTTTTCTACGTCTGAAAGCAATTAGAATTGGCTGTAAACATAAAAGTGAAAAGTTACAATAAAGTTAATAAAAATGTAAAAAACCCCACATAATTCTTTATTCAAATATAATAAAGTTAAAGAAAAAACAGGATACATACACAAATACACGATTTATAGTTTATCTGAAATACTCCCAAATACATCTATGCTTATACTGCTTGCAATTGGAGTTTTTAAAAAGAGCATCAATTTTTCCAGAATTTATGCTATATTTTAAAAATTACCTTAGTGACTTTTGTTATAATGTGTTCAGGGTGATTTCTAATAATTAATTTTACTGATGTAGGTATTCATATTTCGACATGTGAAAATAAAGACTATATACTTTTAAAATGAGTTTTTGTTACATATTGTACTTGAATTTTAGTTGGGTTGCCATTCAAGAAATAGTGGAAATAAAAAGTAGTAATTGCAAAAAATGTATTAAAGAAATTGTGATTGTACAAAGAAAATTCAAACAGAATTTAGCACCCTATCTATAATAGAATGCCAAAGAAAGCTATGTGAGCATTTTCTTTCTTCTTAACTAAATACATTTTCATGATTATATCCATAGGTCATTTTATGAAACTAGATTAGTCTCCTAATTCAGATTTCTAGTTCCTTGTGCCTTTTAGACAGTGCCATCAGATGAGTGGGACATGAAAGAAGGGTATTTTTAAATTTCCATTTGAATTCCCTGCAACATTAATTCTCAGGTCAGTAATATACTCTTGGGAATTATTTAATAATAGTTGTACTTAATTATCTGATATGTATTGAGTATCTACAATGCACACTGTATGCCAATATCAATCCAAACCACAATGCACTAATTGGACAAATGACAAGGGTAATCAAAACTTTCTAAGATCTTGCCAAAATCATAAGTTCAGATTTGAGATGAAATTACTAATGACTAGCCAGACTCTTATATGTTCTTGGGAGACTAATTAACCATAATTAAATACACAACTCCCTTTTGCACTCACCCTGAGCACTGATCATAAAGTTGTGCATGTCAGCGGTAGCGGCAGCTGCATGCAATCAAGGTATAGTTAGTATGCTCTTTGAGCTTTTCCCCTTCTTCATGTCCCCTTCCCCCAAGTAAATTTGATATATTTTAGTTGGCATATATTTTTGATAGATCATTTCAAACATATTCTTTAAATTTAGTGTAGTTTTAATGTGATATGGTAAAAATAGTGATAAACATTCTGAAACTTAATTTATTTGTAAATGTATTATTATCATGAACCAATATATTTTTTCTAATACCTCTCCTAACTTTATTATATCAAATCTTATGCACATTGGATGCGTCACTTCTTAATCCAACATCATGATGTTATAGAATATAATAAATATTAGAATTAAAATGCAATTATTTTTAAATGCACTTAATATATATGTGCATGCATATCTCTATCTATAGATATGGATATCTTAAGTGATATTTCTAAACATCATCTGAATTTCATTCAAAATTCAGTATCAACATTGAAAAAATATCAGTCTAATTTTTTACAAGAGTGTCATTTTAAAACATTGTTTATTGATAAGGTAGGATGTGTTTATATGGTGTGGAAATGTAAATGCAACATCTACAGCCTAGTTTTCTGGTTTTCACTTTATAAAGGAGAACTGAAAGATTAATACATATGTGTGTGTATATATATTTATATACATGATTTCATCATTTCATTCTATAGGAACTGAGAAAGAAAACCTAAAATTGTAGAGTACAAGCTGTACCACAAAAAAAAAATTATCAGAAAAAATTATCAAATGCTATGAAATCACCTGTAACAGTAATTCTGCATTGGCGTCTCTTTTGTCTAGCTACACATTGATTAAATAATACAGACACCAAGTACATTTTCAAGTCTTCATGTGAATTTTTTAGTTTACCAGAACCCCTTGGGACTTACTGATATTGAACATATTTTGCCACCATATTTTTCTCAGATTAGGTTCTATTTTCATGTTCTCATTGGAAACTACAAACTGAACTTCATGGGAAAAGTGCCAAACAATTGGGCACAGAAGAAAAACACCCCATATTCAGCAGAATACTATTTTAGGGCAGAGGATTCAGAAAAACTTTGAGTCCAGTTAAAATTTCAGGGAGGATTAAAATGGCAATAAGTGCATATAATATCCCAGCTGGAATTTGTTCAGGATATCAGGGCCAAGTGCTCTTTTAATTATTCAGTTAATGGACCTGTCTATGCCAAAATAACCACCCTGCACTGAGGTTGGCAGCCTGTTTTTCCAGAAGTATGCCCTCATTTGTGCACTCTAAAACCACCCAGAACTTAATTGCTTATCTGCTTCCATTTTTGTGCCAAGATTCCAGTTTCATTTATGAAGTTAGGTACATGCGTAGATCATTCTTGGGATTTGGAGAAATAGTTTAATGGTAGATAAACTAGTTCTGTTTCATTGAAATGGTTTGTACATAGAGATACCAAAACATAGACTCTTCATTTTTAAGGGCATGTCTCCCTTTAAAACTAAAATAATAGCTACATATCACCTAACGAAGTCCGGAACAGATGGTACACAGTATTATTATTTTTTACTAATTCATTC
Source organism: Indri indri (assembly GCA_004363605.1). Classification (NCBI taxonomy): domain Eukaryota; kingdom Metazoa; phylum Chordata; class Mammalia; order Primates; family Indriidae; genus Indri; species Indri indri. The sequence continues at coordinate 252,927 of RJWJ010000016.1, read as the reverse complement.
ACTGACCCCTCATGATAACTCTTCATAACTTTTCTACATCAGAAAATGATTTAGGTTAGTTTATTAAGCAGTCACTCAGATGCTTCCAAATATGTTTGGATCTAATTTCTAGTCAATTTTCTGAGTTTTCACATTTTATTTTTATGCTTTGATATCCTTTAACTAACTGAAATTCTTCTACTTAGATATTTTATTTTGAAAAATAGATTTACATGAATTATGAAATGCTTCCACTTTCCTATAAGTCACTAATGCCCCCAAACATTAAAGAGACTCATATAAATTTTACTCAAGTCCTGCAGTACAAACAAATGTGTGTGGAGTATAGACTACTCCAGGGAGTTATGAGAAGTATAAGGTAGTTTGTTTCAATTTCTCCTTATTACTGTGCTGGCGCTGATGTGACTGATGCAAAGACAAGTGTTCAATTCTTCACTCGTGTTTCTCCTTCCCTCTAGCATTGCCTCCTCTCTCGTTCCTGCAATCTGTCTCTAACTTCCATTACAGACCCAGGAAAATATCTCTACATTTATTAACACACGTTTGCTGCCCTTAAAACATAAACGCTAAGTTGTATAATTGAAATTATTAATAGAAATCTTACTGCTAACACAACTGGAGTATCTAAAATCTGATGGTATTAACAGATTAGTATGGGGTAAGTTATGTGATTGAACCATAAGTTAATTCATTTATAAGAGATTTAGGATTAAAGTATAGATTTCATACCTTTTTCCCTTTATTTTATTTTATTTTATTTTTGAGACAGAGTCTGGCTCTGTCGCCTGGACTAGAGTGCCATGGCGTCAGCCTAGCTCAAAGCAACCTCAAACTCCTGGGCTCGAGCATCCTTCTGCCTCAGCCTCCCAAGTAGCTGGGACTACAGGCATGCGCCACCATGCCCGGCTAATTTTTTCTAGATATATTTTTAGTTGTCCAGATAATTTCTTTTTACTTTTAGTAGAGACGGGGTCTTGCTCTTGCTCAGGCTGGTCTCGAACTCCTGACCTTGAGCGATCCACCCGCCTCGGCCTCCCAGAGCGCTAGGATTACAGCGGTGAGCCACCGCGCCCGGCCTTAGTTTACTTTAAATATGATGTAACATAAATATCTATACTGATCACAGAAAATAGTCATTGAAATATGCTTTTCATTTTTGGGTTCAACATTTTGAGAGGGTCACGGATAAGTTGAAAAGTGTTTGCAACTGAGGTGACAAAGAAAGTGAGGCTCTAAAAACAAATTATATTTATAAAGGGGCTTTCTATAATAGATCTGGTTTTTTTTGAGATCAAAAGCTTAATGTTTTTACCCACTTTATCTCTCATGATGTTCAGAATGACTCTTTGAATGGGAAAATGAAATTTTAAAAAGTTGAGGGAAATGATACTGACATTACACTACACGTATTAATAAATGGTGGAACCCGAATTTAATAGCAGGGGTGTTGGGCTATCAGTCCTCGACATTTTCAGGATGCCATCATAATTTTGTAGAAAAAAATACCAGCTATTTTCATTTGGTCTAGAAAGTTGAACTAGAACCAGTCTACAATATGAAGGAAAATTTTGATACATATACAGAACTATGAAATAAAAAGGGATGGTGACAATAAAGTAAGAGATAAGGTCAAGAATCCTGATTTAAAAAAAAAAAATTCATAATGGACTAAATCACTTGACATCAATATTTTCCAAACAAATTTAGGAAGCACTTTCCCAGAATACATTATTGGATAGGTAAGGAGTACTTAGGGAGAAATGAAACAAAACTACACATGACATTTGATAAGGTAGAATTATCATAGAAATTTTAACTCATTATGTGTTGTGAAAATTGATTACAGGAATCAGAGTTATTCTTGTCACACCCAACTAAATTAAATTTGAGGGACAAGGAGAAAATGTACTCAGGGTACAAAGCACTTGTTTCAGGAACTGTCTCAAAAGCCTACCTGCTGAAACAACTTGCTATACCTAGTGGCTGCCAAAATAACCTGCCATAACTGTGAGACTAGTTTTACACACGGTCGTCACTCACCAGTCAGAGCTTGCCAGCTACGAAAAATCTTCAGTAGAGCCAATAGCTTTCTTTCAAAACAATTTGCATAACATTTCTTTTTCCCACAAAAAGCTCAACTTTTTCCTTTGTTCTTTGGACATACTGAAGACAACCCAGGTTTGTGTATATTCCTTGAATTGAAATTCTGTTTTTATATATATTCCCAAATAAAACTTTTTGTTCAGAGTTTTATCTCTATATTTTATTTGATTCTGACTTACCCAGTGTCATAAGTGGGGTCCAAATTGAACTCAACTGGAAAGATCCAGGAGCCCCCAAAACTATAGCATGAAGTATTCACACACAGTCCCCCGAGCCTCTGCTTCTGCATGTCACCCTTTTTGCCCTGTGAGTGTCTCTCTTAGATCTAACACCCATTTCTTGTGGTCTGAGTTCCCCAGTTTTAGTTGGGATTTGACATTATGAGGGGCCTTTCCCCTTTTAATTAAGAAGGACATTTTTCTTTTCTGTTAAAGAAGGCTTTGTCCTTCCTCCTGGTGAATACGTATTTTATTTTTTGATTCATTTTGCACACTTAGTTTTTATTTTGGCTTTTGTGTATTTGGTGTTAAACTGAATTGTCTAGATAAATTATTTACAAAATGGGCCTTGGAGGTTCAAAGGTAGACCAAGATAATTTCCATCAGGGACTCTAGTTGATTATATGCTTAAGTATCATGGTCCATCTTCACATGCTTTCTTAAGGAATCAAATAAGTTCAATCAGAAATGAAAAAGAAGACATTACAACTGATACCACAGAAATACAAAATATCATTGATGAATACTATACAAATCTCTATGCATACAAACTGGAAAATGTGGAAGAAATGGATAAATACCTGGAAACCCACAACTCCCAGGACTGAATCAGGAAGAAATAGAAATCCTGAACAGATTAATAATGAGTAGCTAGATTGAAGCAATAAAACTACTGACAAACAAAAAGCTCTGGCCCAAATAGATTCACAGCCTAATTGTACTAGACCTACAAAGAAGAAATGGCACTCATTCGACTGAAACTGTTCTCTAACATAGAGAAGGAGAGAACCCTCTCCAACTCATTCTACAAAGCCAGTGTAACCTTGATACCAAACCCAGGAAAGGAAAAACTACAAAAAAGGAAAACTACAGAACAGTATCCCTTATGAACATAGATGCAAAACACCAGCAAACTGAATTCCACAGCATATCAAAAATATAATCCACCATGATCAAGTGGGTTTAATCCAAGGCACACAAGGATGGTTCAACATACATAAATCAATAAATGTGATTCACTACATAAACAGAAGTAAAAACAATGACCATATGATCATCTCAATAGATGCAGAAAAGTCATTTGATAAAATCCAATGCCCTTCATGATAAAAACCCTCAACAAACTAGGCATAGATGGGACATACTTCAAAATAATGAAAGCTGTACATGACAAACCCACAGCCAGGATCATACTGAATGGCGAAAAATTGAAAGCATTCCCCTTAAGAACTGGAATAAGGCAAGGTTGCCCACTGTCACCACCTCTATTCAATATAATACTGGAAGCCCTAGCCAGAGCAATTGGGCAAGAGAAAGAAATAAAGGGCATCCAAGGTGGAAAAGAGGAGGTCAAACTACCCCTGTTTGTTGACAATATGATATTGTGTCTTGAAAACCCCAAAGACTCCCCAAAGGATTCCTAGAATTGACAAATTCAGCAAAGTCTCAGGTTACAAAATCAATGTACATCAATTAGTAGCATTTCTATACACTAATTACACTCAAGCTGAGAGTCAAATCAGAATGCAATACCATTTGCACTTACAACCTGCAAAGAAAATAAAATTCCTATAAACATACTTAACAAAGGAGGTGAAAGATCTCTACAAGGATAACTACAAAACACTGATGAAAGAAATCATAGATGACACAAGCAAATGGGAAAACATCCCATCCTCATAGATTGGAAGAATCAACATTATTAAAATATCCATATTGCCAAAAGTGATTTACAGATTAAATACAAATCCCATCAAAATACCAATGTCATTTTTCACAGATCTAGAAAAAATAATCCTAAATTTCATATGGAAGCAAAACAGAGCCTGAACAACCAAAGCAATCTTAAGCAAAAAGAACAAATCTGGAGGCATTGTATTACCTGACTTCAAATTATACTATAAGGTTATAATAACTAAAATATCATGCTACTGGTATAAAGATAGAGACATAGATTGATGGAACAGAATAGAGAACCCAGAAATAAAACCATATAGCTAGGACCAACTGATTTTTAAGAAAGCAGACAAAAATATACACTAGGGAAAGGACACCCTATTCAATAAATGGTCTTGGGAAAATTCAATAGCCACGTGTAGAAGAATGAAACAGGATCCCTATCTCTTACCGTATATAATAATTAACTCAAGATGGATTAAAGACCTAAAATTATAAAAATCCTAGAAGAAAACATAAGAAAAACTCTTCTAGATATTAGCCTAGGCAAAGAATTTATGACTAAGACTCTGAAGGCAAATGCAGCAACAACAAAAATAAGTAAATGGGACTTAATTAAATTTAAAAGTTTCTGCACAGCAGAGGAAATAGTCAACAGAATAAAGAGACAACCTACAGAATGGGAGAAAATATTCCCAACCTATAATAACATTTGACAAAGGGCTAATATCCAGAATCTACAAAGAACTCAAACAAATAAGAAAGAAAACAACCAATAACCCCATCAAAAAGTGGGCACAAGACAAACAGAATTTTTTAAAAAGAAAATATACATGCGGACAACAGACATGTGAAAAAATTCTCAGCATCTGTAATTATCAGACAAATACAAATTAAAACCACAACAAGATAAAACCTTACCTCAGTCAGATGGCCATTATCAAAAAGTCAAAAAACAATAGATGTTAGCCTGGATATAGTGAAAAGGGAACACTTATACACTCTTGGTGGGAATGTAAACCAGTACAATCTCCATGGAAAACAGTATGGAGATTTTGTAAAGAACTAAAAGTAGACCATTGAATACAGCAATTCCACTACTGGACATCCACCAAAAGGAAAAGAAGTCATTTTACTAAAAAGACATCTTCACCTGAATGTTTACCATAGCACAATTCACAATTGCAATGATTTGCAATCAACCTAAGTGCCCATCAACTGATGAGTGGATAAAGAAAATGTGGAGTATATATACCATGGAGTACTCCTCAGCCAGAAAAAGGAATGAAATAATGTCATTTGTAGCAACTTGGATGGAACTGGAGAACATTATCTTAAGTAAAAATATCTCAGAAATGGAACAACAAACACACATTCTCACTAATATGTGGTGGCTAAATGATGAGTACACATGGTCAAAAAGTGGTGTTGATGACATTGGAAACTAAGCTGGGGGAGGAGGGATAAGCAGTAAAATCTTACCTATTGGGTAAAAAATACACTATTTTGGTGGTGGGTACACTAAAAGCCCTGACTTTAGCACTATACAATTCATCCATGTAACAAGAACACTTGTACTCACTAATATTTTCAAATAAAAATTATTAAAACAAAACAACAGAAAAATGAATTTTCACTCTAACAGACACTGTATCTTCTGAGTCTTTTTACTATACCAGCATCCTTAAAAAGGTAGTCTGTAGCAGAAGACATGTAGAAATGTGAGAGCCCTATGGAGAATTAGCTTCTAATAGGAAGTTAGAAATATATACCTAGGATTTTATAATTTTTTTCAATACCAAAAATATTCACTACATATTCCACCAAGCAAGAGAGCTGGGCCTTTAACTTGACCCCACATCTTTTTCTCCTCACTCATCTATTCTTCAGTCCTGTTCATTCTATCAGATATCTTTCAATCTTCTTCACTTTTCTCTATTTCCATTGTTTTCCCCCAAATTTAATTCACCATGATCAATAACTTGGCTTCTTGCAAAAGTCTCCTCACAGGTTTTCCAGGCTCAAGTCTTGTTTAGCACTAATGCTTTTGTTATAAATGTAGCCAGGATGATCATTCTGAAATGCAAATCTGATGAGGTCCCTCTCTTGCAGAAATTACTTTACAAGTTGCCCTTACCTTCAGGAAACGATTCATACTTTTTTAAATGTCTTGCAATATACTGAGACTATTACTATTTTTCTGTTCAGTATCTTCTCTTAACACCTACTCTCATACTCTCTGTTGTTTCCCTATTAAAGCTCCAGGACTGTGCACATCCCCTTCCTTCTTCCTCAATATATAATGCTATCTTAGACCCTCATTTACTTTCCAAGTCTTGATTAATGCCTACTCATTCTTCAGGATCCAACTCAGACATCATTTAAAAAAAGAAAGGAAAAGAAAAAAAAAAAACCTATTTGAATCTTTTCAGTCCAGGGTATTCAACTCCATACATCTCCTCTTTCATCTCTTATAACACAATAATGACACTTTTTATGTCCCATCAGGCAATAAGTTCTATGATGATAAGTACCCAGAACCCACACAGACTGGCATATGGCAGTCACTCATAAGTGCTTATTGTATATATGAATGAATTAATATGTAACGGGATGTTTACTTTGATGGGAGATATCAGAAACACAAATGTACTCCAGAAATGATGGTAAACAATTAAAATCAACTCTGTTGTTAGACGAAACTTTTATTCCACCCTCCATGATTTTCCTACACATGACATTGCTCCAACTTTACTGGTACATACAATTATGTCACTCTACAAAGAGGATTCTAAATGTCAGCCAACTCTGACTTCTTAGAATTTTGTTCACTGAAAATAAAATCACTGGGAAAATACAACAGGTGGATGGATATGTGTTGGGAATTAGAGTACACTGGGGACTGAAAAGAACCTACCAATCTCATTAGCTGTCTTCTGAACTGCCGAATTCTACCTAGGTCCCCAGGTGAAAGGCTAATAATTAATTTAATTTACTATCTATTCTGTAGAAAGCCCCAAAGGTTAAGATTATGGAGGACCGATGAGGGCAATCTTTTATACTGTTTAAATTGCTGTTTAAATTTGAATTAGATTCTAATGGTGACAATTTGAAACTGACATGGTTTAATTCATTTATCACATTCCAAAACCTGCCTTCCTGGGCTAGCTTTAAAGTATGTCTTAAATAAGCAGCCAGCCAGTGCACTTACATGTCTATTTTTATTATTTACTAGGAATTTAAGTATGAAACAGCACTTATTACCCTTGGTGACTTTTTTTTTCACTTTATATTGTTTTAATTTTTCTCTGCTATGGGTTCTCCCCTGCTGTGATATAAAGTTTTTTTATAAATAGTATAACTCATACTCCTTATGACATAGCATTCTAAGTGTGTGTGTGGAGAATTGGTAATAATAATAACAAATTTATATAGTGCTATGATTTACCAGGATTTACACCACTGAACAACACAGAGGTTATAAAAATACAAAATATTGATTTTACTTTTATAATATGTATTTATATAAGTAAATATACAAATAACTGGTATAGTAAGTGCTATCAATAATGACCAAGATAAAAAAGAGAGAAAGTTGTGTGTTTGTGTGTGTGTGTGTGTGTGTGTGTGTGTGGAGTGTACTCAATATAAGATTATCAGGGAAGGCAACATTTGCAAAGAGACTAGGAGGAAGTGAGAGATTTAATACATGGTTATCTGGGAAGAATATTTTAGGGATAGGGAAGAAGTGTAAACGTTTCTGAATGAGGCCATACTTGATATGCTTGAGGACAGCAAGAAGACCAAAGTGGCAGGAAAATAGTGAATAAGAAACAGGACAGTAAGTGACAAGTAGGTCAGACAGGTGGCAGGTGATGCTTGTGAAGGTTTTGATTTTTCTTTTTATTTTTTTTAAAGTCAATGTACAAATGAATATTCCCACTGGGCTGCTATCCAGGTGAAAATACAGAACATGAACAGAAGCCTAGAAGCCCACCTCACATTCTCTTCTAAATAATATATCCTAACCCCAAAGTCACTGTTATTCTGACTTCTATCAATTTGATTAATAGTCCCTGTTCTCAAACATGAAAATGATGTGGAACCATCTTTAATACCACTATAGTCGTTGCTTTGCCAGAGTTTTATCCAGAGACAGGGAAAACTTTGTCACATGGAATGAAATTTAAAAGGATGGTGTGAAAAAAGAGTTGTAAGTATACACGTATATATGTGTTTAATCATTATCCATTTGCCATGCCTGTTCAACAAACTGGTTATAAATTAATCACCCTGACTTCCCTGTGCTTCAGTTGGGTATTTTCCATTCCCTTGTCTTCTAATTTGGTAATTCTCTCTTTAGCAGATTCTTAGCTGCTAGTCAATCCTTAATTTCAGTTATAGTATTGTTTAGTTTTACAACTTTTATTTTCTTAAAAAAAAAAAGATTCTAGTACACTCTCTGGTGAAATTCACCATGTTATCGAGTTTTTCCTACATGGTAACTATAGTTAATTTAAAGTCTTTGGCTGATAGCTCCAACCTCTGAAGGTTGAGGGTCTTTTTATAAACATTTAATTTTAATTTTGTTCTAAGTTTTCAATGAGCTTTTTATCTTATAATAGTTTTTGATTTATAGAAAAGTTATGAATATGGTACAGAGTGTTCCCATACACTGCAACACTCAGTTTCCCCTATTAACATCTTACATTAGCACAGTACATTTGTCAGAATGAATGGATCAATACCCATGCTCTATTATTAACTAAAGTACATATTCTGTTCAGATTCCCTTAGTTTTTACCTAATGTCTTTTTTTTTTCTGATCCAGGATATCATCTGGAATACTACTTTACATTTAATTGTGATATCTCCTTAGACTCCTCTTGGCTGTAATATTTTCATAGAATTTCCTTGTTTTCAATAATTTGTTAGTTTTGAGGAATATTGATCAGATATATTGCAAAATTTCACTATATTAAAATTTTCTATCATGATTAGACTGGGTTATACTTTTTTGGGAGAAAGAACACATCATTCTCATATCATCATATCAAGGGTGTATACTTGATTTATGATGAATATGACTTATCGCTGTTAATATTAACCTTGAGCATCTGGCTAAGATAGTGAGTGACGAATTTCTTCAATATAAAGTTATGCTTTTTTCCCCCTCTTATACCGTATTGTTTGGAAGGAAGTCACTATGTACAGCCCAATCATAAGGCATGGGGAGTTATATTCTATCTCTCTGAGGGCAAAATATCTACATGGATTATTTGGAATTCTTCTATAAAGGAGATTTGTCTATTACTCTTACTTATTAATTCAATTATTTATTTTACTATTTACCTATTTTCTTGCTTAAATTATTCAAAATTTGGCCATTGGAAGCTCTTTCAGTTGGCTCCTATTCCTTTTGAGATGCCATGCTCACTTCCTTTTTTTTTTTTTTTATTTAACATTTAGTTTCTGGCATTACAGAGTGGTCCAGGTTCTCCGTCCTAGTTTTAGAATCAGGTGTGTCCCTAAAGCTTCCTGGTTCCTTGAATGGGTATTCAAAAGCAAAATCTGAGTGCTAGGTGTGTTCAGTGTTTTAGTGGGTTGTGATTACTTCTAGCCCTGCTCAGCAGATAGAACAAGCAAATATATGTTTATATACTGATCCGTATCCTATTTCTTTTTATGGTTACTTTTAATTATTTTCTAAACATTGAATATTAAAAAATGTAGGGTATCTGAATAATTTTTTTTAACAGAGAGGATACTTTAAACATTTATTTGTTTATTTAAATTGTTTTTAGCTGTTGGCAGGAAGCTAGATGAGGGGAATATCATCTTGATCCAATTAAGGATTGGACAGGCTCAAGACCAGATCTAACTCTTCCTGAGGGTTGGTCTAATTTTTTTTTTTTTTCCTTATAGAATCTTATCCGAGAAACTATGGTGTTAGTGAACTCTCTTTATTGGTAGAACCTGGAATTTGTCCCCTTTGTACTGTAAAACCACCGCGGTTTACTCAGCTTCTCAGCCACTTAGTAGTTGCTTTCTGCTTATCCTGTAATGCTAAGGGGTTGGCAAGTGGCTCGAATAGAGAACCAGCTCCAGTTACATTTACCTCTTTGGGTTCTTGTCACTCCAACATCTTGTTCGCTCAAGTCCTGGAAGTTTTGTATCCCTAAAATCCAATTATTTTTTTTCCACCCCTATGAAACCTCCAAAATCTTTGCTTGGCTACTGTTTTCAGTTGAGAATTCTTCTTGGGGCTTTTTACCCCCTTATATAATGCTGCTTATAAACGTGGCAAATGCCTTGAGGAAAATGTCATATGGGTTGTCATCATCACCTCGTTGAATTTCTCTTGTATTCATAATCTTGGCTGCTCAAGTCCTAGCTTTGGTAGCTCTCAGATACCTTCAGACAGATATATTCTTTAAAATATATTTTGTCTACTTTTTTTAGTTGTTCTTGGTGAGAAGTTTGTTCTGCAGCAATTTATTCTGTGGCAAAGCAAAAATAATCTACGAGAAAATGTATTAATCTCAAATCTCATGATTAATATGTGAACATTAACTTGGTCATATGTTCTGAATACAGTCTTAGTAATTCAATGTTTTGTATTACAGATAATTACAATCAGATCCTGATGATTAAATTGAATATTTTAAAAAGTTTTTATGGGCTAAGAACTAAGAATAATTTATAAGAACTCTTTATGGCTAAGTAAATAAACATGTTATGTATTTTCAGTAATGTTTAATCAAAATTGAACACTTTGTTTGAAAGAGTGCACGGCCTCATATTCCCCTAAGAGTAAACTAACATTTCCATTAACAAAGGATCTGATATGTCACATTATTATCTCTGGGTTGTTGAATCAAGTAAAGATTAGCCTCACCTAGTGTGATCGATTCAAGGGAATAAACTCTATATGCTATTTTATTTAGAAAGGTTAAATGAAATGTCAGTCAGTTATTAGGAAATTTCAGTACTTGGGTAATTTTGAATGCTCCAATACAGTAAATAACACTGAACTTTAAGAATGGCAGCATTTGCAGGACATAAATTAAAACTTTGTGATGGCTTTAAAAAATTCAGTGATGATATCATTCTCAGGTACATGAACATCATTGATTGTAGTAGAGAGATAATTTTTTTTAGTTAATTTTTTCTATTATTCTAAAAATAGAACTCATAATTTGAATATTATATATATTATTATAGCTTATATTGGCTTTAATATTTTGAGAATTAACACATATATATTTATATATAATTATTTTAAATATTTTGCATTAACATAACACATATTTGAAATTCTTACATTGATGTTAGAAGCAAATATTAAGAGGCATTTTAAATGTACATAGTGATAAAGAAAATAATAACCAAGTGTAACACACTATCAACTTAGTTTCTAATTCTCATTTCTTAATATTGCATCAATTAATGACTTTAGGGATCTCACATTATACTTTCCAAAAATAATTTGGCCTACATCAATTTCAATGAAAATTGGTTGATCATGATAGTTTTCCATACTCTCCATTATTTATTCTTACTTACTCTTTCTTATGGTCTTATTTTATCCACATGTAAAATCACTCTTACCCACCCAGTCTTACACACATGAAAATAGAAACAAAGATACAAAGATATTGTTGCAAAGGCACTCTGAGTTTCTATTCCTCTGCAATAAGAAGAGTTATGTAATGTTTTTCTGGGATGAACTAAATATACATTTTTGTATCTGTTCTACTTTCCTTCTTTAACCAATTATGACAAATTTAAAATAAAGATTTTGTCATACAATTTTTTCTTTCATTCACTGCAAATATAATAATCAATTTTCCCCATCAACAACATATATTGAAATCAGAGCTATGATCAACAAGGAATGGCTAATATTAGCAAGCATTCAAATTCTTTGACACTTCTTGCACTAGTAAATAATAGAGTATCCTCTGTTAAGCTGTGAAAAAAATAGAAGATCAAGTTTAAAAAATCAGTCTAATTAATTTGTATTTATTCATCAGTTTAAGAATCTTTACTTATCTGAAATAATAAGGAAATTCAATATTTAAAATTTCAGAATGCAGGCATGTGTCTTTTTCCTTCTTCCAGATCCTCTGGTCACCTAAGCCTCCTCAGAGTACACTTCAGATATAAAGAATATCATCTATATTTTATCTTAGAATCAATTTTTAAAATGTGAGCCATTATTACAATAGAAAATAGATATAAATTTCTCTATTTGACTTTGAGTTCCTCGAAAGTAGAGTCTATCAACCTAAAACTCTTCCTGCTTAGAAGAATGACAGGCATATGCACTTTTTCTGTAGATGCATAAATAAAAGTGATATTATATAATGATAGATTTTTCAAGAAGAGAGCCGAGTGGTTATTTAATAAGAATTCTCTTATCAGATAGGTACTATCCAATACTTCATTATTTGTTGATTGGAGAGTTTGTTGATAGACATCCCAGATATTTTGACTTTTGTGCAGGACTCTTTTCTGACTATGAAATTACATTTCCAATATGATGAACCTCTTTAACATACTTTGATATGGCACATTCTGCTTTATGGAAATTGAAAAATCTTTTGGTGTATTGATATACAAAATCATGGAATAATCACATCACTATCAGTCACTTGAAGCTTATTGGTTTCCTATAGTCATGTAGAGATACATAGATTTATTTGCCCAAGTTGTCTTTCATTTTTTTGACATGTTTTGTGATAGTGAGCCCCTTCAGAACATAAAGTGGAGTCAAAAGTTCATTTCTTTGCTCTATTTAGTCCTCTAATCAAAGACAGATTTCTTGACATATATTTGGCACTTGGTGTATATTTTCTGTATGGTGTCCAATATGTATGGTTCTGCAATTGGAAAATTACCCTCTGTAGCGCAGGTGGTATTGTACAGAATGATTTCCTCAATATTGACTTAAGCAGTTGATGGTTGCATTGGAGAAGGAAAGTCATTCAATTGTATCAAAGAGCTTTTGGTAAAAAGTAATTGGTTAAGCCTGTACTAAATGGCATCTTCAAAAGATGTCTTCAGTAATAACCTGAACTTTAATTCTAAAGTTTCCTCTGTGCTATAGAATTGCGCCTTCTTATTTAGTGAAGATATTTTTAAAGAAAAGAAAAAAATAGCTTTGCCATAGGTGCTTGCTAAGCATTAAACTTACTAAGAAATATATTTTTTCTACTAACATAAATTTTCTCAGCTGGCGTGAGAGTTGGGGGATATAATAGTAGTCAGCTTCTTAGAGAAATAGCACAGCAGTCTGTTCTTTGGTTCCTATTTTGGGGAAAGTTGAGAATAGTCACTTGCTGCAGTTTTCTTATTAAAAAACATTTATGTTCTGGAAGCCTGCTTCAGTTTTCTAGTTTAGAATTATTCACATTCGATAGCGTGAAGCTATTGTTTCAGCCATGGTTTCTGTGGATTCTATGTTAACAAAATCTGTAAATTTTTATGTATGCCAAATTTGTGTAGCTCCTTACACATGGCACAACTTCCCTCATTGCCTCTTGCTGGTTGTCACCTTGAGTGACATTGCATGAGGGTCCCTATTCCCCTCTGCTCCCAAAGGCCTTTAACACATCCCGGTTTTTCTTTTCTCCATTGTACTTACTATATTTTAAGCTAATTTTACTTACTTTTTATGATTAGTGTTTATCATCTATCTTTCTCACTGAAACATAAGCTATAAGAAGGCAGGAATCTTTGTATATTTAATTCAATCATATACCCTAAATGCTTAAATAGTGTTTGACATATAGAAGCCACTTGATAAGTATTAGTGAACAAATTAATCTGTTTATTCGTGTAATTTTGAATAATGATGGTATTCTTTAAGAAAATCATTTATTAGATAACATATATATATATGGATATCGGTACACTATTTCCAAAGAAGAAGTGACAGTTAAAAGATGCCCTTACTCTAAAGGAGTTTACTTCTATTAATACCAAAGAAAAAAAATGTAAATAATTGTAATATGATTCAAACGAGATGCTGTAAAGTCAAGGGAGTTTTCAAATTCTTCTGATAAGAGCATCAGGAAAAGTTTTATGGTGGGGACAACTAAGTATGGCCTTGAGATGAAGACCATATTGTCAAACCTTTTCAGTCGATCTCTTTATCATCGTTAGTTTCTGTGCGAGGTTTAGTAATCCTCAGAGTCCTTGGTCCTCTTCTTGGGGGATGGTGATCTTCTTCCCAGTCTACTTTGTATGGCCACTATACAATGGCTATGACAGTTTTGAAATCTTCTTTTTATTTACATTTTCATTTAGCAAAGTAGACACGACTGTATGTCATTGGATGTTTAAGTATTATGATGCCTACTAATATTAATCTTCCCTATTTATCACTATTTCAAAGTCTTAAATTTCTTGAGCAATTTTATAGTATTCGTTTAAAAGGGCTGTATCTATATCTCATATATATCTCTATATCTATATTTATATGTAGATTTAAATATGTCACATATTTAAATAACTATGTCATAAATTTATACAAGGAAGAGAAAGAGGATGAGAGAAGAGAGGGAGAGAGGGAGAGAGAGAGAGAGAGAGAGATCAGGAGCTTACAATCCTGTCCTTTACAAAAAGCACCCATTTCCGGGGCTCAGAAAGCTATGACCATGAACAGTGTGCTAGGCCAACAAACTCTGCACAGCTTGTGGTGAGGTAGATTGGAGCACCTGTAAAACTCCTTTTACTTAGGTTTGAAAGAACATAGGGCTTAGAGGATGAATGTTTCAATTTACATCAGCTTCTAAGCTCACAACCTAAAATGCACAACTTATTTTATAGCTCTTTTATAGGAAAGAAAGACAATAAAAATCTGCAGAGAAAAATCAAGCAAAAGAGCACGAGAACCAGACAGCCAGAGAAAGCTACGGCCAGCACCTTTCTCCTGAGCACTCTTGCCTCGGCATCTCCTGAGTCCAGCGGTGCACCTGATTGTCCCAGCTGCATGAGACAGAGCATGGTCAGGTGGAGGGAAGAAGTGAGGAAGACAGAGAGTCGATTGTGCTTTCAGGAAGTAGTAGAAGTCTCAGACCCTGGTTATGTCTCCAGACCCTAGAAATTATAAAGGTCAAATAATAATCATCATTCCATAGGCTCTGAACCCTAATCTATGTCCTTGAACCTGATAGATAAAGAGCAATTCTTCTCCTTGAAGATCGAGTGAAGGCAGCAGCAGAACAGGAAAGTGAAGAAGCCTGATTTCACTGGGGCCTGATCATGACAAAAAATTGAAAAAATATTACTATAAAATAGAGTTCCAAGTTATAAAGTAAAATACAGGGTGGAGGGGGATTGATGTTAAATCTTCCCAGGAAAAAACCTCAAAGAGAATAAATAGGGAATGAAAGTTAAGCAACATAATGCTTTGTTTAGTTTAGGCAAAATAATGTATTTACATTGCAAATAAAAGCAAAGACATTCTGTATCTTTCTCACGTTACAGAAATAAATTTTATAATAGGAAACAGCATATCTTTACACATTAACAGAGTATACGGTTTAGCTTATGTTGAAGAAAACAATTACTTTACAGATGAGTTGGCTAAACTGCAAACTTCCAGAAAGCACTTGGCTAAGTGCAGGGAAGAGTTAGGGTTTTAGAAACGGTGTGGGAGGACAGTGAGCACCAGAGGCCCCCTGGCCTTCTGCTTCATGGCTCATGCTCTTTCACTGGCTCCTTTCTGAATAGGCTTTTCTTGCTCTTGGAACATCAAGGTCTAAAGTTAGATTTTGTCCTGGAGGAAATATGAAGACAACACGTCGTGGAATTTCTTCAAATAATTGTGGCTTTAACCCATATCTGCTAACACAAATTAACAACAGCAACAAATGATTCATTATCTATGACTAAATATTTTTAGGTCTTACATTTACTTTCTTAACATTTTTAAAGGTTTTATCAGCTATTTTGCATATTATGAAATAATATTTCAGGAGATTTTTATCTATGTAGATTACATACGCATATTGTCTTTAATGTTTTATTCATTGCTGGTAACTATTACACTGGATCCATTTCTGATCAGTTGTTTACATAAACCAAAAAAAGATTGAAACATGCCATTTGTTTCCATCATGAAGTAGACTAACTGATGTTTTATTGACTTGAATGAATATATATACCTCTTTAAAGATATCATTTTATTATCAGAAATTAAATCGTGGATATTGGGATAATTTGTTAGGCAGTAATAGATAACTAATACACTGAGATGTAAGTGTTTCTTTTTCTTGCCTGTAATGTATATGAGATAATGGAGCACTTCATTATAGTTTATATAAAATTATATTTTAGAATTCAGAATTAATTGGAAGATAAACATGGAAGAGTTTGTGATCAGTAAATATGGCAATTCCATGCTTAGCATGTGTTATTTTTAAGCATGTATTCATATTCTAACATAACCTGTATTATTTTAGAATGCATTATATATAATAATTGAATTGTGCATATTGTTTTAGAATAGTCTCATCTATACTGAGTAAAGTTTGTTCAATAGTTCATAATATTTGAGGAAACAATTACTATACATCTCCTATTTTATAAACAGTCTTTATTTCAAAATTCATACCATATGGTTTAAGTAAGAATTAGCATGGATTAATGGCCAGCTTCCAAATAAAACCAAAGATCAATTTATTTTAAGGTAACACCTCTTCCTCTATTTAAGGATGTTTTGTTTAGTTCCAAGATAACTCCCTCAAATTCTGAATAAAAATTTGAAAGCTTGAATGCATTGTCTTGACATGTGATGAATTCGAACATGTGCTTGCTGCTTTGCTGAAACATAAGAAACAGAATATATAGCAATGATATTTAAAATGCATGGCTTACGTTTGACTCGGTATGATAGCCAAGTGACAATGAGAGATGCAAATGTAATCCTGACTTACAGCGTCAATTAGGAAAATGGCAAAGGCCTTTCCAACATTATAAATTACTCTCTGAGTGCCAGTAACAAAAGCTGTCACTACCAGTAATTTTGCATGATTATGGTTTGGACAAAAATAGCTGATAAGGGTAACACTTTGTATTTATGAAGCCAAAAAATATTTCTCACTAGATATGTGGCTGTGAGCATGATCCCAACTACTTCTATGGCTCTAAAACACACCTATGCCAAACACATTGCACATTTAAGCCACATTTTGCTGTATCTTTATAAATGACAGCAAAGGTATTTTTTTTTAGATATTTAATATCTACGTTTCTAACATTCATATAGCAGGTTATTTTCTATGAAAAGACACATGCATGTCTCAATTATTAGTTACCTCAGTTACTGACTATGACAAATAACTCGTTTTTTATTTATTGCAAGATTAGTTGCCTGTTTGGAATGTCTTAGAAAATAGTGTCAGTAATATACTCTCTTAGCTTTAGACTGTCTGGAAAAAAATGCACAGCCTAAATTTTACGTTTTGTGACAAATAAGTCACAAATTTGTACAGTACTTTATGTTACCTTTAAAATATAGTACATTTCTGAATTTTGTATTGCTTACAGTATGATATATTGTTTGCGGACATGTGTTAAAATATCAAGCATCCCCCAAATAATTATATTTGTGAGTCCATCACTGTCTTATCTTTCCAACATTGGTTCTTGAGCCAGATCTTTACACATAAAAAAATTTAAGCACTGGTGAGAATTTAATACTTCTGTTTTCTTTGTATTCATAAAATTTAAAGCTAAAAAACATCTTACAGTTTATGAATTTCAAGCTCTGAATTTTATACCAATGGAAACAAGAACTCAGAAGTTAAGTGACTTCTTTGAGGCCAGTAAATTAGAAACATCAACAATGTCATTAAAAGTCGAGCTCCATTAATAGACCAAAATATCTTCTTGAAAAACAGTTAACCTCACAAATAATTGCTCTCCTACCCTCTCTTAATACTTAGTACTCTAAGAGTCAGTATTCCCCCAGAAGAACAGAAACTACTGTGCTGTAGATACATCAAGCATAGAAGAATTTAACTCAGGGACATGATTATGAAGGTGCTGGAAGGGCACTAATGGAGGGAGATGTTGGCAAACACAAAAAATAACTGGCTTCTCCTTTTCTTCCTCCAACCAGTTTTTCCCATTGGGAAACCTTGAAGAAGCCAGATGACAAGATCAAGAGATGAATAAGCAATTATAAAAGTTGATTGTAGAGCTGACAGTCAACCACGATGATAAAGTTGAAAGAAGCACTTCTGATTCCAGCAAAAGTAATGCATATCCTGTGCCCTGCGTTCTGCAGAGTTTCCAAAGAAATATCAACATTTTTATGATTCTTTTCAGTTGCTAACTTAGGAGAGAGCATAAAGGATTGAGTATACTAATTTTTAGTTCATAACAAAATAGAGAAATTATATTTCTAGCCAAAAGAAGCATACATAAATATTCCCTCCACAAATGAATGTCACAAGAGCCCACTGCTTAAATACTGGGGACAGATCCTCAAAGTACAGAAAAATGGAAAGTTTTCCCTATTCTACTAGAATTTATCTGTAACTCCCCTGGAGAGTTTCTCTTTTGACCATGTGTTAACCATGAAAGAGTTCTCAAGTCTTTTTCAGATTTCTACAAATAGAATCTACGCAATAAGGGATTAAGGTTGCAAGAATGGCTTCAGAGAAAATAATCCAAGATAGATTAAAGAGAGGTCCCCTTCAAAATTTGTATTTTAAAACACTCCTTTTAAGTCTTTCTACTTAAATAACAGCCTGTAGGTCTTCTCCTTTCCCACATACCCTCTAACATCCCTTCCATCTCTTCAGAGTAAATTAGGTCTTAATTCAATATTTAAAGTACAATCACTAGTATACACACAGGTCTTTGAGGTGCTGCTTCTTCCAGAGGTACATGTAGCAGTTAAGGTCTCTCAGAAATAGATTTGTGTACAGAAAGTTTACTGGAGACTGCTTTGGGGATCAACACTGGTATGGGAATAAAAAAATGCAGGAGTAGGAAGAGGTTAAGCTGGGATGCAGTCACAACAAAGGCTTCAGTCAGTCTCAAAGGAACCCTGGACCGGGCACATTCCCTCCATTCCTGGAAGGAAACTGAGCCTTTATAACTCTCACAGACCAGTCATTGGATGTGGCTTCCCCGGGAAGATAGTATGACCTTTTATGAGGGGACTTTCCTCAGTCAAGAGCAACTACCAGGAGGGGGCCCTTAGCTGTGAGCTGTCAGCCATTGCTACTATCAGTATCTTGGGGGAGGAGGGCTTTTGTCCTGAAGGGTTCAGTTCTGGGCAAGCATCACAGTATCTACTACTAGAAGGATGGAAGATTCTTCTTCAAGCTGATGAGAAAAATGTGATTTTTAACCATAATGTTTCAACTTTCAGTAAGCAAATGTTTTTACTTCTTGCAAAATCTTATACATTTTCACTGAGGGGATGCTAATGAGAAAACTTAAAACGACAATTACTTGGGCCCTTCCCCAGATTTTCCAACCCCTCCCTTCCCTTGGTCCTTATCGTATGAATGAGGGAGTAAGTCATTGCGTGGCCTCTTTGGAGGCCTCATTGCTTAGTTCATTTCAGTTATAGAATTACTGAGTAAATTTCTTGCTTTCCCTCTAGGGTCCCTCTTCACCCCATCCTAGACAGGTGGGAACACTTCTGTGTCAGTGAAGGCTTCGAAATTTTCTTTGAAACTTTATGAATAAGGAACTTTTGACAGCCAGTGTTAGCAACATTAGAATGCTAAGGTGCCTGAGGGAGCTCGAGGAATTCGTAGTCTGGTTTTCTTCCACAGCTCCTCCAAATAAAAAATAGGGGTTGTCCCTAGTCCCTGACCCCAAAAGATAGATCCAGCATTGTCACCAGAGTGCACTGCATTCAGGGTCTTTGACTCCTATATGGGAGGGAAACGATTCATCTACTTCATTCCCCATCCCCCAACACATGTAGCCAGTATAACTCAAAATATAACGCTTTTACTCACTGGGAAATCAAGATAAAAATCTCCTTGATAGTAAAATATATTGTAAAATGTCTACCTTAGTGTTGATTTTTTTTTCCCTGAATCTCTTAGATACTTCTAAGGCCTTCTATGTGATTATGTGGCAGCATAGTTTCCAGTTATCCTTTGGGGCAAAGTTATTCACAGTAAAATCAAATTAGTCATGTTTATTTGAATAACGCCAAGCTTGCTAGCCTTCTAATTAGAGGTGGGGAAGCTGACTGCCCTGAGTTGATAGGATCTATCTGTCAGGACCATAACCTCAGCAGCTCTCTAATAAGAAATGATACATCCAGTTGAAACCTTTTTGCTCAGTTTTATTGTCTGACGGCAGCCAATGCTGCCTTCTACTTTTGACCCTCCAAAATAGCTCTATTAATACAAAGAATCTGAGGGGTCACTTCTGTCTGCGGAAAAGTCTAGGTTTCTTCAGAAAGAGTTTGTTATGCATCAATGTCAAAGAAACTTATGTTGCCTGCTCTGATTTTCCATGCTCTGCCCTATTTTACATTATTGTAATTGCTCCCTGTGAAACAGCAGAAATCTCATAACTTAACATACATGTGCAAGACCTCTCTCCTTGATGCTGATATCTGGTAAGAAACTTGGCATACAAGTCCCTGTAACTGTCCTCATTACTGAAAACCTATTCAAGAGCTGTCAGCGACAGTGACAGAGGCATTGGTGAATATGAGAACATAGATAATCCAATGGTAAACCCTGAAAAATAATGTATTAAATGCCATTGCTTCTCCATCTGTGGACTGACACCTCTCTCACACAGTGGCAATTTTCACCACAATTGTTTTTCTAATATCTTGCACAGTTTTTCAATATAGCACACAGTTTTAGTCATCAGTTTCAAAATATTCTTAAGACAATAGTATTATAGCAGATGAAGAAAACATAGGTCCTAGAATCAACCAAAGCATAGCTACATTTTGAGGGAAATACTCAAAATCTTAAGAAATTTTGAGTTTTTCAAAGCAGGATTGAAGACCATTTTCCAGTCTGTGACTTCATCGGAGCTTTTTGGATACTCCAAAGTTAGCTTAAAAAAATGCTCTCTAAAACATCATATCTCACACAATGCATTTCTCTGGCCTCTGAAGTGGTAATATACTAATTCAGAGTTATTCCCTTAACTTTTTTAAGACGTTCAAATCAAATACAAAGGACCATTGTTCAATTCAGACTGCTATCTGAGAGTTTGGCCGTCAGAGTGACAGATGTATCCTGGTTAGTTGTAGTGATCTACAGGAAAACACCACTAAGTGCTGCACCCAGGTTTACGGATTTTAGCTGCAGTCTTAAAAAATAGCCAGATGTGACTGATCACCCAAAGGCAGCCTTTATTTTTGCCCCATTCCAACTCTGAAGCACAACAAAGATGTTCTTGATTACTCCAAAATGCAAATTTCTGCACAAGCCAATTACTAATCTACATGGTTTTTAACAAAATATATTATAGGTAAAATTTAGGTTGTTACATCGTGCAGCTCATAAAATTTTACTCGTAAACACAGACGCGAGTGCGCGCGCGCGCACACGCACGCACACACACACACACACACACACACACACACACAAACACTGAATGAGGCTTCTTTCCAAAAAGTATATCAGTGGTTTCAAATTGCGTAGTCTTTCTCTCCACTTTCCATCAAACTTGTAGCCACTAAAATCTCTTCTTTTTCATGTAGAGCAATTTATCTGGATCTCAAGTTTAGAATATTATTTTCTATTTACCATTTTCTGGAGCCTTGGTCTCCCAGCTTCCAAGGAAGCTTATTAAAGTATTATTAAATGCTTATTATTTATTTGCCCATTATTAAAGGAAGGTTATTAAAGTATTCAGCCAACATAAGCAGATCTAACTCTGGCAGGTGGGGTGGATTATCTCACTGGTAATGAGGAAAAACAAAATTGTCTTACATCAAAAGGAAACAGCAACAGACATTGTACAGACACACATTTTCTGGTGTAGAAAAAGAAAGTATCCTTTAGCGATGAAGAGAAGTTTTTAAAACAAAGTTTAAGAAACTGCAAACTAAAAGATTAAAAACTTTTAATATGTATATATAGAAGAACTAAGATTAGAGAAGTCTGAAACAGTTATTACGTGTGACTAAAAAAGAGAGAGCATAAGGAGAGGCAGCGGCAGAAGCAATTCAAGACAGAAACTGCTCTCATAATCACCTCCAGACAAGCATTTTCACAGTTTATTATGTACAATTACATCTTTAATAACTGCATAATAAAATAGACATAGTTCTCATTTCATGGGTAAGGATTTCCAACTTACTCTTATTGTAGTTTACAGAGACACAAATATTTTTAAGGATCCATGCATAAACTAAATGAATTCCACCTGACAACTGTAGTCAAGATTTGAGGTCTAAAGTGGAAAAGCAGGTCAGCAACATGCTATGTGGAGTGATTCCCGAGCATGGTTTATTTATATGCCTGGGTGTGACACCTGTTATACAAACAACATGGTAATGCTTTTTATTCTTAGGATGACATTTTTCCCCATTCCTCCTTTCCCCTTCCATTCTATTAGCATATTTGAAATAATTGGATACATAATTCAATCTTAACTTGTTATCGGGTCTCTATAAACTCAGCAGTTTTATAAACAGAAAGTTTTAGGAAGGAAAGAGGCTACAAGAAATATAAAAATATATGTGTGTGTATATATCTGTATATCCATATCTATGTATATATTTATGAAGAAATGATGAAAGAAACAGCCAGCAAAAGCTGAAACTTTGGAAGCTTAGTATATAGGGTTATTCAATTATAAGTCATTTGTCTGCTGAAATTTCATACATAATTAATATTAAATTTAAGGTATCTCTGTTTTTACTCCATTGACGTATTTTAACCCTAATCACTCTTAATTTCGAAATAACACAAAGAGATAAAAATACAGGTATACTTTCAAAGAAGTGTTAGGAACATTGAGAAATGTGGGGAATAGTGGCCATGATGTTGCCTTAGTTTGAGGTATCAAAATTCATTTTAAATGTGCAATTAGATTGGACAACCAGGAAGAATGTTTTTCCCAACTCTGTAAAACTATCAGTTTGTACTTCGTGAGAATTTGAACTTATTTACTTTTTTATAATGCAGTGAAAAATCTTTTTCTTTTATAGCAGGCTGCCCATCAAAATGTAATTTTTAATATGAATAGCTTACAGTTTTGCTTTTGCTTTAAATAAGAAGGTGGTATAGTACATGTGACTATTATAACCACAAAAACTTTAAAATTTGATATCTCAAGCTTAATTCACATCTCTTTTCTTCTCAGTTTACATTTCATTTGAATGCAGCTCTAGTTTGATCAATAGATAACCAAATTGTTTTCTTTAATACTACTTTTAGGCAGTATTTTATCATGTTGCCTATTGTGTTATATCTATGTCCATTTTGCTAATTAAAATGTAAAACTTGAAAACATTGTTCATGTTATCTAATAACAAAGGCTCATTACAAGGAAATAGAATATACACACACATATATACATATATTAATATAACCCACATATTATACAGCCATTTATTTTATCTCAAGAAATTTATTAC
Organism: Indri indri; assembly: GCA_004363605.1. Classification (NCBI taxonomy): domain Eukaryota; kingdom Metazoa; phylum Chordata; class Mammalia; order Primates; family Indriidae; genus Indri; species Indri indri. Next base: position 229,326 of record RJWJ010000016.1, on the reverse strand, counting down.
CTTAAAGATAATGTCTGTGTATGAAGAATTTGGGACACATCCATGAGAATACATTTATACATACTTCTTATATATTAAGGAATCTTCCAGATATGTTGGTTTGTCCTTCCTTGAGTCTTGATAGCTGAGAAGCTATTTCTACTTTGCCGTTGCAGAGATTTTCTAAAACACTAAGGTACCATGTGTCCCCTTTATGTCCCAAATCCTACAGGATAGGATACAAATTTTGTACTGTATCCACAAAGGAGGGAATATCTGGTGTTTTCATAGCACTAACAGCAATCTTCACTTGCCTGGCAACAGCGCTTTGATTTTTCTCCGGTGACTTGCCCCTTCCACAACGAGGACTGTCTTGTTGGGACTCAAATCCCACGAGAGAGAAAACCAAATGTTATGGCGTAGCACCAAAGAAGTAATCTGGAGTTTTCATGGGACCAACATTAATCCCCACTTGCCTGGTATGGTGCCTTGGTTTCCCTTTTGTGATTCTCTCTACTACAAGGCATGTCGCTTTCTTGGGCTTGGGAACTGGGTTGACCCTGTGACTTGTACCAGTCAAATCACTCTCTGCCTTCTGGAAATTTAAATTTTGAGGGAAAAAATGAAGACTAAGAAGCATTTGGAGTTGTTGAATCCAGGATCCCGGATTGTTCTTCATTTCTGCCTACCCTTATCTCTGATTAAATCCTTTCACCTTTTGTTAAATTCTTTCTGAGGATTCAGCTTTTACTTGGATTCTGAGAGATAAAGCATGTGATTCCAATTAGTTGTGGTGTTATTTTTGCTTAAGTAAAGTAGTTGCTGTAGCTGTAATAGTAATGAAAGGACCCTCATTAATCCAGGGTTCACGATCTGCACTTTGCTTACTTCGTCTGCTCTATTCCTGACCTCTCACAGTTAGCTCCTCTGGTAGTTCTTACTCATCCCTACGCTTTTTTATTGGCTAATCACTTTTCCTGGAGTATCTTTCCTGGCTCCCTTCTCTTTATGTTCCTAGCTACTTCTTTTCTCCTCAGGCTTGTTTCCCTTAGAAAGCCTTCCCTAGAGCCCTTACTTTATCCTCGTGTTAGGATAGGTGCCTCTTCCCTGTATTCCAATGGTAAGCACACTGTGCAGACTTTAATCATGGCAATGATACTGTAAATAATTGCTTATTTCCTTATCAGTCTCTTCGCACCACAAGTGGTTGCTCCAGGGGAGGTTCTGTGTGTAAATCTTTGTGCTTTGGGAACCTACCATATTATCTGTTTATAGCAAATATAATCAAATATTTGCTGAATAATCAGTGGGTGGGTGAGTTCTTGCTTATTAAAAAAACACACAGAGTTTTGGATATTGTAATTACTGTATATTAGAAAGCTCTGATACTCCTTCCCTCTAATCGTGGTGGTGTCCTCCACGTGCTAATGAAAGCTTAACATTGACATGACAGAACTAATCAAGGGGCGTTGACTGATACCCTGTGTTTGACAATAGTATATAAGTCTGGATATCTGTCACAATTAGAGGGATCGTACCATTTATTGTCCAAACAGTAACACTTTTGAAAGAGAAAGAGGGCCTTGCTATGCCAGAGCGACTGAAGTAAACTGGGCTTGTTCTGGCTAAACTAGTTCATACAACCATCTTAGTTACAATTAACTGACTAGGCAGTGAGAGATTGAGAGAGGCCAATGTTTCTATGATGATTGTTCTGATGGTTACAGTGTGACCTGAAACAGATCTGGCTATGAAATAGATATTTAACAGGAAATTTCTTTAAGTGTAATTTTTGTTTTGCTTTATTTTTAAGTTCAACATCTGTCTGGATGATTTGAAAGGGAAGAGCCAAGCCTTCTCCCCACTGCCTTTTCTTTAGACCAAGCCTATTGATGAAAGTTATTTTAGTGAGTTTTTAGGGAGCCTTTTGTTTGTTTCAAAGGCATTAAGAATAGTAATTTGTAGTATCTCTATGTTCAATTAACTTTACTTCTGTGGATATACAAAAAATTCTTGGATTTTGGACAGGCATCTTTTCACTTCAGTTGGCTTGCAGCCAAATTTCTGGGGGCTAAGTAACAGTCTGTCCTGAAATTCATCACTGCTTAATCCTTCATTAACATGTGGCTGAGAAGTCCTTTGGTAAAAGAAGCCATAAATTCATACAACCAAGTGCTTAGGTAAAAATGCTTGAAGCATCCCTTGCCCTCCTGTTGCTTCTATCTCTTTCCACAGTCTACATTCCTGCCCCAGTTTTGAATGACATTTGTGGGAAAAAATAGACATTTGACATTGACTTTACCCTTTGTCCAAATCCAGTGCTTGAGGAAATGTGTCTGACAGTATTCTGATGAACTTTCTCTTGACATTTAAAATCCACTAGACACTACACTATTCCTAAGAGGAGCTCTGCCATTGAGGATAAAATCTAATTTGACTGTCACAAAATGTAGAATAAATTTGGAGATTAAAAAAAATAGAGATCTTTAACTCTCTGATTAGCAATAATATTGTCTCCAAATAGCAATCATCCCTTCTCAGGCATATGCAATAGGGCCCTGGAGGAAATCCATGTAGTCCTTGAAGGAAATAAATGTTACCAGCCCAAGAATATTGGAAGGTAACGAAAGAGTGGTACGAGGTTGGATAACAGAGTCTGTATAGGGTATATGTGTCTTAGAGGAACAATGAAGGAGAAAAAAAAAAAAGCATGAACCCTAGTAAAGACTTTTTTCTTCTGGGGATATTAAAAAGGCTAAAAAGCTTCCTGCATGTCTCTGGTGAAGAGGAAATTTGGTTGGCACTATCATGTATGTGGCATGTGAGTCCTGGATACTGGAAGAAAAAAGACAGAACAACCAGGGGGCAAGCCCAGCAATAGTGGAAAGAAAAAAATGGTGGCCCTGCTTATGAAGAGCTGAGCTAGTCTAGATACTCTGAAGGCTTGGCACGTGCCATGCAGATTTGGGAAACCTGGGAGTCTGAAAGTCAAGGTACATAATCCCCAAAGTTTCACATACTAGTAATGTTTTGAGAAAACTAACAATGCTGCTATGGCTGTTATAGATGAATAGGTTTTGAATAATAAGACTTCCCAAGAATTCTGTGACTATACCCTTTGATTTTGATACAGGTACCGCATATTCATGTTGCTAATTAAGCTTTTGTAATTTCTTGTTGTAATGCCAGATTAAAAAATAATAGGTGAAACATATTTGGAAGTTATGTGAGATCAAGATTGCTTTTTCTAAGGAAACCATTTCCATATAGCAGAATGTCTCTAAAAAGTTTAAATTTCTATGAATTATTAATTTATTAAAACTTTCAGCATGCTCTCTCTGGCCAGAATAGAAGGTATTAGAAAGAAAGGACTATTTGTACTGCCATCTGTCTCTGCTGCAAGGAACAATTAATATGTCTCTGAGCATATCAGAAGCTCTCTGTAAGTATTCAATAAAAACTGACCATAATTAAATGGAGTGGAATTAGAAGTTAGGACAATAGGTCAGTTTGACAATGTTAAGCCATGTATTTAAACTATATGCAATATTCTAGGATGTTTGTTAAGTACTGAAGTACTGGGGATTCAAATATAAGACAGGATTTCTACTCCTAAAAAGCTAATTTTTCACCTTCTAGCAGGGAGGTTGACATAAGAAAGAACCAATAATACTACTTTGACAAATACAACAAAAACTACGTGTGAGAAAGAGAGATTGTATACAAGAAGTGTGTGTTAGGCAAAGATGAGGTTAGAAAAAGCTTTATAGAGTAAGTATGCATTATGAAGAAAGAATAGTAATTACACTGTCAAGAACAAGGTGAGGCCATTTTGAATGGAGGGAAGAATTTATGAAGAAAAAAATGAGCAAAATAGCAACGTGTGTTCCTGAAAGTACAACTAAATTAGCATTGCTTCCATTGCAGTGAGTCTTAAGATTATCTTTAAGAGGAAAAAAATGACTAGATCCCCGAGGCTCTTTTACGCTATGATGAGGTACTTGACTTTGGGCCGTTCACAATGGAAAGCTATCAGACTGTGGACAGCTTGGGGGCAGGCAGGCTCTCTTCATTTGTTTAATCCCCAGTACAGTGTGTGGCACACAGACAAGATACAGACTTTTGTTTGTTTATTTGTTATTATTATTTTTTTTTTTTAGTGGCTGAAGAAATAGAAAGCTAGAACAAACAAGTGTTTTTATTGGAGTGATACCATTAGGTGCATATCTTCAATCACTCCAGTTGGCAATATCGTATAATATCTTGTGGGAAGTTTTAAACCTGGGAAGAGGAGACAAGGAAAACAATAAACAAATAAAAAACTAAGAAAATATTCCTTGGGAGAGAGAAGATTATCGATTGAGGCAATGTCAGTGAGATGGCCAAAGGGGAATGGGTTTGTAACATATTAAAAGGGTAAAGAAATGATATGTGGGAATTTGTTGGAAACAGGGTCATGGGGAAAAGAGATACAGGGAGAACTCAAATTTTCTCACCTAAGTGAATGAATTGCTGGAAATCACCAACTAATGCAAGGATTGCAAGGTAGAAAGGGGTCGTGGAAAAAGAAAATTTCAGTGTAGGTCATGTGTTGGAATGAGTAGTACTTATGCTATATCTGAACTCAAAATCAAGTTTTTATTTAATCAGTCTGAATGGAAGTCAGAAATTGGGATTTGTTCTTTTGGCTCCTGAAAATGCCCACTTTTGTTCTAATGCACCCATGTGCAAGGGGCACCATGGCCACTTTGAACCTCGCTTATAATTTATGACTTAACTTAGTAGCTTCATGTATATGGGATTAGATGTCTATCTGCAGAGATCAGCTGGATCCTCTGCAGATTGGCAGTTGCCTCACCAGCTCAAGAAATGTAGACTCTGAACTTTTGTAAATGAAATTAATTAAACAAGCTCTCCACAAATGTGCTAGAAATAATTAGGTATTAACTAATTTCTTGCACTGATTTCTGATTTGTTCACTTACTTTTCCATTCAAGGCAGTTGCTTTAGGAGTTCAACTTTTCTGTGCAAGATATGTGCCTCGGACAGTTTCTCTGTTATACCTCTGTACTTTGAACTGCTTTGTAATTGCAGCAAAGATACAAACCTATAAACAACTTTAGAGTTCTGTCAAGAGTGTGAAACCATTGTGAGAATTCAAGGAGAGGATGAGGAAAGGACAAAAGATTCAATGAAAGGAATAGAAGACAAAGTCTAGTAAAAAAAAAAAGTTAAGTACTTTCAACAGACAGGAGTAACTTCAGACTACTTAGAAATGCATTGCTGGGGAATCAGAATTGTTATTCAGACAATACCAAGAAGAGAGGCTGCCGCTAACGCTCTGGCAGTTATTTTCTTTACATTTATAAGGATTTGCTTGGATTCTTTTTTGTACTAACATTATAATATCACATTAAAAACATTATTCACACTTTATGGAGGCATTTATGGATAAAATATAGAGAAATTATTCTAATTTATGTAGACATTTTATAGCTGAAAACAAAAAAAAAAGTGCTCAGTTACTAAAGAAGCACAATGCAGAGCTGCATAACTTAAATTTGCATTATAATTTTCAATAAACATGAATTTTTGCATAGGAATAGACTTTGAATCAGTAGCAATTATATTTTAGTTTTGCATATTTGTCTGAGAAATAGCATAATAAACTTAGATCTTAAAATTTCTATGAATAACAACTCGAGTCTGTGTGCTATAGTAGAATAGTAATAATCATATCAATGACAACAAAAAAGGAATTTGGGATCTAGCAATAAACTTACTACAACGAGCTTGCTGCATTTAGGAGAAATACTTCTGGGATTCAGGGAGTCCTATTGTTGTCAAAGCACTAAATATTTGAAAAAATAAGACCATTTTCTTTCTTACCATATACAAATTTACATTTGTATATATGATTGTTAACAGAATGTATAGTCATGTATCTATTTATAAAGGGAAGAAACCTTGTTTTATATTTTGTCTTGCTATATTTTTTTCTCTAATCTTATTTTCCTACAGAAATAGGAATTGTGTTTGCTTATTGTTTGTTGGCATTTCAGGCCTATTTGCATATCTGATATACGTTAAGGATACTTTCCCTTAAAAAATGCTCATATGTATATTTTGCTTAAGATTTAAGAGTGATTTTAGAATCTCCTAAAGCCTATTCATAGAGCCCAGGTCGAGAATTCTTGAATTATGAATTTTTCCTTTGTAGGTTAGAACCCACATCTTAGCTCGTTTCTCTCTTATCAGTTTTTAGGCACCTCATTTAGGACAGCAATATTGTGGGTGTGCTCACTGAAGTGTGATTTAGGATGTTGTATGTTCAATCATGATATTTTATCTCATCTTATTTCATAGAATCCTCTGAGATCAATTTCAAAGATAATATGAATTAAAAAAACAAACAAACAAAACTTCCACACATTCTTCTTAGGAAGCTCCTCCCCCCAAAATGAAAAGAAAATGAAAAAAACAGACAAATTATGTGACAAACATATTTTATGGAGTTCTTTGGGACACCCTAACATTGAGGACTTTACTATCCAAAATAGGCATTGGCTCACAAATTCAGCCTCCATAAAAAAAGAATAAAGTAAAGGCCAAAGGACCAGGAGGACCTTAGCACAAAGAACAGAAAGAATAACTGGTATGGTTAAAACATAAAATGCAAACCCAAGAGTGTTTTGAGGACACATTACAAAAGTTGGCTGGGCCAGATCATGTGGGGCTTTGCAAATCAAGATAAGAAGTTTGCAATATGGGAAGATATTAGAAGATTTTATGCCAAGAGAGCAACTAGTATAGCAATCTAAATAACATTTCGGAAAGATCACTGGCTTCTGATGAAGAGTGTGGTAGAAGGACAAATAATGAAGTAGAGAGACAAGTTAAGAGCCTGATCTCATCTTAGTCAGGGGAGAAATAATGAGAGCTTCCTCTAAGCCTTGGTGAGGCTTCATTTCATAGTGGAAATGAAGAGAAGTGAATATAATTGAAATCTGATTATTGGTAGAATAGAAAAAAAATGCTGATGAATAAAAGTTGGGACGAAGGAAAAATTCCTACATTAATGGCTTGAGCAATTGCATATATTGGTGCCATTTTTGGAGATAGTAAGAACTTGGAGAATAGCAGAGTAAATTTACATGTGTATGTCACATTCAAGTTGAGATGTTAAGTAGGTGGTTGAAAATATCAGTATGATTTCTGCAAAGAGGTCACAAATAAAGCCATAGATCAGGAGCAACTGTATCGTTGATATTAAAAGTCATGAAACCTTTTATAGGAGATTTAAACATTAACGCTGTAACACATGCCTTTTTGTACAATTTTCATTCCAATTTTATGTTATGGACATTTTCTATGCTAATAAATATAACTATACAATTGTATTTTTAAATGCCTGCTTAATATTCAGCCATACGAATGTGTAAAAAAAGCCCTTTGCCAATTCCCCTTTTTGGAAAGAATATACAGAATATGTTTATTATGAGAAATAGTCTTGAAAATAAACAGTTGTAATTTTTTAAAATTGACAAATAAATTGTGTTTATCATTTACAACATAATGTTTTGAAGTATATATACCCTTGGAATGGTTAAATCTAAGTAACTAACACATGCATTACCTCACACAGTTTTCATTTTTTTCTGAAAGCATTTACTCATCTACTCTCTTAACATTTTTCAAGAATGCAATATATCATCATAGCTATGGTCACCACACTGTATAATAGATCTCTTGAACTTATTCCTCCTATTTAACAACAGTTTTATATGGTTTGACCAACAACTCCCCATCACCCCAAGTGCTCCGGCCTCTAGTAACCACCATTTTACTCTCTACTTCTATGAAATCAACTTTTTTATAGTCCACATATGAATGACAGTATGTACCCTTCTGTGCCTGGTTTATTTCACTTAACATAATGCCTTCCGGGTTCATCAATGTTGTCACAAAAGGCAGTATTTCCTTTTTTATGGATGAATAGCATTCCATATTGTGTGTGTGTGTGTGTGTGTGTGTGTGTGTGTGTGTGTGTGTGTGTGTCTGTGTATCTATATATACCACATTTTATTTATCCATTCATTCATTCATGGCCATTTAGGTGGATTTCTCATCTTGGCTGTTGTAAATAGTGTTGCAATAAACATGGGAGTACAGACGTCTCTTTGAGATATGGATTTCATTTCCTTTGGATAGGTACCCAGCAGTGGGATTGCCAGATCATAGGGTAGTTCTATTTTTAATTTTGTGAGGACTCTTCATACTGTTTTCCATAATGACAGTACTAATTTCCATTTCCACTGACATTATGCAAGGGTTCCCTTTTCTGCACATCCATACCAACACTTGTTTTTAATATATTTTTTCTTTTTGATAATATCCACTCCAACTGAAGTGAAGTATCTCATCATGGTTTTGATTTGCATTTCCCTGATGATTAGTGATGTTGAGCATTAATTCACATACCTGTTGGCCATTTTTATGTCTTATTTTGAGAAATGTCTATTCAGATTTTTTGTCCATTTTTTAATTAGATTGTTTTCTTGTTATTAAATGCTTGCATTCCTTATGTATTTTGGACATTGACCCCTTATCAGATATATAGGTTGCAAATGTTTTATTTTCCTTATTTGTGTAGGCTATCTCTTCATTCTGTTGATTGTTTCCTTTGCTGTGCAGAAGTTTTTAGTTTGATGTAATCCCATTTATCTAGTTTTGTTTTGGTTGCCTGTGCTTTTGAGTTCATATATCACACACACAGACACACAGACACACACACACACACACACACACACATTGTCCAGACCAATGTAATAGAGCTTTCCCCCTATGTTTTCTTTTATTAGTTTCATAGTTTCAGGTCTTACGCTTAAGTATTTATTCCATTTTGATTTAACTTTTCTATATAGCATGAGATAAGGGTCTAATTTTATTCTTTTGAATGTGGATATCCAATTATCCCAACACCATTTATTAAAGAGACCGTCCTTTCCCCATTGTGTGTTCTTGGCACCTTTGTCAATAATCAATTGATCTCATACGTGTGGATTTATTTCTGGGTTCTCTATTCTGTTCCATTCATCTATGTGTCTATACCATGATGTTTGGGTTACTGTAGTTTTGTAGTATATTTTGAAGTCAGATGTCATGATGGCACCAGCTTTGTTCTTTTCACTCAAGATCACTTTGGCTATTCAGGGTCTTTTGTGGTTCCATATGAATTTCAGAATTTTTTTCTGTGAAAATGCCATTGGTATTCTGGTAAGGATTGCATTGAATATGCAGATTTCTTTTGGTAGTATGGACATTTTAACAATATTAATTCTTCCAATCCATGAACACGGTACAACTTTCCATTTATTTGTGTTATCTTCAGTTTCTTTCATAAATGTTTTATATTTTTTATTGTGGAGATCTTTCATCACCTTAATTACATTTATTCCTAAGTATCTTAATTTTTGTAGCTATTATAAATAGAATCGTTTTCTTGATTTCTTTTTCAGATAGTTTTCAGGTAGTATATGGAAAAATTATTGATTTTTGTATGTATATTTGCATCCTGAAAGTTTACTGAATTCATTTATTAGTTCTAACAGTTTTTTAGTGGAGTCTTTAGAGTTTCCTATATATAAGATCATGTCATCTGCAAATAGGAAAATCTGACTTCTTCTTTTCCAATTTGGATGCCTTTTTAAAATTTCTCTTGCCTAATTTCTCTGGCTAGGACTTCCAATACTATATAAATAGTTTTCTTTTCCTTTTCCTTTTTTTTTTTTTTTTTTTGAGACAGGGTCTCACTCTGTTGCCCATGCTAGAGTGCAGTGGCATTATCATTGCTCACTGCAACCTCAATCTTCTGGACTAAAGTGATCTACCTGCCTCAGCCTCCTGAGTAGGTGGGACTACAGGCACGTGCCACCATGCCCAGCTTTTTTATTTTTTGTAGAGATGGGGGTCTTGCCATGTTGCTCATGCTAGCCTTGAACTCCTGGCCTTGAACTCCTGGCCTCGAGCAATCCTCCAGCCATAGCCTCCCAAAGTGCCAGGATTACAGACAGGAACCACCATACCAAGCCTATAAATAGTTTTAAATCCAAATTTTTCTCACAGCCTGGTTAAGTTCTTTTTTCACTTTATGTATTACTTATTCCAAATCAAAGCCAAAATTTATTTTTAAAGAGTGTCTAATAAATATGTTAGAAAGCATTATTGACAAATGAGATAGCTTATTTAAAGGATGAGTCTATGAAAACATGTAGAGTGCATGAGGGAAAGTAACAGTTACTAGAAATATTTTTTAAAAAGTATAAATGTATGCGTGTGCATGTGTGTGTGTGCACACGCATCTGATGGAAAGACAGAGTAGGTGTGGTTGGATTTGAGATAATAGAAGTAAATTGGAGAGAGATTTCTAAGGACTTTGTGTTACATGGTAAGGGGATTGAAGATTATTGTTTGGCAATAAGAAAAAGTTCAGCTTTAAAAAATTAATATTTATTTTTATCAAGGTATCTCCTGTATGCAGTTTAAAACAACAATAATAAAAAATGTGTCATTGCCCCACCTTTTCTCATCACAGAGTCCTGCTTCTTGGAGTCAACCACTTCTGCTCTTTTATCTGCTTCTTTCAATATTTACCTGAGTAATTTTGAGTAATATATTTATGCTATGGATTTACATTTTTAAATATGAATTTTAATATTTTCATGAAAAAGAATGTGAAGATTAAGCTCTCTTACACATAAATATGCATACCGACACTCTCATTATAATTAAAATTTTTAAAAATTAATACTTGCTTAGTGTTTATATTGTATGACTTTGTATATACCATTTATAGCTTAAGGTGAGCCACTCCAATTATATATCTTTTCTTTTTGGGAATTTTTTGTTGTTGTTGTTGTTTGCATAGACTCTGTACCTAACATTCAGCTTCCAACATTCTGATTGAACTAAAAACACTATAAAACTTTTCTCTTAAGGGTAAAACACATCAGTTTCTTTTTGTTCTTCTAGGTGACATTATTTCTAAAGGCTTCTAACTTGGTGCTCCAATCACCAAGACTTACTGAGCTTTACATTGAAGTACATGGTACTACTTTATATTTTCTCATACAAATGAGGACATCTTAGAGAATGAAAGATGTATGGTTAAAAATTACATCAGTACAGATTTTTGCTTCTCAAAAAACGAAAGACAAATGGCCGAGAAACGTATGAAAAAATGCTCAATGTCACTAATCATCAGGGAAATGCAAATTAAAACCAGAATGAGATATCATCTTACCTCAGTCAGAATGACTGTTATTAAAAAGTCCGAAAACAATAGATGCTGGTGTGGATGCAGAGAGAAAGGAACACTTATATACTATTGGTGGGACTGCAAATTAGTACAACCTCTATGGAAAATGGTATGGACATTCCTTAAAGAACTAAAAGTACACTTACCATTTGATCCAGCAATTCCACTACTGGATATTTACCAAAAGGAAAAGAAGTCATTTCATCAAGAAGATACCTGCACTCCAATGTTTACTGCAGCACTTCACAATTGCAAAGATGTGGAATCAATGCAAGTTCCCATCAATTCATGAGTGAATTAACAAAATGTGGTATATGTACACCATGGGGTACTACTCAGCCATAAAAAAGATGAATTAATCTGGATTTTTCAACAATATGGGTGGAACTGGAGACCATTCTGCTAAGTGAAGTATCACAAAAATGGAAAAACAAACACCACATGTACTCACTATTAAATTGGAACTATCCGATGAGCACACAGGTGCACAGAGGGGAGTATAACTCAGTGGAAAGCAACCAGTGGGGAGGAAGAGGGAGGTGAGAGGAATAAACCAACCTAACAGGTACTATGTACACTATTTGGGTGATGGGCACACCTATAGCCAGGACTTAAGCATTACAAAAAGAATCCATGTAACCTCAAATATCTGTACTCCCTTAATATTTTGAAATAAAAAAATGCAAAAACAAAATTACTTCAGTACAAATTTAAACCAAGACTGACACTTACCAGATTCCCTCTGTCCTCTGTGTCTTGCCTTTTGATTCTGCTGTTTCCAGAATTCCATGTCTTCCTTTTTCTTGGTGTTTTCATTGGTTATTTCGTCCATTCTCCACTATCATCTGAAAATAGTGCAAGAGAAAGTATTTCATATTGTGGTTTTCACTGGTATAGTGTCATTTTCTATAGGAAAGGCATTTCTGTTAGAATTTTGAAGACATTTCTTGATACTTTCTAGGTTTCAGTGTTGATAGTGAGAAGTGTTAGACATTTTGATACCCTGTTTTTGTTTTAATCCAGTTTTCTCTTTCAGGAAGATTTATGCATTTAATGATAGTGTTAAATATTATTTTATGTAAATATTCCCCCCTTCCCCAGAGGCTTTTAGGGTTTTCTACTTCCCCACAGTACTCATATATTTCATTCTGATATGGTTAGGTGTGGGTTTTTAAATTAATTATTCTAGGTACAAGGTAGGACCATGCAACAACAAATACTGGACTAATTATTGTGCCCTGCATACTATTCTGCTTTTTACCAGCTAGTAAATTATCTCTTCCCATTTGTTTTTGACTTATCAACATTTTGATTTGTTGCCACATACCATAATTTTGTTTTTTAACTCAGAACTATTATCGTCTTCCTAAGTTCTACATTTTATGGTGGATTTATACATTTTTTTACTTATTTGCTGTCATTTCACAAGATTTTGGGGTGAGGATTAGAGATTAAAAATTGTGTTTAAGCTAGGCTTCTAAACAAAAGCTGTACTTATTATTATTATTATTATTATTATTAGAAAAATTACCCTAGGGACACCATAAGGGATAGAATAAATTAAGAAAGGATTAGAACTAGGAAAATTGATTTACTAGTTCAGAAACAAGATGGTGAGAACACGCAACGGCAAGTGATGAAGAATTGATCTAGAAATTGTTCCACTATAGCTGGCAGGAAGGAGGTGAAGCTAATGCTACCTCTAAAGCAGAATGAAGGATAATGTTAGTCCTTGATGATAAATCTATAATGGCATTTTGAATCTTGGAATTTCTCTCTTTTACCTGTGTTTATTTATTAAGAGGATAATGCTACAGTGCCTAAGCATAATTACTTTTATATAATTTGTGAAAATATAGGACAATTGGAGTAACTGCCATTCGTTTACTAATAAGATCTGTATAATATAAGCAATTTCAGAAGGGTCTTATGTATGTCTCAGTTTCATTCCTTCCCCATTTTCTTAAGTGAAAAACTTCTTATGGGTTAACTGCTTAAGAGTGCAAAAATTGAGAGGTATCCCTTAAGTGTTTTCAATTTTCCCATTTAGAATTTTTTAAAGGGCTACTTGTTGCCTGTTAATATTCAGGTTTACTTGACGAGAGACCAGGGCTCAGCCGCCCACCCTTCCCACAGCTTGCTCTCTCCCCGTCCTCTCTGTCATCTCCTTAGTCTCCCATTCATTTCTTTGTGGATTTTTCCTCTAAAATATTACGAACAGGTAGACTCATAAAGAGGTAGAATGGACGTAAAATACATTTGTTTATAAAGAGAAGTTTTGCTGTGGTGAAATTTATTATAAAAAAAAGTATCCAAAGCTTTATTCCCTGTTCTGAAAACTCCTTGATAAAAGCTGTGTGGTCAACTTCTAGCAGTTCCTGAGTCAGATTGTTTCATTGTCAGCTTGGTTACATGTTCCAGAATCACCTTTCCTTTATGGCCCTGGGTTAGTGTTGGATAAAAGCATACATTGCACAAATTTGGGAGGCAAGTGTGATACAACAGACATAAATCTGTAACCGTCTTTAGGTAGGTGTGGTAAAAGACAGATGCAGAAATGCCCAGCAGGTTGAATCTTGTCCTGGCTGACCAACAGCCACTTCTGCCCCACCGTGGCCATGGGACCACAGGGCCAGGGCAACAGCTTTCCATAGACATCTCCACCAACTATCTTTAATGTTCTGTGCTTTGCTTCCCTTCAAGATCCTACTTGTCTACTTGTGAATAGGCTTCAGGAGGGTTGACTTTAACATTTTTCCAACAACTCCCCTTCCAGACATATCTCCTCTCACAATTGGGTAAGTTCTAATTTCTATTACAAATCCTTATTTTATAATAATCAGAGTGGTCTACTTCTCTGACAGTACACGGAAAGATACATTCACACAAGTCTATGTTTTCTTTCTTTTATATTATTCAAGTTTTAGCTGGGCATGAAGTTCCCTGCTGCAGACTATATTTTATAGCCTCACTTGCAACTAGGTACTGCAGCTAAATTTTTGCTATGAGCAATGAGATATGCAATTTTTCTTTCATTTGCTTAAAAGAAAATTGACTTGCACTCTTCCTTCTGTCCAGTGGATGAAATATCACAGATACTGACCCAACTTCTGTCAGGCAAATAAGAACCATTGTGAGAGAGTGGTAGAAAAAGAAAGAGTGGACCCAGATCATACAACGATCACTGGAGTCAAGCCTGCCTGGATCTCTCACCCCTCGTACGTTATGTGAACGTAAATAAAACTCTATTTTATTTGAGTTACATTAGAGATTCCCTTAGCTGAAGAAACATAACCATACACTGAATATTACAGGCGATATCACTAAACCCTAGTCACTTTATTGCTTTTCCGTGGAGCCCTTCAGATATACTTCTGCTGCTACTTTTCTTCCCCCAGCTCCTACTCTGTGAGTGCATGGGCACATGCGTGTACACGTGTGCACACACACCTACAGATGAACCCACACACACCAAGTGTAAAGGAGCAAAGTATAGCATGGCAGACTGAGACAGAAGCTGTAATAGAATGACATAGGCATGAACTAGACATTTTGCCTCAAGGCTTAGGTTGGTGTTCTTTAATGAAATAAGCTATTTTCACCAAGCTCTAAGTTTCTCCAGGAAAGCCCAACCTGCACAGATTTCCTTGATCACCCCGGAACTAGGCTAGTATTGATATAAAGGTATTTTTCAAAATGTTATAATTTTAATAAATATGCATTCATTACTCAGTTTTTATAACCTTGGTGACACAAAATATTCATTGTTCATTTCTATTTGGCTTAAAGTTTAGGAGAACCACCTGTTTACAAGGAGGAAAGAATGTCAATTTAAGTTTGGGTTAAGGCCAACTTTCACAAGTGCCAAACTTGCCGGCAGCAAATTTAGCAGCAGAAAGTACATCCTAGAGCATGAGAGAACTGCCGCATCTATCTTTAGTATGAACACACAGTGGCTGTGCTGTCTAGAGATACAGCAGCGAGAGAAAAAATAATAAAGGATGCAATCTCAAAAAATAAAGAACAGGGTGCTGTGGGAAACCAGGAGTTATATCAAACAAATGTTTGGCAATATATAGTTTTAAGGGTTGAAGTAATATGCAAACAATCTCTATTATAACTAAGAATGGCAAATGGTTTTAATAGTCCTTGAGTACGCCTGTTTACGGTGGAAAAGCCGTGTGTAACACAGAAGTGACGCTTGTAAGGGAGACAAGAATAAGATAAGACATTGAAGCAAGGCCACAAAGCATGAGACAAAATATACTTCAGATTAAATAGACTCGAAACACTAAAATACATCAAATGATTAAAATAATTAAAGTGGAACAATTGAGATGTAAAGATGAAGGCGAATGCTTTTAGTGAAAGCACTGTAGCATTCATTCTCCCAGTCAAGGATGCATAGCAATCTCTGTCCTGGGAGAAAAGAATCTCGATGCCAAGTCTTCGCTCAGGACTGTCTAACAACCAGCTCTTCTAGGGAAGGCAGTGCATAAGTTAATCTCTTTGGTAAGCATTTGTGGCTATTAGTTTAATTAGCAAAGTCAGCATAGCATGAATCATCCTGGTGCAACAGCAAAATATTAATGAAGATTTTGAAATTTTAACTTCGAATAGGCATATTGAAGACTGCTCCTCAGACGTAGTGGGCCAGGGGAAATTTATTAATGAAAAAAAGATACGGAAAACTTTCTCTGCAATCAGATTCTGTGGGGTTTCCGAAAGAGGGTACAAGTTAAATTCTCTTTCTCCATTCTCATTGCACAAGAACTTATTGTTCAGCTTTGAAAATAGAGACTGAACGAGGTTTTTCTAACTCTAAAATTCTATGAATCCCAAAGACCTTCTAAATGTCCTACATTTAATTGTACTATTCCTTGGAAGATCCATGGATTTGCCAACATAACTGTCTTCAAGGCAAATTGTATTGGATACCTTTCAAAGGCTATTAATGTTCCTCTTGTTAGCTGGCTAGAAGGATAACTGTTCAGTGATAACAAGAAATGCTGTATGGCTTTGACTCAGAAGTTGAGTGTTCTATCCCCACAAGGCTCCTGCCCTGACTTCTCCATTTAAATTTAATAAATGACAGTTGTGTTTTAGATGTTTCAGAAAGTTAAGTTCCACCAAAGGCAGACTACCTAGCATTTTATGTACTTTCTAACAACTTTTTCCTTTGGCAAAATGCTCTAATGGGGTACTGCATCTTGACTTTGAAAACACCACTGTGTGATAAAGTTTCAATGTTGTTTTAAGCTTTAATAAAGATACACTGGAAGAAATTAAAACCAAATTGTTTTGCTCCTCTTTCATTTTTTTTAATAGAAGAATGGAATTCAACAATATGGTAGTTTCTGCAAAGTAAAACAGTAATTCACTCACTTTCCCCCTGGTTATTACTGTGAGAATGATGCCTTTCTATTTGATAAGGGAATCTAAAGTTTAGAAATTAGAATACTCATGAACCGATTATGAACAAGGTAAAGGATGTTAAATGCCTGGAAAAAAATCTTAAGTCAAAAGAAAAGGGAAAACAACCATTACAGTAGTATATATGGTTATTCGAAATCATAAAGCTAATGCATTACCTATGAAATGTAATGTTTCCATGGACAGGAAGTGAGTGTGTGTTGGCGGGGGGGGGTCCCCTAATTCCTGATTCTTCCAGTATATTTAAATGGGATATACACTTCTAAGAATAAAGTTATTTAATTGAAAGGAACCCACCTGGCTTCAATTCTTTATTTACCAGCAATATAAAAGAAAGAAAAATGGAGGCAAATAATTCAGTGTTTCTCAAGAACTTTTTTGGTGGAAATAAACAATCAAATTTATTAATTTTCTGAAATTATGAAGCCAAAATAAAATTCTTATCTAGAGATGTACGTGTCAGACCATTTATTACTTCTCAAAGTATGTTCTTGGACCAGTGGCATTAGTATCATCTCGGAAATAATTAAAATGCAAATTATTGAGCCTTTCCCCAAACCTAAGGAATCAGAAACTCTGGTTCCTACTTGGCAATTTCTGTTTTGAGAAGTTTTCCAGGTAATTCTGACGCATGTTAAATTTGGAGAAGTACTGCTTTTAATTTGTCATGAGATATATCCCATACATCTCTCCAATAAAATTATCTTTTCCCACATTTCCTGGCAACTATTATAAATATAATAATGTTGTTATATACTTAAAAAAACACTGTTCTTATTTTATTTTTCTATTAATGGGATTTTTTAAAATTCACAAAGTTTCCACGTATTCACAAGATGCCAGAAAAAAAAAATGTAAAAAAAGGAGGGGGGGGAAACAAAAGAATTGACACTGAGAGAGAACCCACAAACAACATCGTAGTTGAAGGATTTTCTGTATCTCTATGTGTTTATAAACCTATAATGTATAATCACAATCCATGGTGCTTTGGGGAGGGGAAAGCTTTTATTTATTTATTATTATTTTTTTGTTTTTGGCCAAAACATGAATTACATATTCTTTCCATGAACTTCTGCTAGGTTATGAGCATATTGAAGAAACTTCGAAATCTCAGCAGCATGCACATTTTTTTCCTTGCATTACATCAGCAGTTCAGGGTCTTTTTGGCTGGCCCGAACTCCATGAATCTGCCTATCCTGAGACTGAGGCTGAAGGATCAGCATCTGTCTGGAACACGCTACTTTTATGGTCAATGATAGACACACAGACTGAGTCACGCAACCCATGGAAAGCTTTTGCTCAGAAGTGGTGCATACTACAACCCAACCCCATTCCACTGACCAGAGCAAGTCTCGAGGCCACAGCTGACAATGGAGCCAGAAATAATCTTCCCCGTGGAAAAATGTGGCAAGCCACAGAGCAGGAGCCTAGAGCCTAAGACCCTGGGTAGGAAGAAAGTTGGTTCTTAGGCACAATAACACAATCCGCCACAGGTACTTGTCCCCTTCTGTTTTTTCTGGCACATCTAATGTCACTATTGTCTTTGTTCTCCACACTTTATCTATTATGCAAATGTTATTTCAGTTTCTTCACCATCCTTTTTTCCTCACTTCCACAGACTGAATTGCCTACTTCTCCTCTTCCCATCGAATCACTGCTCTCTTCTCCCAGGCTGTCCCTATCGCCTGGCCACATCACAACTTCCATTGGTGGACTTTTAGACTTTACTTTCATTATGTGACTGATAGAATCCATTATTAATGATTATAACAGTGATTCTAATTAATAGTGAGTATTGATTTAATGTTTTACTCCAAAAATGGTTTCTAAGTTCAATGAGGACAGGAACATGCTGATTTTTCTCACTATTATATCTTTTAACAAGTTGTAGATATAGTAGCAGCTCCATAAATATTCACTGAAAGACTGAAAAATATTTATATTTTTTATCTTTTGCAATATTTTTTTTTTTCTGTGATGATAACTTGAGAGATATACAACACGATTGTTTTATTCATTAATTTTATAAATTTAAATAAGATAATTGAATTCATATTTATTAATTTACTAATTTCATATCTGAAGAAATATGTTTTATTCCTTATATAAAGGACAAAAGAAGTTGTGCCCTTACACGTCCTCCTGCAATTAACTTTCCAGATGTGTGTGGGTTTTTTGTGATGTTTGCCTCAGTGCATTTCGTTTGTTATTTTTATTTCACAGTATTTTATTCAAGAACATTGATATTTACATTCTATATTATATATATAACTACTAAAGATTTCTAGACTTAGTTCTTTGTTTTTAAAGAGACTTAATGCTTGCTGTTTGTCATTTATAATATATACTCACATTTGTGCCTTCTTTATTTTGGGATATCTCTGGGTTAGTACTAAACAGCATTAGCAAATAGAGCTTTGTGGGAAGGGTATTTATAGGCTAGAATTCCTGAGTCCTCACATTTATGAAAATATCTTTATGTTAACTTTACGATTGAATTATAACATTGTTGGTGTAGAATAAAATCCAGGCATATTCTTTTACACTCAAATTGTCTACACAGTTTTTTAACTGGTTGTTGTTAAAATGCTTTATATTCTGGGGGCTAATGTAGAGAGGTCTTTATTTAAAATCCCAGGCCTCTACTTCTAATGCCTGCCCAGTTGCTATCAGGTAAATTCCTAGGACTCATATTTGACCCAAAGTCTCCTTTTCATGCCATATGGGTTACAAATTATTTATAATTGGTCCTAGGATAAGGACTAAAATCTTCAACACGACTGATACATGATTTGATCCCAGTTAGACTCTCTTGCCCAGTTTTGCCAGAAGCAAACATAAACATCTCTGCCCCTAGTTGCTTAAACAAGAAGAGATATATTACTTTTAACCAAAAGATTTTTAAAACAGGGACACTATTTTCATCAGTTCAAACTGAGGTCTAAAATGTTCAGTAAGGTAGAAAATTCCCTAAACTAATAATGCCTCATCTCTCACTACTACTCTTTCAATATTAGTCTGGGTACAACTCTCAGTGTCAAGACAGACAGGGAACTAAAAGGTTGTTGCTCTGCTGTTGCGGTGCCATGTGAACCAAATCTTAATGCCAATGGCTCTAACCAATCTCTTTTATGTGTTAACCTATACTTTCTGTAAAACTAGAGGCTGACATTCAAAATGGTCTTCTCTTCCTACCTACTGTGTGTTCTGGAATATTGCTGAAGTCACTTCGATAACTGAAAGCAAGAAAGAAGCAGTGGAACCATCTAGAGATGGGTTTCAGAGAACTTCAGGAAGCTTGGGATTGGCTGCTAATGTTTCAGCATTAGTTAATGTCACCATTTCTAATGGGAATTAGAAATACTACAGGATTTTGAGATGACATATAACATGCAAGAATAGAGGGGCTAGAAGAATGGAAATACTGTCCTGCTCCTTAACTTCCACTGAAATATCCCACCATGCCTTTCTGTCTTAAAGCAAATTTATTTATTTACATATTTATTTACTTATTTTTCTATAGTAATTGACAAAAATATAGTTTTCTGTTTGTCATAGACAAGGCAAGACGTTAATTTTTCAATTGTCCTTAATCAATAGATATAGACTACTTTTAGCATCCCATTATAATTTTCAATCTGGAAAAAAAGTTGTTTCTCTGGGTACAAAGGTGATTAAGGCAAAGGTCCAGGTAGTTTTGGTGTCTTTGATATTCAACAACATGAATATCATGTGTATGTATGTAGGTTTATATATGCGTGTACATGTATGTCATGCAAATAGCTTTGTCAAATAAGTACCAGAAATCTTGACTCAAAATGGCTAAAACAAAAATATTTTAATCTCGTAAAACCCAAAATCTGGAAGTAAGATAGTTCTAGGCCCTAGTTCCACTAATCTGATGTTCCATCAGGTCTTTCCTCATGGGTATGCAAGTTATTTTGTTTTGTTTTGTTTTGTTTTGTTTCCTCTGATTGCCTTTTCTGATGGTCATAAGTTGGCTGTTAGTAGAAAGCAAGGCAATGAGCTTCCTTGTACATTGCCAGTACAAGTAAGAGAAAATTATGTTCCAGAAACCACAGAATATAACATTCTTTCATTCAGTCTCATTGATCTGAGTTAGGTGAAGTGCCCACATCAGTAACCATCATCAGAAAATAATATGCATGGACTGGAGCAAACCAAGATTCCCTGACCAATGTCTGGCAAAAGAGCCAAGACGCCTATGATTAATTTAAGCGAATACAAGCCCACTCTTGGAATCGGGTATGGGATTAGCTTCTGAGTCACATAGGCTACTTGGGAGTGGGTGGCTCCTGAAAAAAATTGAGATTTTAGGGGAGATGTCGTCTTAAGAGTAATATATATCTTGTTTGAAAAAGAATTCTGAGAACAACCAGATGAAAATTAGACGAGAAGTTTATTTTCTAATACCTTATATAATGTTGGTTAGAATGTGGGTACGAGAGCCTCTCTAGTGGCAGTTGTAGATTCTGTTTAAATCCATTGCTTACATGTGTAATGAATTTGGCCACATGTAAAATGGGGAAACAATACAACTTACCACATAGGATTTTGTTTCCCTTTTATTAATTATTTAAGTGAGATAATGCATGGACCTGGCAATTAATGTTGAATTTATTTTTGTTATTATTAATTTTCCTTAAATTTCAGAAATGTCATTTGAGTAAATTGTTTCTTGATCATGCTCTATTAAATTTCCTGGGGCATTTTAACTAGCTCCTCTGGTTAGTTTAGCTCCTCCCTCATTTTAGGAAATACTTTCTTCCTCTTTTATTTTAAATTTGAAATATTTTTTGTCTTATTTCTCTTATTCTTTTCTTCAGAAACATAATGACCTCTGTGTTATACTTTACGATATCTCTCCCACATATGTCATTTTGCTTCTAATCATTCATTTTTAATCATTTTTGTTTCCATTATTCTGATTTTCTCAGCCCTATTCTACATGTAACTGATTTGGTTTTGCCTGTTGTCAACTTACTCCTTCCTATTTCTAATATGTTGTTTGATTGAGAAATGGTATAGTTTTGCTTCTCCATTTCTTTCCTGAGAGCTTCTTTTCAATTTCCTTCTATTATCTTAGCATTTCACCTTTGAAACTCCATTTCTTTAAATTAATATTTTATTATTATTTCTTGACATTGCTAAGTAGTTGGCTATATTTGTTTTTGGATTTTGGAGGAACATGGACTTCCAAAATGGGTTTTTCATCTGTATTTTTCATGTGAAGCTCTTCTTATTTATTTATTTATTATTTTATATCCCCCATTAAATTGGTCTCATTTATTTCCTTCTTGTATGATTATCTTTGTTTGGAGATAATATGGGTCTGTTGTTGGCATCTAAATAGTGTGAATGTATTATCTTTGGCCTTGTTTAGCTGGATGATCTTTAAAACCTGCTCTTAAATTGGGGAGCTTGAGGACTAGATGTGCCTAGTTGTCATTTTTTCCACAATTCTGCAGCAGCGGTACTCTGCCTCAGCTGATGAAAAGTCTTGTTAAATTTTTCCTATAACACACACTTCAAGATTACCCAGTCATTATGGTGTGAATTTCTAGTGGATAGCTTTGTGTTTCAAGTGCTTCTCTTTTTAATTATGTGCTAATTTCCATTTTGTGCTGCTGCCATCTTATCTGACATCCTGACACTTTGGAAACTATTCTTTATCCTTATTCTATCTCTTGCTGGGACAAAATGGGAAAATGTTGAATTTTAGCAGCGCTTCTCATCCGAGCCTTGGGATGTTACTTATTTGCAGTGGAAATCAATGGTAGTTTGGAGGACAATTAGAGTTTTTCTCAAGAGTTCACTCTTACTTTATTTATTCCCAAATTATTTATAGTTTGAACAATTGAATTTTATTATTATTACTGGTTAATAACAAATGTTTTGGAGGAGTTAATCTGCTAAATAATGTCTAGCTGACATCTCTTCATTGTATTGGTCTTTCCCTCATGCCCGGAAGATGCCACCACAGCTCCAATAGAAAATTAGAATTTTTTTTGAGAAATTGAAGGGCACAAGAGAATAGGCCCACAGATGTGGGACTTTTTTTTTTTAATGGTCCATTGATGAAATACTTAAACATCTGCCCAGTAATAAAACAATTTAAAAAACCCGTTTACACACAAAAAACTGTCTAGTGAACCACCCTTAAATATATCACTGGACATTTGAGAAAAGCCTACAATATAAGAGAAAAAGAACCATATTAAAAAATATGAGAGAATTTGATATTTCTTAAACTGGCTGGTGCTTATATGGAGTTCAGTTCTTTAGTTTAATTATAGATAATACACAAACTCATTTTTATACATATACATTTTGCATTGAAAACTGTGTTAAAAAAAGAGACAATTTGGAGGCAGAATGAAGGGAGGAAGGCCAGCATCATCACACCTTTTTTTCTGTATTAGTAGAACAATGTTTCATGGCTATAATTACCAGGCAGTGAAGATATTGGAAGGAATAAGTAGTGTTTTTATCTTCTGTGCTGCAGGCAGGTGAGGGAGAAAGCGTTGGGTCTGGTGTTGCATGAGCTAAATTAGAGTGTGTGCAACAAGAGCCCATCTTATTCCCAACTTACTTGCACCTCAACTTACGAAATCTGCAACCAAGTAAACCAGAATGCTCCATAGCTCTTGAATCTTTGCAAATTTGATTCGATCCAGACCATGTCCTCACTAATTCTGTTTTCTTTGCCTAGAACATTCCTCGCAGCTACCTCTATCTGTGGAAATTGTACTCAACATTGCAGGCCTAGAAAATGTCAGAGAAATTTCCATGTTAACATGTCAGTCTCTTCATGGACATTTCCCAATCTTACTTGTTACTTTTGGTTGGAATTTCTCTGTTCCTTCTTTAAGCTATTATTGCATTTTTAAAAGTGTCTTTTAGAATGTTTTATGTTCTGATATGTATGAAGGTAATTTCTTTACATTTATTGTCATTTCTACAAGATTGCAAGTTCCATAAAGTTCTTTTTTTGTGCTCATCTCTTCCACAGCAAATTTTAAAGTGCTTATCACATGGTAAATTCTCTTTTTTATTTGTTGAAAAAATTGCTCAATCGGATATATATTAACCAGAAATTTGATTTGTATTTAAAAGCACTTCTTTGGAAAGAAATGAAAAATACAAGTATATATTATCATTTTTTATATTTCTGTGAATGCTCAGATTAAATTTATCCATTTAAGTACTTCTATTTATATTTTTTCCCTTAAAATATGAATTGCATTTTATCCTTGCATAATTTCAAGCACTTCAATTTCTTAAGAGACTCTTTCTGAGAGCGGATGATTTACAAAAAGAAACGCCAATTTGATTCATCCTTTCTTGCTTGGTCTCAGGTTGGCTGTGCTTTATCAGGCAGACGGTGTGCGGAAAAGGGTTTCACAGACTTCCCCACTGATATAAAAGTCAGTGACATTATGTAGTGACTACGTCTATAGATGACAAATAATGCCAGAATCCATGCTGCCTTTATATGTCTTTTTTGAACGTAGACTAACCTTTAAAGCTATAACTTACAATTTCTTACTGTCTACTGAGCTGCTAACAATAGGATAGGTCCCCTGTGTTCAGCTGAGCTAACCAAAATTCTAAAGTTCATAGGAAAGAGATGGGGTTTCTTGCTTTAACGTTGCATTCTATTTCTCCCCTTCCTGTTTTTAAATCTTATGCGTAGTTACATCTTGGAGTTCCCTGGCTTGTTACACATTGCTGAACATTCAATGCCCAGGGTAAGGTAAACACAATCCTTTATAATCCTTTCCCAATCGCTTTTGATTAAATATGTTCCGTGAGTCTGTCTAAGTGAGTGCAGAGAGGACAGTAAAGCTGCTTCAACTTAATTGTTGTTGGCATTCTTTTTCACCTGGGGCCTCCATGGGAAGTTTCTCTTTGATGGTTTTTTTTGAGCAGTAAAACTGCTGTTGAATTCCCATACACTTTGTAGGAATGTTTGCATTAGTTTGAGAGCTCTCCCCCCTAAACTAACTCCTAAAAAGGAAATAAGAATAAATATTGGGAAATCTTGGTGAGAATCACAGAGTATCAGATGCTATCCTTATAATTTTTAAATGTTACGGATTACTTCTGAGAACAGAAAAAAGAAGGAAAAACATGTTGAAGTATTGTAAGGATATATAGAATGCGTTTTTATGCATGTATATAGGATACAGCAAAATTTTACCATTTTTGTTGAAATCAGACTTATACTACCAATATATATGATCTAAAGTTTTCCTTTTACTTAAATAATTTGTTGGTTTGTAATTTAAATTACCTCTTTATTTGAAAAATCTTTAAAAAACATTTTTAGCAAAATGGATAAAGGATCTCAGTCTAATATATATGCAAGCCACAAAAATAAGAAAACATTCCAGTGGCATGACTCAGTATTACACAAAAACACACACTTTTTCCAACTCACGTTTGTGTTAGACAATCAAAAAAATATCAGAAGGCCAGAACTTTCTAGACAATAGAGAATGTGTTAAGGAGTCTCTTTAGTCGACTTAACTGTAAATTGTACTCACTACGGAAGTCTCTAAGAAAATTTAGCTATATATTAATTTTTTTAAACATTTTGCTGGCAATCCTCATACACTGTACATATAAATGCTTTTGAAAATTTTAGCACCTGCTCTATTTTAAAGTGTAGTTTAGCTCTTAAAATATCTTCTTATCCATTAACATAATCAAAGCAGTTGTATATAATTTTGCCTATTGAAATGCCTATTCAAATGCCTATTGAATTATTAAAGAGCAACTTATATTGACATTTTCTAATTAGGAGCCTCTTTCATCAGAATACTACGCAGAGTTGATCGCCTCGATTTTTTTTCCCCTCAAATCTAGTTACCTAAAAAAAATTTATATCTATATGTATATAATATTCACTCATTGTAGGCCTAATTTTCAGCTTTACCTAGAAACATACTTCTTCAATAGAGGTTAATGGCTTTATAAAGTGTATTTTTAAAAGCAATTATTCATGTAAATAAAAAAATGCCCTGTTTTCATGAGTCTATGAAAATACCATCAGAAATATTTTATTAAAATGCCAAATTGCTATGGTTCCACCCTCATTTATCTATGCAAAACTTTCAGCAGCAGCTGCTCAGTCATTTGCTCAGGTGTTAGGCTGTTACCAAGGCAGAGCCTTTTGCTGCAGTTCATTCCTAGTGTCATACTAAGTATTATGGAATTCAGCCAAGCCCTTTTCACCTTAGAAGCCACAGAGGATTCAGTGTTTAGCAATGAGATTTTTAATCTCCTTTATAAAGCCTTCTCTGGGAGCCAAAGTCATTTCCAGGAGCACTGGGTGAGAAGTCCTGGATTTTGCCACCTCATAGAACATAAACTCTATTCTTCCACTCCCAACTTCCAGTGAACAGAGCTCCCAGGAGATGGCTCAGCTTCTGTTTTAAAAATTTTCAATAAAAATGAGATGTGTTTTTGTTTTTGTTTTTACTTTTTTCAATGACAACATCCAGTTTAGGAAGTATCTAAAAATATTAATGTTGCAAAGATATCCCTAAAAGTCAAAGGGAACTGATTACACTTTTTGAAATAATGAGAGAGACAGATACTTTCATTAAAGCTTTTACCTTGAGATTTATTTCCTCATAATATCAGACTAACTAGGAGAAGTCAATATTGGAAAAAGACATTAGAGCTACTGGCACGTGTTCAAATAGTGGTGTAATGTAGACATTTACCTTCACACAAAATGATTTATCTAACACTTTAAATAAAATCTTTAAATTATGTCTTTTCTCTTTGAGAATGTAATGCAAAGACTTTGTTAATATTGCAAATAACATTGAAATGTAAAAGGTCTGCATGACAAAATCAAGAAGCTTGACTTAATTTGGCAGAACGAGTAAATAGATAACCATAATTCTTTTAATTGGGAAGGTTAAATTAAAGTACAAGTATATATGATGGATTCCGTATCTTAGGGCTATCAGAAATCATGTAGAACATACTTACAGAGGAAAATAGATCTTGGTGCTTTGGGCTTTTGTTGATTTCGGAAGTTGCAGTCATACTGAATACTAAAGGCACAGGACAAACAAATGTGTTCCATTGGAATATTTTTGGAACAGGCAAGTTATTCTCTAGAATGTTTCATAATTTGGGTATTTCTTATGTTTCTCATGAATACTTCTCCAGCCCCATGCCTTAGTCACTACAAAAGCTCAACCTACTGATATTTCTTTGTCCTTTCCACTCCAGACTGGCTTGCATTTATTCTGTGGCCCCCAGAAGTGCCTGGAGTGAGTAACGAATTCTGTGTCAATTCTCAAGTCATGAGAACTGTCATCAGCATTGACATCTGATCTATTACTTGAGGGGGGCCCATCTGCCTCCATGGGGTGACCACCAAACAGAAGGTAATCTTCAGAGTAATGACTAACTATATAGTTAAGGAGGATCTAACTCTCTGGTCAATGGAAGGAAAAATGGAATAATAATAAAAAAAATCAATCCAAAGAAAAGAGGAATTAGGGGTAGGGGATAATATAGGGGAGGCAAATAGAATTCAAAAACTAATATATGTTACTTAAACCAAATGTCTCAATTATTACATTAAAGATAGTATAAATGATTTTGCTAAAGTATAAAGACAATAAAAAATCTATATGCAAATTGAAAAGAACAATTGAAAATATAATACTACAGAAAGGATAACAGTAATTGATAAGGACCTACACGTCATATAGTAATGATAAAAATTGTAATGTACTAAGCAGCTGAAAAGGTATACCATATCACATCATACTGATAAAATTTTTAATTCACTAAGCAATTGAGAGCAATATACTTTCACACATAATAACTTTTAACTGGCTAAGGACATAACAATTATAAATTTGTATGTATCTAATAATATGCCTCAAATGTGTAAAGCAAAAATAGAGAGGATTTCCAAGGAGCAATAGATGAATCCATATAAAATGAGAGCATTTAACACACCTTTGTAAGGATCAAGACAAAACTCAGTAAGAACATAGAACATCAGAATCATGTAAATAAATATGGCCCAACAATGAAAGAAACCTGCACCTAACAATCGAAGGATATGTAGCCTTTCCTTACGTACTGGTGCATTTACAAAACTTGACTGTATACTGGATATATTAGTCAGAGTTCTCCAGGAAAACAGAACCAATAGGATATGTATGTATATATGTATGCATGCATGGAGATGGGGGGAGAGAGAGAGAATATAATAAAAACACTACCCTATGTCAACTTGTACAATGTATTTAAAACCATACTTACAGCCTTAAATGAATATTTTATAAAAGAAGAAATTCGGGGAAGACTCAGTCAATCAGCTCAATTCAGGAAACTCTGACTGGCTATTTATGCTCCAGAGCTTTCCATGAACTTGACTGTGGCTTTATTGGACTTCATTACAGTTTGAATCCTCCCCCTGACCAAAAGCTACTTCCCCCTCCAACTTCCACAGTTGTTGATGCCTAATAAATGCCTCTATACCAAACTTCTTCTCAGAATCTGCTTCAAGAAAATCCAACTTGCTACACTGCTCAAGTCAAAAATATTCACACACAATGATACAACACTTCACTCTTCATTTCTAATCAACAGAAATACATTCGTAACAAGAGAAAAGTACAAAAATGACCATAATAGTAGCATCCATTATAGGTTAGAAACTAGAAGCAATGCAACACTAAAATGCATTATGTTCTTACAATGAATGACTACAGAGCAATATAATTGTTGTATGGTTTCATGTAACAAGAGAAATACATATGATAATTAAGAAAGAGTGAAAGAAACCACAGGAAAATGCATAATATGATTCCACTGAATAGAAAGTTAAAATACCAGTCAAAACTAAAGTATTGCATTAGAATTTCAGATAATGATATAAATTTGGGTTTGAGGGAAAATTAGTAATAGAGCAGGTTTATTATGGCAGCTTTCGAGATCTTACCAATGTTTCATTACTTGAACAGGGTGAAGATTGCATCCTATAATAAATGACTCTTTATTCCACTATTGATTTTTTAATGGCCCTTTAATTACATATGCAATAGTTATGTATTTTGCTGCTAGACTCTATTTTATCACATTTTCTATATTTTTGTGCCTACATGCAGCTTATTTAATTTTTCTTGAACTTTTAATACTTGTAGAGATGCTCAGTCTTTTGAAGCTGGCATGTGGTAACAATCATTTAAAATGTGTCTTTTCCTGATATTTTTTCAAATGAAACTTCTTTGTGTTTTTTAAATTTGTGGGTAAACAGATTTTTGATATTGTATCCATGTATACAATTAAGTAGAGGATAATTCAGTCCCTGAGAACATTGATCTAAAATAACTCATGAAGTAAATATGCTCATATTTAATTTATTTGAAATAGACCACCTTACTTCATTCTTTTTTCATATAGCAATATAAGTTGTTTTAGTCTTTTTAAAAGATTATTTCATTATTTCTAATAATTAAATATCTTAAATTGTACACTAGCTATGTATATACGTGTGTTAGTGTGTGTAGTCACACATGTCTAATTGATAGGTATGATTATATTAATACTAAAGAATAAAAGAAGTATTCAAGAATAAACTGCTAAAATCAAACAGATGAACAAAGTTCCTGTTATGAAATGTAGAAATTAATATAGTATGAAAATATTTTTTATTTTTGAGTTTAGATGTGTGGTAACATAAGAAATGTTAAGGCCAATAAAGCCAATTTGAGCCATAGAAAGAGAGAGTGTGTGAGAGTGTGTGTGTGTGTGTGTGTGTGTGTGTGTGTGTGTGTGTGTGTTCAGGTGAATATTTCAAATACCTTGGAAACGTTTGAATAAATGAGGGATTTCACTTTATACTAAAAACAATATATATCATTAAGTATAATTATGGCAACCTGAAAATCTCTTTGTTCTTAAATATTCTGCCAAGAAAAGTGGGGTGCTGTCTCTGTTCCAACAATAGTTTTACAGTACTGTAACTGCTTTATGTGCACCCATATGTGGGGAACAGTCAAAACCATCAAACCTTGAATATTTTTACTCCTACCCATCCTATTATTCTGTTTAATCTTTTAACTATTTTTTATTCTTATGAGAGTAATAAATGCACTTAGTTTAAAAAGTCAACTAGTACTATAAGGCTATAATGAAATATTAGAACTCCATTGCCTCACTTATTCCATTTTCAGTCTGACTCATTACAGACAAATGTTTTCACCTTTTTTAAGAAGTTTTTTTCTGTTTATTTCAATATTTTAACATTGTATATTTTATTGCTATTTCTTGAAGTGTGAACTTCAGAAGTTATCTACTGACTCCATTTTATGAAAAACAATTATCACTCTTAATTACTACTCTTATTTTTCCCCCATCTTTCTAAATTAATGTTGTGATTTTTTATTAACTCAATATGCTTCACTGCAATATAATAAACTATGTAAATATTGTATTTTACCATGATCACATTTCCTTTCTGCTATTTCTGTAGATAATAATTGCTTTTAAAAATTGTATATTTTCAGAAGTATCTATCAGGTAATTTCCCAAATTCATCAAAAGAAATGTGAACTCTCCATTATAAATTTTACCGCTTGGTCAAACATTTCATGAAATCAGTTAATTAAAACTTTGTCAAGACCTGTCTTCTGAATCTTCTTGTTTTCTTAATTCAATATGGATAGCTTGAGTTCCAAAACTACTACAGAAACATCATGCTGAGAATTCTTTTCACTCTATACTAGACTTCTCTTTGCCACTCACCTATGGCAAACACACTGCTAGATTTCATATTTTTTCTCTTTTAATTGAATTTTTCATACTTGGAAAACATGTTCTAGCAGCTTCTTGAAATGAGGTATAAGTTAGGTAAATTTTTGAAATCTTCCTTATCATTTTGAAAATTCCTTTCTTCTGTGCTCCTTCATACCACATTGTTAGGTTGCAGAATTTTTAAGTTGATTTTTTTTTTTTTGCAATGTATGGATGGCTTTGTTTCCTTGTATTCTATCTTCCAATGTGAGAGAATTTATATCCACATTCCTTTGTATATAACTTGTTATATTTTATTTTTTTAAAAAAGTTTAGAGTTTTCCTTATCCTTGGTATTCTAAAATTTTGTTAAAATGCACATTTATATAGATAAATTCCTGGAAAGATACAACCTACCCAGATAGAACTATGGGAAAAAAATATAGAAAACATGAACAGATCAATAATGAGTAACGAGATTGAAGCAGAATAAAAAAATCTGCCATCAAAGGAAAGCCCAGAGCCTGATGACTTCACTGTTGAATTCTAGCAAACATTTAAAGAATGATTAAGACTAATCTTATGCAAACTCTTCAACAAAATTGAACAGAAGGGAATACTTCCAAACTTATTCTACAAGGCTAGCATTAACCTGATAACAAAACTAGACAAAGACACAAACAGAATAGGAAATTACAGGACAACATTCCTGATGAGCATAGATGCAAAATCCTCAACAAAATACTAGCAAACCAAATTTCAACAACACATTAAAAAGATCACTTATTATGGTCAAATGGGATTCATTTCAGGAATGCAAGGATGGTTCAACATATGCAAATAAATAAGTGTAATACATCACATTAACTGAACCAAAAACAAAAACCAGATGACCATTTCAATAAATACTCAAAAAACATTCAATAACATTCAACAGTTTTTCATGATAAAACCTGTTAACACACCGCTTATAGAAGGAGCATACCTCAAAACCATAGGGCGGTATATGACAAACTGACAGTTAACATCATACTGAATGTGGAACAATTGAAAGCCTTTCCTCTATGATCTGGAACAAGATAAGAATGTCCACTTTTACTACATTTATTCAACATAGCACTGCAAATACTATACAGAATAATTAGGCAAGAGAAATAAATGTTTGAGGTGATGAATATCCTAATTACCATGTTTTGATCATTACAGATTGTATGCATGTATCAAAATATCATATGTACTCCATAAATATGTACAATTATATTTCAATAAAAAATTTAAAAAGTAAAGTAATATGCCTCACCCTTAATATTTAATTATATTTGAAATGAAAAACATGTACAGAGAACACTCTAATTCCAGGTAGATAGTGCTAAGAACCGTAAGAGAAATATAGATAGATGGATATTGGAGTCAGATAAGGGGATAATTTGTGAAATATAATGCACAAGAGAATAAAAAAGTTTTTTTCACATTTCACCTTAACCTTAGAGAGCAGATTAAAAATAAATCGATGACTGCCTCTTTATTATCTTTAAATTTTGACATAAAATACCTCTACTTTTAGAATTGATATTTAATATCAATTTTACTACTCAATCATACTGCTCCCTAATTTTTATGTAATTTCCATTTGTAATTTTTAAATGACGATTATTTTATCCTTAAGTTTTTTTTATTTCCATTTTATCAAAAATTTTCATGTTCTCTCTTACCTCTCTAACATGTTTTTCTTGCTGTTTTGTCCCAGAATTTCTGTTCTTTTTATATCATATGTACGTCTTTAGTACCAAGTTTCCCAGCTTCGGCACCCTCTTCTTGCTTTCAACTTTCCCTGGATACTTCCAGTCACTTTTATATTTATTATATAACTACTATTTATGCTGATGACTTCTAAATCTTATTTCCAACATGGACCTTTCTCTTGAACTTCAAATCTATGTACCCAATTGTGTATTAAAATCTACCACAGGCATCTCAAAATTAGTATGTCCAAAAAGAAAAGCAATTTTTACACTCTACAAATCTGTTCCTCCCATGAAATTCCAACTCTCTGTTAACGGTCCCACAATATCATCAATAGCTAAATCTTGAAAAGAGGATTTAATCCGAAATTATTATTTTCCTAATTTTCTTTTTTTGGGAGGGCAGGGGAGAGGGGCAAGGTCTTGCTCTGTTGCCCAGGCTGGAGTGCAGTGATGTGATCCCAGCTCACTGCAACCAGGAACTCCTGAGCTCAACCGATCTTCCTACTTCAGCCTTCCACGTCGCTGGGACTACAGGCATGTGTTACCACAACCAGCTGCTTTTTTTGATTTTTTGTAGAGACAGATCCCACTATGTTGCCCAGGCTGGTCTTGAACTACTGGCCTCAAGCAATCTTCCTGTCTCAGCCTCCCAAAGTGCTGGGATTGCAGGCATGAGCAACCATGCCCCGCTGCCCATTTTCCTAATGTTCTAAATCTACTTGCTTATTAACTTTGTTAGCATTACCTCCCACACATTTGTTAAATCAGTTCTCTCTTCTCTATCTCCGAAGACACCACCTTTGCATTGTGATTGCATTGTGGATAATAACAACAAATTCTGTGCCTGTATCATAACCTGTGACTGGTCTCAGACTTTCTTTCATAGTGGTAACCAAATGATCTCTCAGATTATAAATCTTGTGTCACATTCATACCCATGTCCAGCCTAAAATCTTCTGGATAAAGACTAATTGCTTTTGCTTGTTACATGGAGTCCTCCAGGATCTGGATCCAAGCATAACTCATGGCCCCTCACTTCCTATACCTTATGCCACATTTGTACTGAATTATAAGCAGTTACCCTGATGCACTCTGTTATGATGCATTGTATTATGATGGTGGACATTCCTTTTGCCTGACACATTGGCTTTTCTCCCTTATCTATCTAACAAGCCCTTATTCATCATAGGAGAGCCTGTTCCCTGAAGCCATCTGCCTCACCCTTCCAGTAAGAGTTCACTTCTTTTAATTGCTCCCCTTACGTGTTATCTGGATATTATTACACAGAATTTATTAATGTGGTACCATGATGAGGTTTCCCCAGCATTTGCTGTCCAGAGTTTAGAGAGCTTAGCACTGTGTCTGGTACATAGTAGGATTTAATTTATCATTTTTTGAACATATGGATGATTAATTCTACTGAATCATTTTTTTCCTGGTAAAATAAGCTAATAAAACAAAGTCAGTTGTTTCTATCTAATCAGAACCATCTCTTTTGCAGTGAAAGCAGAAGTCAATGGCTAAGTGAATGGAAATGGTTTACTAAATAAAATCAGAATTCTCTTTGGAAAGAGAAAAGGTGGTGGATAGAATGGAGAAAAGACAATCAACAGTATCTGGCACAATGGTATTGTTTTGGTGACAACTTCCAAATGATGTCAAACATGGAATATTTTTGACATTGAAATTATAAAGAAAAACAAGACATCACTTTTATTATACACACATATACACACACATACATACACGTATATACGAGCACATACATAATACACATACATTGGGTATTTCTGCATTTTGTAACACATTTTATTATATAAAAATCTTTTTTGTTCAAATTTATGACAGCTGCTTCCAAGTACTAGAGAAAATAGACTTCTAAATAAGGCGAATGTGGGGAGGAGGGAGGCAGTAATATGCTGGTAGTGATTCAGTGCCTGAGCCAGCTGACGCTCAGCTATTCAGCCAGCGAACAACTCTTGAAGAGTGTTGTGAATTAGGTTGGCTGAAGCTCAACAATTCTGGGGGGGAATAAAAAAACCAAAACAACAAAACAGATTTAGCCAAGAGGGAGTAAAGGACTGAGAACTGCTAAAGACTTAATGAAACAGATGGCCCATTGTTTTGCAATGGAACCACTACAATCGAGTCTGTTTTTAACCCATTTTAAAGGCTCGTGTATATTGATGTTTCAAAAGTATACTCTAATCCCAGAGAATCTATCGAGCAATAGTATTTTTGTCCTGAACAGCTGAGTGATAGTCATGAACTAACACTGTTTAGAAGAATGAAATTGCAAGGGGTTCTGCATTTCTTTTTTTTTTTAAATCTGGGATGCTTTAATTTCTATCTTGGATAAATTTCCTGATAAAAAATGTAGAAGAGCAGAGTGGGAAAATATATTAGTGGTCACTGATTTTCATGTTCATAAAACTAAAATAACCACAGATTATGATATCCTTAATAAGTGAGAATAAACAAGGCAATTAATGATGCATCATTTTATAAATCATTTATCATATAAAAATTAGCAACAGTAGTTTGGTTAGACCAAATTCTGACTTATATTCACAGGGAGGGAATATGTCCCTCAGTTTGGATAGGAAAATTAGGCTAATGTTTATTTGGCTAATACAATTGGGAAATACATCGACAGCCCATTCTTTACCCAGAATATTCTTTCTACGTTTCTAACCTTTCTTTTCACCTGCTTTAAAATTTTAATTATTTTTGGGGGGTCAAGCCATTTTATTGAGGGGCTTTTGTAGGGGAGGGTTGAAGAAAGGCTGAGGAGGACAATGAAATCCAAGGTCCTCTGCCAGGTAGGGACCTTTCTGGCCTCTGAGTTACTGAAGGCAAAATTTTAATTATTTTTAAGACAAGTTTTATAATACTTACATTACCTATTGTTGAGCTATTGATCTTAAATACACTAGCTATTCATTCATTTATTCATTCATTCATATTTTTTTCTGACATAGATGGTAGTGCCTAGCTGTAGTCCTTTCTTTTGCCATGAATATCTGCCAGAAATTTTTCTTCATTAATACAATAGCAAAAAATACTTTAGTGGATTATTAGTCACCTTTAATTACAAAAATAGTATCTTTGGGAAATAGGGTACTGAAATTGTGTTGATAATGGAATTGCTTCCCTGCTCGCTGCTCTGTATCTTTCCTCTTATCCTGCATTTTCTTGAAGGGCTCCTTCATGGTGACTATCTGCACTTTCACATGCGCCATTCTTTATTTCGATCTTGATTTTGCCTCCATCACTGTTGTGAATTCGTTTTACTTGGTTCCTCAATTTATCTAATTGTGAACAACAAATACTTCTTTTCAAATGTCATCTTGCTTGACATTTCTGCTGCATTTCTATTTGTAACTGGTTTTCAAGTCTTTTCAGGTGGGAAGAATTGTAGCCCCATTTGAAGGTTTAGCACCTCACCTTTCCTGAGCAAACCAATATTAATACCTCCAGTGCAGGGTAATTATCATCAGCTTCAGCCTTCCAGTCTTGCTGCTACAGATCTGGCCTTTTGCATGAGCCCTAAGTAGTCGGGTGTCTATTAAATTCCGATCTTTGTCCGTGTTTTGCCTATCTGAGAGGCTCAGTTCTCTTTCTACCTTCCCCTACTTGGAGCTATTGGGATTAGCATCTTAAATTTATCTCTTGCCAGTCCTAACTTTAATCTACGTAAGAATCCCTCAGGGTTGCTGTTTAAAATGTAGTTTATGGATCCTCGTGGATTGGAAGCTTGAATATGATGATGCCAATAAATCTACATTTCAATAAGAATTTTCAGGTGATTATGATTGGCTTATCTTGGAACTATTCAGAAAACAAGTCACTAATAAGACACTAACTAGGATGCTTCATAAACCTATGGCATTTGTAGTTGCTCGATATTGAATATCACCTGCCATTTTTATTTCTTGCTGCTATCTCTCATTTGAAAACATGTACATTCTAATGTTAAACCACACCTAAGTCAAGTTTGTTGCCTTTTTGCTAACTTTCTGTCCTGTTTTATTGCAACATTTAAAATATTTTGAGCTGGAGGTAAGAGACTGTCTGACTATAAGTAGCTTAAACAACACAAATATTTATTATCCCTGATGACAAAATGTCATGAGGTCTCAGTACTAAGTACTGAGACCACTTTGGCAGCTCAATAATGTTATCAAGGATCTAAGTTCCTGGACCTTTTTGTAATTCATAAATAAGCTAATTTTTGTCTTCACACTTAAGCCCTCCGAGGTACAAAATAGGAAGTCACATGCAGTTAAAATGGCTGCCATTGCTCTGGGCATGATGTTCTCAAATAACTGTGTCCAAAGTCCGGAAAAGGGAAAGGAGCCTTTTTATCATGTTCCTTTCTCATTTTATGGGAAGAAAAGTCTTTTCTTTTTTTTTCAAAAGCACCTCAGTGGGCTTCCTTATACGTCTGAATGTCCAAAAGCATTTCACGGGGTAATCCCAACTTAATCAGTGTGGGAATATCAGGATCTTTTTATATAAGAGGCTAGAGGATGATAAAGGCTCCCTGACTAAAACTGTCCACAAATATAAAAAAAAAAATAAAAATGAAAATTAATGTTCTATTCATCTGATGATTTTTGTGAGAATGGATAAACAATATTTAAAATTGGTATGTTTTGTTATTTTAATTAAATATGCATATAGTTAAATTACCAAATTATTTTCCAATATTATCTAGAACACTGGACTTTACTCATTCAAGTTGACCAGCAAAATTTTTAATGGATCTTCTCAATGGAAAAATAGAATTCACCTTATATTTCATAGACATACGGTCAACGTGATGGTCAATTTTACATATCGATTTGACTGGATCACGACATGCCCATATATTTGGTAAAACTTTATTTGTGGTGTGTCTGTAAGGTGCTTCTGGCTACGATTAGGATTTGGACTGGTAGCATGAATAAAGCTGATGTCCCTCCATGATGCTGATAGGTATCATCCAATTCACTGGGGGCCTGAATAGAATAAAAAGATGGAAGAAGGGAGAATTTCCTCTCTCTGCCTGACTGCTGAGGTGAAATATCATTCTTCTCTTGCCCTTGTACTACAACTTACAGCAGTTCTCAGAACTATGCCATTGGTTTTCCTGGGACTCCAGATTGTAGATGGCAGACACTATAAACTACTTAGCCCTACATAATCATGTGAGCCAATTTCTTATAAGAAATCTCTATCTATCTATTTATATACTATTAGTTCTGTTTCTTTGGAGAACTCTGACTAATATAGTCAACATGGTCATATATGTCATATATCAGTTATGTTCCAAATCTTTTTGAGTTGACATATTGGTATACTTAGATATTGCTTGATAAAACTCTATTTGTATACATAATCAATCTTATACCCTAGTTATCTTTCCATTTATCTCATTGACTTATATCTATGAATAATCTCAAACATATTACAGGTTTTCAAAGGTTTTAGTTTTCTTTGCTTACTAGTTATAAATGCTCACTCAATTTTATTACATTACATTATTCAACCACTAAACTATGGATAAAACTTGAAAATCTATTATTCTAGCTTTGGACTCTCTTTCATATTTCCACTTATTGGTTGTACTAAACATATTTCACACTAGAATTTGTCCAAAGTAGGGGCCATTCTTCCATCCCAATGGTCTCTCCCAAATCTCCTTCTTGAGTCTCATTTAACACCATGACTATGGTTCTTCAATCACTATGGTCATCTAAATCAACACTCTTGACAAACTCACTCCAGTGAGAATATACTTCCCTTATCAAGGTGGGTAAAGAAAAATTAAAAAGATATTATCAATGCTATTAAGTATTTCTAAGTCTCAAAAAATATATAATCTATGCCTATAATGATTGTAATGAAGGTTAAACATTCAACTATTTGAGTTATTTTTGATATTTCTCTTTCTGTTGCAATCTACAAACATAGAATTAGCAAATCCTTTTTTTTTTAAATAGGCGTTTTCCTATAAAATGTAAAACCCAGGGTCAAATCATTGCTCAAGACCTCCACCACTATAACCAGGCAAAACCCACCATCATCTTTAAGAGGATGTTATAATTGATTCTTAACTGGTCTGGCTGTTGTCATCTCGCGCGCCCCCCCCCCCACCACACACATCTCCAAACAGCAACTAAAGAGGTGCTCTGCTCAAAGTTCAATGATCTCCATTCCTCTCAGAGTAAAAACATGAATTTTTACAGCAGCCTGAAGACCTCACATGAACTGCACCACGTGTTCTCAAACTGAACTCCTAATTCTGCCTTGATCACACTGCTCTAGCCACAGAGGCTATCTGGCATTATGGCTTCACACTTGCAATTTTCTGTTTGGAATGCCCTTTCCACAGATATCCTCTGGCCTTTCTTTCTTGATTCCTTTATGTCCTTCCTCAAAAGATAACAAGAAGCATTCTATGATCTCCACATTTAAAATAATACAACTCACTTCCAGCACTTTCTAAGTACTTTACCCACTTGTATTTTTTTCCTTTGCATTTATTACCACCTGGTACTTTATTTATTTACTTTTCTATCTACTCATTTATTTTTTTAATGCCTCCCCATAAAGAATGGAAGCTCCATGAGGCAAGGCCTTTTTGCTATTTAATTCACTATTATATTTCTAGTATCTAGCACAATGCTTAATATATAGAAAGTACTCAATAAATATGTTAATGAATTAATGAATAAATATTACGTAATATACAAATAATATCCAAATCTAGGTAAAGGGAAAGTAAGTAGAATAAAGGGAATTGATGTTTTATAAATTCCCACTCAGGTATAGATATTGCTCTTAATATAGCATTATACAACATGACAAACAGATGGCAACCTTGACCATATGGTAACATCAAACATAAGGTGATTTCTATTTTCCCATTGACAACACTTAGAGTTTTTGGACTATTTGAATGTATTAATATAAATTTCAGGATTTCTATAATATTTAAAAATATATTTTATATTTAACTTGTTAATTTGTTTATGCATACAATTAAAATAAACATATAATGATGTATTAAATTTAAACATTTCTTCTTATAGTACATGAAATGCTTTCATTAGCTATTCATATTCTTCTTTGATATTAATGTCATCACCTAAAACAGTCCCTGTCTCCTGTTCTCCCTCATCTAAACTGATTTATGATGAATCATATGTGATGTAAGGGATTGTAACCCAAATCACAATTTTTCCATAGTACCAAAATTAAAAGAATGATTTTCCTTTCAACATTTTTTTCCTTATAGATGTAATTATTTCCATAGTGATTAATCTCCACAGTGTAACAATTTTATATTGTATATTTTTCAAATAAAATTTTAAAATTATTTTCTCTCTCTCTTCAATGATAATATTTAAATGATATTAATATTAAATTTTTTTAAAATTATTTTTCTCTCTCTCTTCAATGATATTGAACACTTCCAATTGTGAGAGCATATTCCCAAAATGATTACCATTCTAATCTGTGGTCATTGTTGTCATTCTTTGGCTCTTGTTTTACTGATTATGTCAGGTCACTTCTGTAAGTGTTCTCATGTAGGGATATCTGTTTTGCCTAATGTATATTTTTCTTTTTTTAAAAAGGACACCCTGTAAAACAAAAGCTTATATAGCCTCACAATGAAGAGCTCCCTATTTTCTAAGGGTTAATTTTCAAGGAAAAATACTAATGTGATATTTGGACATATATAGTAATTTATCTCATTTAATATCTATAGCACCTATGAGTTGGGTATTATGGACCCCAGAAACAGAACAAGAAGGTAGATTTCTGCTGTGGTAATTCAGAATTGTCTTGAGACAAGTAGGTAGATTAGATATGCTTAGATGTAGATATGACTTAGATGAAGGAAATAATGGGCTAGGTCCTTCCAGGTGGAGGGGCCAGGGTACACAGAAGCATGGCTTTAGAGAGAGGCACAGGTTAAGAGTGGAAAAAAGGGCAAGGCTTTCTCCATCACACACTGGCACTTCTAGTTTGACCAGAACCCAGTATTAAAAAGCCTGGAATGGGAGCACGCTTTATGACTCAAGACTTGGTTGTCTTGTAAGAAAATTAGTCTTAATCCACAGATATTGAGGAGACATTGCAAATCTCTACAAAGGATAATTGCAGTTCTATAATATGCCTGCTGTTTGCCCATGTATTATATCATTTTATCATAATAAAATGGAGAGGCAGGAATTATTTTTATTTTACAGATGAAAAATACTGAGATAGACCTGAGATTCCATCTCTTATGTATCAAGTTGTTTTTTAATCCTGTCTTGGCAAAATACCAGTGTGTAAAATGATTTGTAGCAAAAAGAGACTAAAAAAGGAGCAGGGAGAATAGCTGGGAAGGTACTGAAATAGCTTGTGTTAGTGGGGATGAGAGTTTTAATGCAAACTGAGCATAAGAGAGTGTTGTTTCGATAATTATTGGAAATGAACAATTTAACTGGTGTTAAGTTTGGTTTTGAAGAATATTGGAAAACAGTGGTGATAATAGATACGTTATGATTTAGTTTTAATATAATGAGAAATGTATAAGATTATTAATCCTAATATTAATATCATTTAAAATTGTTAAATGGTCAAAATATTTATTTACATAAAAGCAACTTTAGGTAGAATTTTACATTAAAGAGCAGTAAAAATTGGATATGCTAATTACACTGATCTGATCACTGTACATTATATGTATTGAGACATCACCATGTACCTTGTAAATATGTACAACTATTATATGTCAATTAAAAAATAAAACTGAAAGAGTGTTATTAAAACTGTGTATATCACTCATTTATTTTTTTTTTGGTTGATCACACACTGGAACTCTAGTACTAATTTTCATGCAAATAGTATTCTAAGCTGTGTTTTTATCATTACCAATTTAATAACATCATAAGCAGTTTATTTCAAAAGCTTTTTTAATCTAAAGAACCTAAACTTGTCTTAAGCATTAATTACATTTGAAAGTCTCTGTGGGATAAAATCATTTATTTAAGCCTCTCTGATAGGATCACTTATAAGTAATGCTGTCAAAGAACAATATACCTGCTAATCAGACACTTTGAAGCACAGGATTAACTTAAGTCTCAATAAAATAGAATGCCGATAGAGAATTTTATTTTACGGTGTCGATTTTTCATTGTCCACACAGTATTCATAAACTCTTCATTAGAATTGTAATGAAAATCTAATAACATGTACCAAGAATTAAAGACAGATTTTTCTCTGTAGCCAATAAAATGTAAGCTTTTGGACCCCTCACTTGAATATCTACACCCACGGGCCTGGGAGGTATCTGAGAAATGTGTTGCTCACAGGGTCATAGGCAAATCATACCCAAGTTGATAGATGTATGTGAAGAATGAAACTCCCTTGATACTCCTTCCTGGGTAAATGAGTTGACATTTGTGGCCCTCGTTTGAAAAAAGACATTTATACTACCTCACTTGTATCATTAGCAAGCGTTCAGTCCAGCCAAAGATACTAAACAATATTTTGCTCGTGAGAGCAACTTCAGAGAGCATGATATAGCGAGGTAAAACAAGAAAATAATGAATTGTTTCAGCTTTCCCAATATAGTTGGAAAATGTTTTCCTTCTGGTAAAATAATTTTAAGCTCTATATGTTCTATTGTTGAACTCTTTATTTAATTTTGGCATGAAAGCAATATCAGAAAAAAATATTGTGAATCTTTCCTGGCTTAACTATTTATCTACTAGGTACCAATTTCTAACCTAATACAAATTTTACAAGAGCAGAAAGAACAGGATGAACTAAATAATCAAGGCCTTTGTTGCTTTGTAGGGGAAAATTTAATAGTAATGGATAATTTATAATTCTGTGCAATGTGGCCATTGTATCTGGGAAATACAGCAAAGGTAGAGTACAAGTCATTGCTGCCCTGTCCACATGCCCTGCAGATTAGACAGTGGATCTTTTCCCTTCTAGTACAAGATGATTGGACAAGGGATGGGCATCCAATTCTACTAAGGGATCAGTAATTTGCATGAAGAGTCTAAAATGAATTGAGAATTTGTACTGGGAGACATAGAAACTACAAACAACAGATGATGGGCAAAGAACTGGAACAAAGATGTTGCTGTTAATAGAACTTTCTGTGATGAAAAAAAATGTGGCTATTGAACACGTGAAATGTAGCTAGTGAGACAGACAAACAGAATTTTTAAAAGATTTATTCCATTTAATTAGTTTAAATTCAAGTAGTCATGTGTGACTAGTGGCTACCTTAGTAGATAATAAACATCTGGAAGATCACAGTAGTAGTTAGGATGAGTAGCTCATTGGGTTACATGTACATTGAGTAAAGGGGGTCAACTGAAGGAGAGTACAGCAGATATGAAGAAAGAAATTAGAGAAGAGAAAAGTCATGAGGGCTGGCAGAGTAGAGATTTCTGATTTTTAGCTCCTGTTTGCATATTGCCCATCTCTTCTTTGCCCCATTGTTGATTTTTTAAGAAATCTATTCTCTCCTGGTAAACCCACTTATACTTTGAATTAATTTATATAGATTACTTTCAAACAAACTTGACTTGGAGAAAGAATCAACAAACGCTAAAATGTCTCCAGAATATCAGGGAAATCATAGAACAAGCCCACTCCAGCATTCCCTACACAGCTGTGTGGAGTTACCTGTTTTACTCCAGCAGAACGTCATAGGTAGAGCTTGAGTTCAGACCTAGGCTGATATCTTAGCCCAGTTAGTAAGTTGTGTGAATTTAGGAAAATAGTTTAAAGTTTAAATAATAGTTTAAAGTTTGTTGACGTCACTCTGTCATCTCTAAAATGGGAAGCAGAATGATGAAGAATAATACCCATTTTGCAGAGATAATAGTACTAGATACAATCATGCCTATATGCAGTAGTAGTGTACTTTCTCCCTCTCACCCACTGCCCATGCTCACAGCCTGCCATGCTAAGGTGATATCATTGGTCACAGTTCTTTTCATGCATACTGTCATCTTTCTGAGAGGGAAAGGGAGGGATATGGGATAATTTTTAATATTCATATTGTAGAGAGGATAACAAAATTTGGAACTGTGTATAAAAATCTGCACATATAGTGTGTTTTGTTGCCTAATTAAAAGTGAAAGGCAATATCACTGAAATATTGAAATAATAAGTTTGAATTAACTGGAAGGTTCCACTGCAGTCACAAAAATATGCTTGTTTCTGATGCGTTGCTATTTCCTTACCTAAACTTTGGTGAAACTAAATAAATAAATTCATGAAAGAGAAATATCCATATAAAGAACATATCTTCCTTAGGCAAGATACAATCTTTCTGAAAATGAAAAGAATCACATTAGAAATTATAATGTGTTACTTTCATTCCAATCTTAAGCATGTTTGAAACAACAACAAAAAATTCCAATTTCTACAGAAATGTTCTCTAGGCTATCATTTACATACAGTTACAATGTATATGTGATATAGATAGAAAATAAATGTTTGACTGTCAAGGTAGAAAATGGAAATTCTAAATATATCCCTGTTTACACATTGGTCACATTATCAATTAAATGAATGAAATGAAGTTTATATCTTTTAAGAGCTGTAGATGAGTAACCTACACTATCACAATCAAGTTATTTTAACAACTATAATACAGTATGTCTGGGGCTGAGTCTATCCCTTTTTGCACAAGACACCGCTATCTCATCTTGATGTGGAACATTAGGTCAGGT
Organism: Indri indri; assembly: GCA_004363605.1. Taxonomy (NCBI): domain Eukaryota; kingdom Metazoa; phylum Chordata; class Mammalia; order Primates; family Indriidae; genus Indri; species Indri indri. The sequence goes on along the minus strand of RJWJ010000016.1, from coordinate 185,311 downwards.
GTTTTAACGGTTGTTTAATTTAACTCAAACAATTTCAACACTCATTTGTTAAATGCATTTTAATTTTTTCATATGTCTGGAGGCTAAACAAATCGTAATTAAAAAGGCAAGAGGGCTGCTATCATTTTTAATTGAAATAAAACATCAAAGCTTCTATCATGTGTAGACACATGTAGATCTATAATAACAGAGCTAAATGAATAGTAGATATCTCATGGCCACTTGGACATCTTTTGTTGATGTGTCCAGGTTCCTCAAACTCTATATGAGAAAGGTGCAGATTGTCTTTACCTCTAAATTTCCCCCTCTTCCCTCTAGTATTCTTTAGCTAGATAATAAAGTGCCATCACTGTCCCCTACGATAGTAAGTAGGAATCATCCTTAAGTCCTTTCTTTAATGTATAACTTCTGTGCCGTCCATAATCAACATCAGTCTAATCTCTTTTTTAATGTCTATCAACTTGCTTCCTCTACTCTGTCACCTCTGTTCTCACTGGATCAGGTTCTCACCATATCTCACTTCAAATATCAAAATAATCACTTCGATCATTCTCCACACTGCAGCTAGAGTGATTTTTATAAAGTGTAAATCTAGTCTTCTTACTATTCTGCCTACAAACCAACCTAGGTCTGTATCTATTAATACATACCATGGCTTCCCTCCTCTTATAATGGAACAAATGTTCCCTTCAACATCCAAGCTCAACCTCTCTTCTATTGAGCTCTGTATCCCTTGCCATCTCAGAATTTTCCTTTCCCCCTTTTGTCAAATTGATAAATTCTCTTGATTGTATATTCTCCTCTAAATTCTCTTCTATGTTTATTGTCTTCCCCATTACAGAATATTCTTCTGGAATTTTGATCTGAACTCATTGTCTCCATTTTTTATACTCATTACTCAAGTTCTACCTCTCTAACCAATTCATTGCAACTACTTTTGTCAAGATTGAAAATAACCTTTTTGTTACCAAGTCCAATGATACTTTTCTGATTTTATCTTATTTGACGTCTCAGGAGCATTCTCCTTGCTTTCCTTTCCTTTCTTGGATTTTACGTCATCATATACAGTTCTGATTTTTTGCCTTGCTGACTACTTCTTAGTCTCTTTTGCAAGTTCCCTCCTGTAAAACTTTAAATTTAGGTAGACCTCAGCACTATTCCCACATCCTCTTCTCTCTAGATATACTTATTCCTTGGGGTTGCTTGTCCAGTACCATATCCTTAAATATCATATGGCCAAATTTAAATCTACAGGATAACATTTTCTTGAACACGAGACATGTCTTGAACATGAGACACGTCTTGAACATGAGACACATATCCAACTATGTCATCTCCAAAATAGAAAAGGGTCATTTTAAATTTAACATTTTCAAAATGGAAATTTGGTTTGTGTCTCCCATTTCTACAGTTTTCCTCATTATAATAGATGTCGTTGATCATAAAATTACTCATGTCCAAAACCAGGTGTCATCCTTGATATCCTTTTCCCCACCCAGCCTAGAAATATATCTCCTTGAATTACTCCAATTTATTCATTTCTACTTCATGACCTTGAAATAGTCAAAGAAAACACTGGGAAAATGCATTTCATTAAGGTTCCAAAAGTCTGTAAATCAAACTAACTACTAAGAGAGTGAAAAAGCAAGCCACAGCATGAGGAATTTTGGCCGCACATACAACAGAGAAAGTACTAGCATATCAAATGTAAGGAAATTCTGTCAACGAACATGTGGACACTGGACATATATTAATATAATGATATATTTATTTATTCATAGCCAAATTATAATAATATAATAGTATGATAAATAACTCTAACTGATCATTTACTGGTATAAAACAATTTTCATTTCTTTTATATCAACCCTCACAAAGTTCCAGTGGAAGTAGATAATCACTATTGCCTTATTTTTACAGATGGAAAAACTAAGTTTTGGAGAATATAAATAAGTTAACTTAAATCACATAGCTATTAATTTTGGAGCTTGGATTTGTCTTTGAACTGATCTAACCTTAGAACTCTTGTATCATCATGCTATTTTGCCTGCTATTAGGTACTGTGGATCTCTATGCATCACAGAAATGCATGATCAAGTGTCCTTTCCCTATTATTTTGGTTGCTTTGTACTTCCATATTTTGGCAGAGATATTGATCAACATTGTCATGGACAAAATGACTAGATTAATTTAGAAATTAATAACCTGGTTTTGATTTTTTTTTTAACACTGTTACCCTCCTTTACTGGGTTCCCCTTCTCCCAAATTAGTATGGGTGTTTCTGCATAGTGCCAGAGAGTGAGCAGTCCTCCCTTCTATCCTGGAAGCTCCGAGAATGTCCTGCCACTGACAGGGGACTGGCTCCGGCTTTCATCAACTGCCCATTCCCAAAAAGCTCACAACTTCCCCGCTAAAATGATCACTCTCTTAAAACCACTCTCAAGTCTCTTGCAAACTTAGGAAATTCCTATAAGGAAGAATGGACATACGACAGGTTACTCTTATTTCTCATGCCTGGAAGAAAAGACTGAGCCAGAGGGAAAAGACAAGGGGAATGCCACAGCTCTGACCAAGATTTCAAGCACAGGCCTTCTTTTCCTGGGGGACCATACTTTATGAAAGATACCTTTGCAACTCAGCAAAATCAAGTATTAATATGTTACACATGCATGGCACGATATCATGGGAGCTGCTGGTACTGCTTTACCAGCAAGAGACAGAACAGCAGCAGAAAGGTCAGGGCCCAACTTGCCAAGTTCCTCAAGAATCTCTTTGCAGGATTCAGCAGGTTACCTGGCTGGAAAGTCACAACTGGCCCAAGTGGAGGGTGATTTGATTTAAACTACTTTCTGGTTTTGATTTTTAAAATAATGTCAGCTCTTGATTTACTTCTGAATTGAGCCTTGGAGTGTGACTTTTATTACTCAGATGGGTCAAATTTTCCTTTTTTTTTTTTTTTTTTTGGATAACTCCATATTGGAAGCTGGTAGACACTTTGATTCAGATTTTCAACATGTTTTAAATCTATAAGCTGTCTATGAAGACAAACTCAGGAAAATATTTTTAAACTTCACATATATCTTGAACAAAATTCCTGGGAATGATAAGGACTACGGGTGACCTTCACTGTGAAGGAAGTTAGAGCAATGGAATAGACAGCCCTGCCACACTATGAAAAAATAATTTAAAAAGTAAAAATATTATTAAATAATATACACACATATATATATCGAATGTGGTGCACATGGCAAGAATGTCATTCTTGTTACCTCCATGGCATACAGACACATTCCTACAAAGTTGTGTAAAGCAGTTCTCTCTCATCCTGGTCCCTGTTTCAATGAATGGCTCCACTCGGTTATCCAGGGCAGAAGTGTGAGCACCTCTGTAGATTGATTCTCGCTCCCATACTCAGTTGGTCACTAAGTGCTCTACTCTCTACCTCTTTAGCATCTCTCATAAATATTCTCTTTCATCATCCTCACTGTACTTTTTTGATGAGCAACAAGGGCTGGTTCACCTCATGCATCTCCCAGATTTTCTTCATTCTAACAGCTTTTCTGCTAAGTTACAACATGAGCTGTGGACTTTCCTCTTTTAAAAAGTTCCAGAGAATAATAAAGCAGACTCCTTCCTTCTCAAGCCTCAACCAAGTTGTCCATCTTTCCAAACCATTTGGCTTTGCTTCCTAGATAAGTCCTTAAACAAACTAATAAAAAAAATGACAAAAGAACTTCTTCCCTCTTACACCCCATGAGAATGGCTGAGTGTTCACTTCTAAAAAAAATTCAGTGCTGGTGACTTACTCAGCATTTCTTTTTTCTAGATTAAACTTTCATTTTTTTTTTTTTCATCATTTGAGGAACTGAAGGGAGTTAAAATAATCTAGTACCTTGGTATTCAAAATGTGGTTGAGAGACCAGAGGAGTCAGTATTAACTATTAGAAATGCAGAATCTCAGAACCTATCTCATTCCCAGTGAATGAGAATTTGTATTAACAAGAGACTCAGGTGATTTGCATGCACATTAAAGTCTGAGAAATGCTGACACAATGCAGACTGTTTTTTTTTTCTCCAGTTTATATTTATCTTATTCTATATTCTCTAGTGTGTGCTTTGATGCCGAATTTTTGCATTTAGTTTTCTATTGTTTACTCTATATCTTTAGCTTGCTTTTTAAAGTAGAATATATTAAAACCTATATTTTCAGCATTTAAATTCTACAGAATACTATCTCCCTACTCCGCTGTACCTCGCAAATGTCTTTTAGATAATTAGGCCTAAATTTAAGCTATTTCTGTTATTGGTCACTCTGGAATTTGCAAATTCATCTTGAGATCATGAATGTTTCTGTTGTGGTAGGGGAAGGTTTTTTGTTACCCCTGGGGAAAGTTACTTTGAATATGCAACACAAACTAATAAAGAATCCTCCCCTGGCTAGAAACAGTGATGTGCTGGAGCTAGCTCATACTGGCTCCAACCAGTTGTATGCATATTTTCCCAATGCCATGTTCATTGACATCATTATGGTAGCTTGAAAAATCACACATTGTAGAGGTATTTACACCATAGAAATTGGCAAATGCTACAAATCAGGGCTTTTTTTTTTTAAGCCGATTTTTATTGCTTTGTTTCCTTTATAATAGTAGCTGGAATTAACTACAAAGGTAAAGGCAGATTATAAAATAAAAATCTCAAATAACAGTATATGGTAGATAGAGGTAAGAAAAAATGAGTCTTAGGCATGATCAGTAGATTTACCAAAGTTATATAATTAATAAATAGTTGAACATAATGGCATATTTATCATTTCCCTAAAACTCTTGCTGCTTTTGACTTATGACTTGAAAAAAGCTCATAAGAATTTTGATGTTTGTCAGTATTGCCAAACTATTTATGCCATGGATAAATATGTTCCAGAATAAGTTTCTTAGCAATAAGAAAAAGAGCCAACACTTAAGGAGTAATTGTTATTAGTCAGGTACTATTTTAAACGTTTAATAGGTATTAACTCATTCAATCCTCAAGACAACCCAAAAAGGTGAATACCTATATTGTACATACAAGGTTAAGAAAATTTGACCAAGCTCTGACAATCAGTAAGTGGTTGATTTGGGATTTGAACCCAGATAATCTAAATAACTTCCCTCAGAAATGGATCCTTGATTAAAGAGGTCACTGAACCTAGCTCCACATTTTAATAATCAGGATGGCAATATTTTATGTAAATGAGGTTTCAAGAGGTAGCTTATTTTCATAAAGTTTCAATAGTTTTGGCTTCTAAAATGTAAATTTGAATAGCTACTTTATATTCTTCTAGAGTTTTTCATCTTTTTTTTTCTCTTTCAAAAGCCAAAATTCTCTCAGTCCATAGCTCAAATATTCCCTTATTCAGTTTCATGTCATATGTTTCCTTAAATTTTTTTATTTTGAAATAAAAACGTGTTCATTATTCACATAATGATTACTAATAATTTTAAAGTTTAAGCTTTAATTTTGTAGAGTAAAGCCACGGCAATTTTTTTAACCAAGCCTTATTCAGTGAGACATTTTCCTTGAGAAATATGGAGACACTTCAATATCAGGCCATATGTAGCCAGACAAGGATTCTGATGAAAGAAAGGCAATATACATAAATTATCCCACAAGAAAACATTCCATTAACTATAGACAGCTGACCTTCATTGCATACAAAGTGATTCATAATATAGGCTGCTTTTGCAAAATAAATTCTGAGAGAAGCAACAGTTGTCTAGATCTTGGCAGTGGTTTGGAGTCATTTTGTAATTGAGCATTAGAATTTATGAAGTCAGTAACATCAACAATGTATTCTGGCTTTATCTTAATTGTATGCAATTAGACCTAGGTGTGCTTTTCATAAAATTAAAGATATGAAGCATAGCCATATTGAATGTGCCAGTGTTCTTTGCTTTGTTAGATGAAACAAATTGAGTTTTTATATACTATTGGGATTTCCACATATTCAAGGAGATAAATGTTATAAAGTGCTTCAGGTTCTCTTAATTTTTCTGTAACGAGATTTGCAAGAAAAAAGATACATATTTCCTGATAATTCAGTTTTCATATGTTCATGCATTTAACAACTATATTATGAGGACCATTAAAAGCCAAGCACCAGCTTAGGCTCTGAGGATACTGTTGAACAAAAGAGACAAAAATGTGCTATGATGGACTTCCTTGACATTTGGGGAATAATAAAAATAAAAATGTAGATTAATATATTTAATATAATACAAAATTATATTCTATATGTATTCTTTCAGTGTGTGTGTGTATATATGTATACACACTATATACAGTATATATACACACACACACATACACACACTATATATTCTAGCTATGGTCTCTGTTTTAGGACTTTGTGATGAAAGGGTATAGGTAGAAAAAGGAAATTGAATTGGAGAATGTTGGAGGGAAAACAAATTTCAACAAAGTCAGGAAATAAAATGAATGTATTTGTGAACAGGAAAACAGAATTGGTATATTTGTTTATCAAGGAGTAAGGTATTCATAAGAAGCAATTAACACACTTTGGAGTAGGATGAGCAACATATGATTGGATAAGGGACAAGCAAGAACAAAACACTTGGAGGTTCAGTGTGCTATGGAGGGATCGAGATGGCGGAATAGAAATGTCCAGTGGTTGTCCTTTAGCACAAACACCAAATCAACAACTATCCATGTAAACAATCCCATCAGAGAAACCTAAAATCAGGTAAATGATCACACTACTTGCTTTTAACTTTACATCAAGAAAAGAGGCACTGAAGAGGGCCGAAAAGATCATCTTGCATTGCCTACCCAACTCTTCCCCCATCCCCCAGCAGTGCCACTCCAGTGAACCCAGTGGAGAGAGAATCCATGTGCCTGGGCAGAAGAGGGAAAGTAAAGTGATTGTGGGGACTTTGCATTGGAATTCAGCACTGCCTTGGCACAGGGGAACACATCACAGGGCAGAATTCTGCTGGTGCCCACAGAGGGAGCATTTAGACCAGGCCAGAGGGAAATCCTCTGCCCAGAAACCTGAGTTCTGGCTAGCTTTACCACTGGTTGACAAAACATGGCTTGGGGCCTGGACTAAATTTGTAAGGCATTCAAGACAAAGGCTGTAGTCCTCGGGCAAGTCCCGTGGCTCTGCTGGCTTAGACCCAGTGGATGTGGGGTGCATGTGACCCAGTGAGACACCAGCAGCAGTGACCAACCCAGTGTCTGTGTCACCCTTTCCCCAATGCCAGGCAGTGCAGCTCAAGAAGAGTATTCTTCCACTTGGGGAAAGGAAAGGGAAAAGTTTAGAGGACTTTGTTTTGCAACTTGGGTACTAGCTTAGCCACAGTAAAACAAAGTACCAAGCAGGCCCCTGAAGTCCCTGAGTCCAAGCCAGGCCTTAGTTCCTGGAGGACATTTCTCGATCCACCTTGGGCCAGAAGGAAACATACTGCCCTAAAGAAAAGGACCTAGTGCTGACAGGATGCACAACCTGCTGAGTAAAGAGCCCTGGAGCTTTGAATAAATGTCAGAGGTAGCCAGGCAACACTCATCACAGACTTGGGTGAGACTGGGTTGGCTTTAGGTATGACCTGGCACTGGTAGCCCAAAGGAGTCCCTACATCACTCCTTCCCCAAATCCAGCACCCAGCACAGACAGTGAGGAAAGAGAGTGAGACTTTGCCTGGTAACCCAGGGAATTCTCCTGTATCTTACCCAAGTCCACCAAGGTGGTACCACCAGGTGTCTGTAAGAGTCACAGCATTACTGGGCTCGGGACACTCCCACTGCTGATACTGCTGCAGTGACCAAAAAGATCATAACACTCAATTCCCTTTGAATATCTGGAAAGCCTTCTCAAGAACAATGGGTTAAAACATGCTCAGACTGCGAAGATTAAATAAATACCAGACTCATCAATGGCCAGACATCAATGAACATCCATAAGCATCAAGAACATACAGGAAAACCTGACCCCACCAAACAAACTAAACAAGGTACCAGTGACCAATCCTGGAGTGATAGAGATATGTGACTTTTTAATCAAGGAGTTCAAAATAGCTATCTTGAAGAAGCTCAATGAACTTCAAGACAACATAGAGAAGGAATTCAGAAGCCTATCAGAGAAACTTAACAAAGAGATTGAAATAATAATAAAAAATAAAACATAAATTCTGGAGTTGAAGAATTCAATCAACAAACTGAGAAATGCATCAGTCTCTCAACAGCAGAACTGATAAGTAGAAGAAACAATCACTGAGCTTGAAGATGCGCTGTTTGAAAATATACAATAAGAAAAGAAAAAAGAAAAAAGGAAAAAAAGAATGAAGCACACTTACGAGATCTATAACGTAGCCTCAAAAGGGCAAATCTAGGAGTATTGATCTTAAAGAGGAGGTAGAGAGAGAGGTTGGCAAGAAAGTTTGTTCAAAGAAATAATAACACAGAGCTTTCCAAACCTAGAGAAAGATAGCAATATTTAGATAAAAGAATGTCATAGAACACCAAGCAGATTTAATCAAAACAAGATAACCTCAAGCTACCAAAAGTAACAGATAAGGAAAAGGTCCTAAGGGAATCAAGAAAAAAGAAAAAAAAAACATACAAAGAAGCTTCAATATGCCTGGCAGCAGACTTCTCAGTGGAAACAAACCGGGAGAGAGTGGCATGACATATTCAACATACTGAAGGAAAGAAATCTTAACCCTAGAATATTGTATCTTGCAAAAATATCCTTCAAACATGAAGGAGAAATAAAGATTTTCCCAGACAAACAAAAGCTGAGGGATTTCAACACCAGACCTGTCTTATAAGAAGTGCTAAGAGGAGTTCTTCAATCTGACAGAAAAGGATATTAATGAACAATGAGAAATTATCTCAAGGTATACAATTCACTGGTAACACCAAGTACACAAATACAGAGTACTCTATGGCTGTAATTGTGATATATAAACCACTTATATATTGAATAAGAAGACTAAAAGACAAATCTATCAAAAAGAACTACAACTTTTTGAGAGATAGATAGTATAAGGAGATATGGATAGAAACAACAAAAGGTTTAAAAAGTGTGTAGGGGGGAATGGAGTTAAAGTGTAGAATTTCTGTAGATTTATCTTGGCTTTTTTATGTGTTTGTTTGTAAGTAGAGTTGTTACATGTTTTAAATAGTTGGTTATAAAATGATTTTGTAAGCCTCATGGTAATCTTAAATCACAAAAACCTACAATAGATACAGAAAAAATAAAAAGCAAGAAGTTAAAACATGCTACAAGAGAAAATAACTTTTAACAAAGTAAGAAAGAAAGAGAGGACCATAAAACAACCAGAAATCAAATAAAAACATGGCAGTAGCATGTCCTTACCTATAAATAATAACATTACATATGAATGGACTAAACTCTACAATCAAAAGACACAGAGTGGCTGAATGGATAAAAAATCAACAGCCAACTATATGTTGTCTTCAAGAAACCCACTTCACCTATAAAAACATACAGACTGAAAATAAAGGGATGGAAAAAGATAGTCTATGCAAATAGAAACCAAAAAAGAGCAGGAGTAGATACACTTCTCTTCTATCAGATAAAATAATTTCAAGACAAAAACTGTAAAAAGAAAAAAGGATATCATTGTATAATGATAAAAACATCAATTTGGCAAGAGGATATAATAATTCAAATATATATGCATCCAACATTGGGACACCCAGGTATATAAAGCAAATATTATCAGAGCTAAAGAGAGAGATAGGCCCCAATACAAAAATTGTTGGAAACCTCAACACCCCACTTTCAGCAGTGGACAGATCATCCAGACAGAAAATCAATAAAGAAACATTGGACTCAATCTGCACTATTTACCAAATGTATCTAATAGACGTTTACAGAATATTTCATCCCAAACCTACAAAATACACATTCTTTTCCTTAGCTCATGGATCATTCTCAAGGATAGACCACATGTGAGGCCACAAAACAAGTCTTAAGAAATAAAAAAAAAATGATACATACATCAAGTATTTTCTCTGATCACAATGGAATAAAACTAGAAATCAGAAACAAGAGGAACTTTGGAAATTATACAAACACAGAAATTAAACAATATGCTCCTGAATGATCAGTGGGTCAATGAAGAGATTAAGAAGCAAATGTAAAATTTTCTCAAAACAAATAAAAATTAAAACACAACATATCAAAATGAATTAGATATAGCAAAAGCAGAAATGAGAGGAAAGTTTATAGGAATTAGTGTCTACAACAAAAAAGTAGAAAAGCTTCAAATAAATAATGTAATGATGCATCTTAAAGAACCAGAAAATGAAGAGCAAACCAAAGCCAAAATTAGTAGTAGAAATAATAAATATCAGAGCAGAAGTAAATAAAATTGAAACAAAACATACAAAAATTCCATGAAGCAAAAAGTTGGTTTTTCTGAAAAGATAAACATAATTGACACATCATTAGCCAGACTAAGAAAAAAAGAGAGAAGATCAAAATAAATAAAATCAGAGATGAAAAAAGAAACATCACAACTGATAGTGCAGAAGTTCAAAGGTTCATTAGAGGCTACTATGAGCAACTATGTGCCAATAAATTGGAAAACTTAGAAGTGGATGAATTCCTAAACACATACAACCTACTAAGATTGAACCAGGAAGAAATCCAAAACAAATAAACAAATAACAAGTAATGAGATAGAAACATTAATAAAAAGTCCCCCATTAAGGAAATGCCCAAGGCCTAGTGGAAGAAGAACTAATACCAATCCTACTTAATTATTCCAAAATCTTGAGGAGGAAGGAATACTTCAAAACTCATTCTATGAGGCCTGCATCGCCCTGATACCGAAACCAGACAAACACACAACAAAAAAGAAAACTATAGGCCAACACCTCTGATGAACATAGATACAAAAATCCTCAACAAAATACTAGCAAAAGATTATTTACCATTATCAAGTGTGATTCATCTCAGAAATGCAAGCATAGTTTAACATAACACAAATAAATGTGATACATCATACCAACAGAATAAAGGATGGAAACCACATGATCATTTCAAGTGATGCTGAAAAAGCATTTGATAAAATTCAATATCCCTTCATGATAAAAACTATCAAAAAACTGGGAATAGAAGGAACTTACCTCAACATGATAAAAGCTATATATGACAGATCCACAGCTAATATTATCCTGAATAGGCAAAAACTGAAATCCTTTCCTCTAAGATCTGAAACAAGACAAGAATACCCACTTTTACCAATGCTATTCAACATTGTATTGGAAATTTTAGCTAGACAAATCAGACAAGAGAAAGAAATAAAGGGCATCCAACTTGGAAAGGAAGAAGTCAAATTATCCTTTTTTGTAGATGATATGATCTTAGATCTAGAGAAACATAAAGACTTCACACACACACACACACACACACACACACACACACTATTAGAACTGATAAACAAATTCAGTAAAATTGCAGGATACAAAATCAACATGCAAAAATCAGTAGTATTTCATTATTGCAACAGTAAACAATCTGAAAAAGAAACCAAGGAAGTAATCTCATGTATAATAACTAAAGATAAAATAAATACATAGGAATAAACTTAACAAAAGAATTGAATGGTCTCTATGATGAAAACTATAAAACATTGATAAAATAAAATAAATTGAAGAGGACACAGAAATATGGAAAAATATTCTATGCTTATGATATGGAAGAATCAATATTGTTAAAATGTCCTCACTACCCAAAGCAATCTACAGATTCAATACAATCCCCACTAAAATACCAATGACATGCTTCACAGAAATATAAAAAAATAATTTTAATATTTATATGAAACCACAAAAGACCAAGAATAGCCAAAGTCATCCTGCGCAAAAAGAACAATACTCCAGGAATCACATTATTTGTCTTCAAATTATACTCCAGAGCTGTAGTAACCAAAACAGCATGGTACTGGTATAAAAACAGACACATAAACCAATGGTACAGAATAGAGAATGCAGAAATAAATACACATGTCTATGGTGAACTTATCTTTGACAAAGGTGCCAAGAATGTACAGTGGGGAAAGGATAGTCACTTTAATAAATGGTGCTGGGAAAACTGGATATCCGCATGCAGAAGAATAAAACTGGACCCTTATCTCTTACCATATGAAAAAATAAAATCAAAATGGATTAAAGATTTAAATCTAAGACCTGAAAGTATGAAACTACTAAAAGTTATTTTAATAGCATTGGGGAAATGCCCCAGGACATTGGTCTGGGCCAGGAATTCTGGAGTAATACCCACAAACCACAGGTAATCAAAGGAAAATTGGACAAATGGGATCACATGAAGCTGAAAAGCTTCTTCACAGCACAGGAAACAATCAACAAAGTGAAGACGCCATCCACAGAATGGAAGTAAATATTTGCAAACTACCAATCTGACAAGGGATTAATAACTAGAATATGTAAGAAACTACAGCAACTCCGTAGGAAAAAATTAAATAATCCAATTAAAAATGGGCAAAAGATATGAATAGATATTTTTCAAAAGAAGAAATACAAATGGCCAACAGGTATATGAAAAATTGCTAAACATCATTAGTCATCAGAGAAATGCAAATCAACACTACAGTGATCTCACCCCAGTTAAAACGGCTTTTACCAACAAGACAGGAAATATCGAATGCTGGCGAGGATGTGGAGAAAGGAGAACCCTCTTACACTGTTGGTGGGAATGTAAATTAGTGCAACCACTATGGAAAACAGCATGGTGGTTCCTCAAAAACCTAAAAATAGTATTACCATATGACCCAGCAATCCCACTGGTGGGTATATATCCAAAAAATGGGAATTCAGTATATTGAAAAGCTATCTGCACTCCTATATTTATTGCAGCACTATTCACAATAGCCAAGATTTGGAATCAACCTAAGTGTCCATCAACAGATCAATGAATAAAGAAATTGTGGTACATATATGAAATGGGATATTATATTGTCACAAAAAAGAATGAAATCCTGCTATTTGCAACAACGTCGGTGGAATTGGAGAACATTAAGTTAAATAAGCCAAACACAGAAAGAGAAATCTTGCATGTTCTCACTCATATGTGGGAACTAAATATTAAAAATAATTTATTTAATGGAGACAGAGTAGAATGATGGTTATTTCAGGCTGGGAAGGGTAGCAAGAAGCTGGGATAAAGTGGAGATGGTTAATGGATATAAAAGTGGAGTTAGATAGATAGAATGAGGAATATTTGATAGAATAACAAAGTGACTATAATCAACAATAAGTTAGGGTATACTTTAAAATAACTAAAAGAATTGAAATATTCCTACTACGAAAAAATGATAGATGCCTGAGGTGATGGATACCCCAATTACCCTGATTTCATTAATTCACATTGTATGCCTGTATCAAAACATCACACGTACCCTATAAAAATATACAACTATTATGCACTCACAGTAATTAAAAATAAACAAATTTTTTAAAAAAGAGTTCTATGGAGGTCAAAAAAAAAAAAAAAGAATGGATCCCTAATAAATCTCTCTGATCGTTTTTTTTTTTTTTTGATGTTTTGATACAGGCTTCATATAATTCTCACAATAACTCTATGAGGTAGGCAGTAGCATTTACACTTTCAAGTAACTTTTCTAAAATAACATAGGGTCCAGGATTTGAGCTGAGTATATGTAACTGTGGGACAGTGTAGTGTCTAAGATTTAAAGGGGTGACTTTAGATTCAAAGTAAATTCTAGCTTCACTACTTACTTGGTATAAAAACTTGATCAAGTTTTTTTTTTAAATCTCTCTATAAGTAGTATTTCATTATTTGTAAAATGAGGCAACAAATAGCACTTACTGCAGGAAGCTACTGCAGTAAGTAGCAGTAAGTAGCAGAATGTCTGGAATATCATAATGGCTAAATCGAATTTAGCTAACAGTCTTTTCATTAATTATATTATTGGCCCTACCTATGCCTTTTAGTAGCATGAGGAAAGGAATTCATGCCATAGATGAAAATCATGCTCAACCACTGCAGAGAGGCTACCACAGGTGACTCTGCCTAGATTTTTCTTTGGAATGTGTTTAGGGAGGATTGCTGATATAGTTGGTCAGAGTCTAATTATGTCAGAATCGCTAGTAGGCAGCTCCACTGATGAGCAGGTTTACTTTAGATCGGAAGATGAACACCTGTGAGGCCGTCCATGGCATTACCTGCTTCTATCCCAAAGGAAGATCTAGGCTGGGCCTGGGCCCTTGGGGTAGAACGGCCATCTTAGTCTCTTCTCTCTTTTCTGTCTCCTTGGTGAGTATAGCTTAATTCAAGGGGCCATGTCTCTAAGGTCATTTGTCCACAATTTCTTCCTTGCTTCCACATTGTTAAGTTCTGTTCTGTTTACTTTTTTCCTATGTGCATCAAGACAGTGTGCTGAAATCGCATGATCTAGATCTGGGCTCAAGAGGCTGTGGAAGCTGTGTCTAGCAGCTACCCTGGGGTCACATACTTCAGTTCAGCCTTGGTATAGCAGCTAGGTGGGGAAATGTGACTCCCACCCCAATATTCTTCCCTGTGTGTTAAGCACACTCAGAAACCCTTTAAAGGCAGTGAGATGCAGGCAGAGGTCAACCTACTGTCCATAGGCTCTTACTCGCATCCTTCGTATGTGACATGTTTCTCTGTTGCTGGCTAATCCTGTGTATTTTGGAAAGCCATTCACATATTACATTTCTAATAATCTTAATTGTTTTCTCTTCCAGAGTGCCTCAACTAACTAAATGGATCACTGTTTAAGGAAAAAAAGATTTTCCAAGAGCATTTTGGTGTGTGTAAAAATTTTAATTTACAAACTCCCATTAAAATAATATAGTTTGAAATAAATCACTGCTTACTATTATTTATATAAAAGTGTCAAATATATCCTTATTTGTATTATATAACATAAAACAAGAGAATGTATTAATTTCTTCTTTTAGTGCAAATTAAAATTTTAAGTGTTTTAATATGATCACTTGAATAAAATTTCAGTATAAACTGCAAGTTTCATTGTTTCAATAAATAATAAATTATATGGTTATAATTCATTTATTTTTATTTTGATATTATGATTTATTTACCATCGAATGTGTCAGTTTTTTTAAAAATACGCAGCTAAATGGTTTTTTTAAGAACCTGATTAGAGAAGTTAGATTTGTCTCTATTGAAGTTTTTTTGACTTCTTTTGTCTATTCAAAGTTTAAAATACAAAGATTCTTTTTACACATAATTGTTGGAAGAACTATTATTATTAGCAATTATATTTAAGACAATCTTCAGATCCTACTCTTTTCAATTTGTAGCAGAAATCCTACACATCCCTTCCAAATTGCCAGCCTTGAGAGAATCTTCTGTAGCTCTGCTTGCCTCAGAGACGTGCTGCTCCTTCCTCAGAACCACTTATGCTAACCAAATTATTAGCACCTGCTGAACCTCCTCTCCATCACTCGTCAATCATCAGCAATCAGGCAGCTACTTGATAATTAGTAGAGAGGGGGAAAAACACTTCAAAGAACTAAAAATATTTTCCACAGTGACTTTGTGCATAAAATAATTATTTTCCCTCTATTAATCCACTTACATGTTTCTGTGCAATCGGGAAACTTAAAAATGTCATGTACAGGCTTCAACATAATTCAATGTGTGATATCTGCTTATTCACAGTTACTAAGAATGTAATGCATGAGAGATGCAGACAATTCTAAGGTATATATATATTCATTTTAAACATATTGCATCACTTTTATCACCTTTCTTGATAAAAGAAGAAATTCAAGAAAGAAAAAAGAGGCACACAGAAAGCAGCTAAGAGCTCTTTTGTGCTCAGTGCCAAGTACTGTTCTAACATCATTACATATATTAACTCATTGAATCTTCATAAACATCCTATGAAAAAGGATGTTTTATCTCTACTTTACAGATGAAATCTAAGGTAGAGAAATAGAGAGTGACTTTCCCAAGTTCATGCAGCTGATAAGTTGCATAGCTGAAATTCCAACTTAGACAGTCTGGCTACAGATTCCATACCCCTGACCACAGGGGATAGGCAAGATATAAAAAGACGTGAAATGACAGACAAACACAGGCAAGTTAATGGGAAGCACAATGTGCCTGTTGTTTTGATGAATATCCATGTAATTGCAAACTTTATATGTATTTTCCTAAACCACCATATATGGAGATGTCCTTTAATAATAAAATAATAATACCAACAAAGATAATAATACTACAGTAGTAGTAGCTAGTAATTATTGGGTATACTCTAGGTAAGACATTGAAGTTCCTTGCAAGCTTCACCTCCTGTGACAGGTTTCAGGCCCCTACTCGGATTCCAAGGTTGTATAACCTTAGTCACTGCCCCTCACTTATAAGAATGGACAAACTGTTTGCCAAGTCATTAATATTCAGAAATTGTCAAAAACTAGGTGAAACATTTTCAGTATGGTGATTTAAAATATTGTTTTACAATTTTTTATTTTTTTGCTTGGGTCTATTTTTTTCTAATTTGTGAATTTGTCCCCTCCTCAAAAAGTATTTTTATAGAATAAACAAAATGTAGAGAAGCCTTGGGCATAAGAATCTTTATGCTTGACTTTTGTCCACATTTCACTTGTAATTTTAATTGCTGCATATATTATGCACATGCAGATATATCCACACTGCATTTGTCAACTGCAGAATCCATTACATCTAGTGGATGAGAACATATAAATTTCTGTGAGGTGCAAATTAGAAAAGACATAATGAAAATGTATACTTTACTTCATTGGTTCCCATGACATTAGAAAAGCCGAACATGTATTTTAAATATCTACCCTAAGGTTTTAATAAACTTAACTTGCCCAGCAGCTGTGCAGGCATGTTTAACGTGACTATTTGTTTCGGCATCACGGTATCTTTTACATAGAGATGCAAATAAAAAGAGAGCAGAAACTTCAAAAATATATAGATGCACAGTTCATGAACTTTTCTACTTTCTTGCAGTTGTAACTTAATTAATTATTCCATTCTTTGTAAATGAACACACTTTCATCATATTCTTTTGTGACCAGGAATTATTATTTTATTTATAATAAATAAAATAATTGGCTAAGACAGTAAAATAAAATAGTGGGGTGGGAGAAAGAAATGATGTGGGGTAAATGATGCCGTATCATGCTGATACACTGTTTAGGTTTTTAAATCGCAAGTTTTGTTTAGAAGAATAGACTTTGAAATTGATAGCTCTTTAAATATTTAGACTTATAAGTCTTTTTGAGTAGACATTATTTCTAAAAATAGAACTTTAAAGGGAAGCATTATCTTTTGTTTTCTGAATCATTTTATTTTTATCCTTAAATTTTTATGTCTGTAATTATACTGATCCAGATGCTAATTCTTTCTTGATATGTTTACATGCAGAGATAATGCGAAATCAGATCTTAATGCAAGGTTTAAGGAAAAGCGGTAAAAAAGGATGAGAAAAGAAGAAAGGAAAAGCAAGAAAGGAGACTATCAGGATGTCTTTGAAGTCAAACACATACCTCTTTTTTTTTGGCTGAAACAAAAACAAGGGGGAAAAAGCTATTTGTGTGCTTTAAAAATTGTGACAAGATGCATTAAAATTAATTCATTAATTATCAAAAGCTCTATCAGATTTGTTATAAAATTAGCTCAGATGGAGATTCAACAAGGCCAACAGGTGGAAGAAAAATGTAATCTGAGAAAATAAGAAGAAAAAGGGGGAAGCACAACAAACAGACAATGCAGAAAGTGAGAGCAAGAGAGCAACTAAGATTGGGGTAGAAGTAAAGAGATACAGACATTCCAAGAGGCAGATAAACATTGGGGAAACAGTAAGGAATAAAATGTCAATCTTGAAAGCACAAACACACTTGAATCCGGCAGGCCCCTCTCTTCATAAATGTGTGTATTGTGAGAATGATGTGGCATAAATATGTGAAAGTGGCCAGCACGGAGAATTTATTAAAGATACATTATGAAATAATTCATGCAAATGATTAAAATTAAAAATAATATCTAAAGTCATATTTAGAGAAAAGAATCAGAGGAGGCAGAGAAAAATAAAAGATGAAGGCATCAAAATAATCAGAGAGAAAGAGAAAGAGACACAAGATTAGTTTTGACTCAAAAGACACATTCTTCAAATTACAGAAAATCAGTATCATCTAACTTTTTGGATGTTACCTCGGAAAGTGTAAATTATCCTGACTGAATTTTGGGAATACACAATCTTGAAGTTTGTTAAAGCACAGAAAGGTCAAGATCAAGGTCATCTTCATTTTATCCTTTTAGTTAAAGGAAATAGAGTCCCTCAGAATAAAAGCAAAAGTCAGGTTTGCAGGTATTTGTCAGTAACAGTGCCTATTCTCACACCTGGGAACAAGAGTAGCTGTGTAGTCAAAACAAAATATCTTTTTTCTCTTGACAGTGGAAAAATACTAATATTCGCTGCTGTGACAATTAAAAAGTGTGGTTCTTGTTTTCTTTGAAAATGACAAAAAGAAAAAAATAACATTTTCAAAGAGAGGCCTTTAAGCTATTTCTATCAAAGGCTCTTAAATTTGTTTTTCATTTGTGCAATTATAAATTGAGATCTCATATTTTAATTTTTGTCTTACAGATAGGACAATGTTAAATGGAGAGACGGACTGAGTTCAGCATTTACAATTTCTTCTCTCTATATTAAAAATGTGAAATAGTTTTTGAAATGTTTGATATTTTTTGAATTGATCATTATTTCCAATATCTTTAAATTTCAGGTAAGAAATGTATAAATAAGTAAATTTAAAAATAAGGAAAATTTTTATATGGTATCATGTACTGAATAGGCAGTGAGTAAACTTGCTTTGATGATATCTACTTAAATATCATATAAATGTGGAAGCATAAGTATTTTGAGCCACAAAACATTGCATTTAAATATGAATGAGCATGTAGGGAGGGCTTAATTAAGAATTGATTTCATTAAAGAATGTGATCATTTATTGAGAGGCATTTTGATTTATCTATTAAGTTATCAGCGAGAGTTATGCTCTTATCAGAATCCTTATTTCAGATAGTATAAAAGTGTCAAATGAATGGGCAAATTATTTACCTAGACTATTCTTGTAAATGATGCATATATTAATTATCCAAACTGAATTGCATGGATAATTTATTTGATTTTCTTTTCAAAGTGCATATATATATTTTTAAATGTCTCAGTTCTGTTTCTTGGGGGTAATAAAACCCAATCATTAATTATTTTCTAGAAGGTTCATTTTTTTTTTTTATATGCAAGTTGGCTGCAGGTAAACATTCAAAACAGCCCCAACTCTTGTAACTAATATCTGCATAGTGCAGCAGTCTCCAACCTTTTTGGCACCAGGGAGCAGTTTCATGGAAGACACTTTTTCCACAGATGGGGGTGTGGGGCGGAGCTCAAGCGGTGATGCGAGCATGGGGAGCTGCTGTAATATGCTTGCTCACCGCTGCTCACCTCCTGCTGTGGGCCCAGGTTCCTAAGTTTCATGTAAGACAATTTTTCCAGGGGAGGTGGTCAGAGGGCTGCAAAGCTCTGCAGCTGGGTCCGTAACAGGCCACAGACTTGTATCGCTGCTTGGGGGTTGGAGACCACAGTCATCTCTGTTTGTAAATTGATTTCCATACATCATTCATTTGCATATCTCGGCAAACCTATGAGATAGATATTAATAACCCTTTATGTGTGTATGTGATGAAATTTTGCATCAGAGTGTCTTTAAGGGACTTTCTTAGAAACTAAATGGAGGGGCAGAGACTTACCCTCACGTTTTGTGATTTTTAAATCCTGTGTTATTTTCACTATACTTTGCTGTTTAATGTAATGATGTGTATCAGATTCTGGCATCTCATTGCCTGGCTTCAAATTCTTCCTTCATTTATCAGCTGTTTGACATTGAGCAAGTTAATTAATCTCTCTGGGTCTTAGTTTCCTCATCTGTAACATGGAAATGATAATAATAACATCTCCCTAGAAAATTAGCTATGTAATTTATAGGTTCCATTACAAAATGAAATGCGAAGTCCCTTGTTCAACAAGCAGGAAAGCAGTGTAGTTAAAGGTACTAAAACAAAAGTTTTTTCCTTTTACAGTCTCTCCTGACTTGTCGTGATGGTCTTTATTTCCTACGATTATAATTATGAGAAAAGAAAAAACATTAAAAATTGAATTATTAGCACAAATTATATCATTCATCTTTGTATTGTATAATACCAGTTTTGAATACAAATATAAGAACATTTAACTTGTAAATGGAATCACTGATTTTATACAATTCTTATTTTACAGCTCATATGTGCATATATTTTTTGCCCTTCCTAAAAGTGGGGACAATGCACAAAACTGTCTTGTGTATGTATCTTCTCGATGCATACACATTCTCCTAATGCTCTCACCCATGTCTTACTGATGGGTAAGGAAAGACTGAAAGAAAAAGGGAAAATGGTTCGACTTAACTTTCCATTTCTTGCTATGTCATTCTCTTAGCATAAATGGTTAATATAGAAAAGCAACATGAGGAAGAAAGGATATAAAAGGATAAAAGGATTCCTTGGTTGTTTGTGTTTCTTGGAATGCCTTTGCCTTCTTCCTGTGTTTGAAGCAAGTTTTGGTTTGATGAGAAAGCATGGCTTCTCAGAGCTATCCATGCTCCTGCTTGCGCATTAGTAGATAAAACATGCTTACCTTGTACTTGCTCTAAGTCTCACTAAACTCTTATGCTATCATTGATTCACTGGAATTTTGTACTCTCAGGGCATTGTAAATGCTGTATGCAAATAAGGTGGCAAGAAACAGGGCCGTGCCTTTGCATGTGCCTCCTCTGCTCATGTACATGTCCCATCAAACTTTACTGAAAAACACATGTTCTATGAAAACGTTATTTAGAATCTGAAGATGGTGACAACACATCATTAAACCAAGCACAGGCCTTTCTGAGCATGACACCTTGGCAACTGCGCAGGTTGCCCATACATAAAACTGGCTCTTTCTGCTTTGAATTGTTGCTGTAAGAATTTCATGAATACCTGTGAATTATCTAGAAGAGTTCTTCATTCTTAGTCAACACTTAACAAACGTTAACCTATCACTAAGTAAGCAGAAGTAAGCTGTTATCCTATTGTATGAAAGATACCTTAGTTAAGTTCATGAATTTATATTACCTGGAGGATCTCAGATGAGATTAATGACCCCAGCTTGCATATATGATAATAAATGACAAGCCTTGTAGAAAAGGCACCTGAGCCACTGAATCAGGAATCCAGCCAAGGTTTAGCCACACATTTGCCAGCACAAAAGAGAATCAGAGACTCTTTTAGGAAAACATTTTAGATTAAAGAGTCTAGCATGGAGGTTGAGAAGTTAGACAAACCTATGTTCTTAACCTGTATAATCTTTGATATGGCCTGTATAATCTTGGAAATCAGTTTTACTGCATGTTGTAGAGGACATTTCAGGTCAGATGTAGCCCAGAGCTGGGAATGTTTCCTTGTTGTTTTGTTCCGAGAACATGCCTGTGGGCTTGCAAGCGAGCCAGGGCGCCCTGACCCTGCAAACAGGAGGGGCTAGAGAGCTTAGGATGCAAACATCGGCTCTCTGGAAACAAAACAACAAGGAATAGGGCGTGCCGAGTCAGGACAGTGTAGGAACAAGGAAATTGCGGTGGGACAGTTGCCAAAACAGGCTGTGTTATAAATAAAGATGCTGCAGCAGGAAGGCATTGCAGTCTTGTACCGTCTTTGTGTGTGTATGTCTCTTTGTCTCTGTGTTCATTCCTCGTCCCTAGGCGTGCCACGACACATGTAAAAAGCCAGCAATAATTACATGCACCTAAAGTTTGTTTTCAGAATTTAGGACATTCATGTTAACCATTTACTTAGTTATTCTTGATATTGTTATGATTATCATTATTATATTTAAATCTGCTGACAATTTAATTAGCACATTGTAAAAGGCACTGTACTGAGAGAAGGGAGAGGGTAAATAAAAGTAAATTTTTATATAATACAAGGAAATAAATGTCGAATTCATTTATCTATGTTCAAAAAAATTACTAGCTACACAAAGACAAGCAATAAATGTGCTAGGTAGATAGTGAGGAATTCTGGGTCTCCTAGGGACAAAAGTGGGTGCTTCTGTGATTCACCACCCCCAACGGGCTTTCAGAGAGGCTCATGGAGGATCTGCATGAGCAGTAAGACTCAGGTCATGCAGCTCCCAACTGTCCAATCACAGTGGTTCCATGGTGATGTCTGAGCCACAAGAGAGGTCTCAATCCAGGCATTATAAAACAAGAGCAGACTATAACCAGGCCCTTTTGTCCTTCCGTTGATTCTCCCTTTGCTGTTGTCAGTTGATTCGGTTGTCATCTGTGGCATATGTACCATGCTCTGTAAACCTGTCTTGCTCTTGCCCTATAACCCTATCTTGCTCTCCTCAATAACCCTCATTCTCATGCTTGCCTTACTTTGGTGTGTCTGGTCATTCTTTGGCCATGAGCACACCAAGAACCAACATTTCAGACTAAAACCTGACAAATGCACCTATATTCTGCCCCAAATTCTAAGCCTAGTACATTCTCTTTCTGATCAATGCTCCATGTGCCCACACTGTGCTAGTCTTGCCCCTGCTGCACAGCCAGTTCAGTGCCATTGTCATGCTAAGCTTCATCCTGCTCTAAAGAATTCACAAACAAAGACCTAAAAGAAAGAGTAATTCATGCACCAGAGATTATATCAAGTTCTAGGAGAAGAACTTAAAAAATAAAACATGAGAACTTTGATTTCACATATCTTTTTTTAAGTACATCTTTTTTGGAATCATCTAATCTAAATTTATTGATAATATTTTAACTATTTCTCCAGAAGAGAGAGAAAACAACACTAAAGTATTCAAATGATTTGTTTCTTTGCTTATTCTTAAAATTCTTTGGGGCTTTTTGTGTACAATTCTGTGTTCTCATTTTCTTTTCATTCCCCAGTGATACATTTCTTTACTTCAAACCTGGATCTGTATTTTGGTATTCTACTCAGGGACCTTCCATTTGATCTGATTTCTCTCAAACTTTCACTCAATCAAGTAATGTTCTCATTTTCAAATGCTAATGTTCAGCTTTATATAGCAGTTAGCTGAGAACCCGTGACAATTACATTTAGCCTGTGGTAAATATTTTAGGTTTTTTTTTTTTTTATTTTAAAGATCCCTTGCTTTATTGTTAAATAAACCATCTCGGCTGATACAGAAAGACAGAATAATTGAAAACCATTTTATTTCTCCCTTCCTTCCTTCCTTCCTTCCTTCCTTCCTTCCTTCCTTCCTTCCTTCCTTCCTTCCCTCCCTCCCTCCTTCCTTCCTTCCTTCCTTCCCTCCCTCCCTCCCTCCTTCCTTCCCTCCTTCTTTCCTTCCTTCCTTCCTTTTTTTCTATTAGAGACAGGGTTTCACTCTGTCACCCAGGTGGAAGTGCCATGGCACAATCATAGCTCACTGCAACCTCAAACTCCTGGGCTCAAGCAATCCTCCTGCCTCAGCCTCCCAAGTAGCTGCGACTACAGGCACATGCCACTGCACCCAGCCTTTATTTCTTATTTTATATTGTTTATACATTATTTAGAGCCCTTTTCCCCTAAATCTCAATAACCGTTTTATACAATCACATTAATATGCCCAAATAAGTACTAATTCAATGAATCAATTAGTAAATATTTTAAATAGTTAATATTTTAACAAACAATGTTTAAATTTATAAACCAATGATATGTTCTCTCTAGTTATAAGTTATTTCTTAAGGAGAAGTTAGAAAGTTTAGAGCATGAAAGTCTTTCACTGTATCATGAGAGCATTTAGAATAGTTTAATAGAAATGCAGTACCCATCGTTCTATCAGAAGTTACTTCATTTTACTTACTTATGCAAATCTTGTTTGTAGAACATCTTCTACATATCAAGTATTTTAGTAGAAACTGGGTGTTTAGCAATTGATGAGCTGGAAATATTTCTTTTGTAATGGTGTTTATTTAAAATTGACTCATTAGTTCATTTTACAATCATCCTTAGCTTATTTGAATTAATTGATTATGAACTCATTTAACAGTAATCATATATATGATTACTGTTATGATATATGACTACTGTTACAGTAACTGTATATTACCTCAATATGTATGCCTAAACTTTCTTTGGTAATTCATTTTGAGTGTAAAATACCTTAGGGCAAACGTTTTCAGATCCCTGTCCCAAGCCTAGTACTATAACTGTATGTTTTAGACTTCAGTAACAAAAGAGAGGAAAAAAATAAGACCAACATTACACAAGGCTTAATTCATTCAATTTAAAGACTTTATTCCCAATTGTGTGACATTGGCCATTCCATATTTTGTTATTAAAATATTCTTCCTTTTATGAAATGATAGTGATATAGATAGTAGACTTGTATATGATAGTATATAGTAGTATCATAGTATCTGTGATATAGATAGTAGGATATATATAAATTAAAAATTAAACACATGGCTACTCTACTAAAAAATTATTTTCTTTGCAATTCAATGCAAATAGGAAAGGAGTTATCTCAATAAGAATGAAGTAAATAGTTTTCCAGAAAATGTGCTTGTAAATGGAATAAATAGCCTCTACTTTACGAATAAGTTTTATGTCATAATGCCATAGACATAAAACTGAGGACAAGTAAGATATTTCAGGGTAGTAACTCAAATTAATTGTTCAGTTTTTAATAGCTTAAGCTGTTGGGTCACGGTCTGTTTTCGATTCTTGGTGAGCTCTTGGCTGAAGAATGACCAGACACACCAAAAGCGAGGGAAGCGTGAAATGAAGTTTATTGAGGAAGGACAAGATAGGTTAACAGAACAAGAGCAAGATATAGGTTCATAGAGTAAGAGCAAGATACGTTCCCCACAGATGACCGACAGACTGCTGTCATAATAAAAGGGGCTTGGTTATGGTCTGGGGTCTTATTTTATAGTGACTAGGCTGGGCCCTCCTCATAGTTCTGATGTCACCATCAAATTGCTTTATGGACAGTTGGGAGTTATATAACCTGAGTCTTACTACCCATGAGGATCTCCCATGAGCCTCTCTGAAAGCCCATTGGGGGCAATGTAGATTTAAGCTAATGACAATTAGCCTTAGATAGTTCTAGGTCACGTTCCAGACCCTATTGTACCTGTGCTGCTTGGCCCATGGGCCAGGGAATCTTCTCCATTTTTTTTGGAGTTGGTGTGCAAAGTTCTGATTGGTAGATTGGTAGGGCATTCCCTGCTCCCCCAGGTGTGGCAGTTGCCCAGGTCATCCACCTTTGTACTCAGGAGGGGCCAGAGGTCCCTTGCTGTCTACCTAACAAAGCCAGTTTTATAACTAAAGCTATGCCAATATTTCCTTAAAATAATGATAATGAGGATGCTAGCAGACCAGTCGTATTTAATTAGGCACATGGCCCTGATGTCCTACTTGGGAGTTTGAATACTGGCATATTTGGCTGCCACAAAAAGATATGGGATAAAGCCAAGACCTTTTCATACACATGAAAAGTGCCACATTCATGATCTCTATACCATTTGTGGGATATAACTGAAATGGAAAATGAAATGAGGTTAAATATTTTGCTCTCAAATTAAAAAAACATTAAGTCAAACAAAAGGTCTAATTATCTCTTGAAACATCATTAGAATGATTTATGAAAAAGTATAAAATATTTATTTCAAGTAAAATGTTAACATATATGTCACAGTAGAAACTGACCATGATGCTTGCTTCATACACTGTATTTTAGAAATATAAATAATCACATAAAACTTATTTTCTCATATAAATATACTATATCCCTATATTTCTGAGATTTTAGGCAAGTCTTTCTGACAAGGTTTAGAATGATCCAGATATAGCGCGAAAGGGAAATCACTCCAAAACCTGGTCATTATAAATTTAGTAAGAAGTCATGTGAGAGAATTCTTTATACCAAACGTTTTCATTCTCAATTTCATCAAGCATTATCTTTTTATGCCTTTCTTCTGCTTCCAGTGACTTGGATTAGATAGGTTATTTTGTTAATTTTTTTCTAAACTTATTTTCCCACTTCTTTAAAAAAAAAATCTTATGCACTAGCAAACAAGCCTCAGTGTTGCTTCTAGAACACTTTTCCCTTTTGTGCTTCCTCCCTCATCCCCAATTTCTCTTTCAGTTTCCATTTCAACAGGGCTGGAGGCAATGCAATATAGTGACTAGTGAGACTCCTTGACTTTGAAGCCTGGCCCTATTTCTTACCAAGTGTGGGCTATGTCAACATCTGTCTAAGCCTCAGTATTTTCATCTGTAAATTATAGTATGAAAGTAACAATGAGGAATATGTGAGATAATTCAAGAAAATCATACAAAGCAATGCCTGCCACATGATAAGCATACAGAAAGTTTAGCGATTATTATTGTCTATTTGTTGGGTCTCTGACTGTCAGTTCCTGGTGTGCTCATGGCTGAAGAATGAGCAGATGCACCAAAGTAAGGCAAGCACATAAATGAGGTTTATGGAGGAGGGAAATATAGGATTATAGGGCAAGAGCAAGATATAGGTTTACAGAGAAAGACACATATGCCACAGATGACGACCAGACTCCTTGTCATAGCAAAAGAGGGCAAAAAAAAAAAAAAAAAAAAAAAAGTGTTTGGTTATGGTCTGGGTCTTGTTTAATAATGTCCAGATTGGGACCTCCCTCATGGCTCAGATGTCACCATGGAACCACTTTGACTGGACAGTTGTGATTTATATGACCTGAGTCTTACTGCTCACACGGATCTCCCTTGAGCCTCTCTGAAAGCCCATTTTGGGGGTGAACTGCAGCAGTACCCACTTTCATCCCTAGGAGATCCAGAATCTCTCATTATCTACCTAATACACTGAGATCCTATTCACCTTATGAACCCCTTGTGGGATACCAGAAGATGCTACCCCAATATATGACTATTTGACATAAGAACTATTGAGCTGAAGGCAATTTAAAAAAGGTCTCTGCCACCCTTCTATTTTCCTGAAAGCAGGACATAAACTTACAAAAAGGAAATGTGTATTGCCCCTCACTTTCTACTAGGGAGAACAGAAGTTAGCCACCACCTAAGACAACTTTAGACCCTTATGGGCCTGAAGATGGCACAAGAGGGATCTCTATGAACAAGATTTACTTACTAGCCTTTATCTACTTAAATTTTAGAGGAGGAAAAAATATTTCTTTCCACAGCCATCTTAGCTTATTAGTTGGAAAGGACCCTGTACCCTGTAACAAAAAACAGATTAATAAGAGAAAGATGTTTATTAACAGATATGCTTCACATATACATGTGAGACACCCAAGGAATGAGTAATTCTCAAAGAGGTAGCTTTTAATTCCAGCTTATACAGCATCTTCAACATTGAACAGTAATATTTTAGAAAAGCGTTAAGGCAAAGGCAAAGGACTTGAGTCTCTAGGGGCAACAACTTGTGGGAAGGCAAATAAATAGCAGATAAAGTCTAGTTTGTAAAGCTTATCAATGTAGACTCCTCTGGTGCCATCTCCAGGCCAATAAAGGTCTAAAGTTGTCTTAAGGGGTTAACATTTGTTCTCGCTGGTAGAAGGGGGGAAGCAGCGTAACTTTTGTCTTTATAAATTTATGTCCTACTTTGAGGTAAATAGAGGGCAGAGAGGCTTCATTCATCTGTTTCTTCTTAATTGCCTTCAGCCCAACAGTCCTTATGCCAAGAGGCATACTGTAGTGTAGCATAGTTTGGTCTCCCATGTCCTCATGGACACTGCTTTCCAACACCACCAACCTGATAATTCTTCCTGTGCATTGGTATGCTATCCATCTTTAGTTCTCCTGCAGTTTTGATATTCACCTTTGTGTTAGGTGTGCAAGCATTATCTCTGTGCAAGCATTTTCTCCTTAATAGCTTGTGTCTTCTTTCTTCATAAAATTCTAAGGTGTATTCGCCTGAGAAATATATGGTAAAATGAAAAATTGAAGGTCCAAAGTTTGCAATGATAGTATGTCATTGAAGGCTGCAGTGGCCTATAACCTACTATTATTTGCTCTGGCGCACATATGTAATTATTCTTTCTTCAGCCATATGGCACAGAGGGTAAGTATCTTGTTAATTGTTTCAAAGGTGTTACAACAAAATCATGCAAGTTAGCAAGGTTACAGACTGCTGTGGTTCTGCAAATGAAAGAAAGAAATGCTTTTAATACGGGGTCAATGCAACAGCTGCGGAAAGTGCCAACTATCTTATGATCAAGGCTGTTTACACATAAACTGGTTCTCCTCCTTCTGGGCATAGAGTAGGATTTCACGTCTCGCCCATTTTGAAGGTAGACATTGCCAGATAACCTGCTGTGGCCAAAGAAATGTGAATAGTTCTGACATGTCTCATATCCTGATGAAAGTCTTAGGGGCCAACATGCAACTCTTTGCACACCTTCCCCCGACTGCTGCCATCAGCCAAGCACTCACTGGGAGAAAACCTCTAGGAGCCGAGACCCTGACGGATTACCAGAATCAGAACTCCTACCCCCACCGCCACACACCTGTAATAAAAATATCATGTGAGAGAAGAATAAATTGTTTTTAAATTAAGCAATTGAGGTATTTTTTTTTGGTTTGTTTTTCTAAAGCATAACCTAACATACTGACGAGACACCTCAGATTTTAGTTACTTGGGGCAAGAGGAGCTACCACTGCCCCAGTAATATTACTGTTACTGGTTTTTGACACCACTGCCAGCACCACCACCACCCTTTGGCATGTGTTATTAGTATGCTTGCTATAAGACAGACATTTTCGTTGTTTGAGACAAGTTTTTCCCCCGAATTCTGTGAGATGGATAATGGTATACTGCTGCCGTGTTCAAGATCACTCGCTATTTGAATGGGATTAAGATTGTCCTCCTGCAATGAGGAGAAAAGCTTACAGACAAAAGTGAGAGGTACTGTGGCACTGAAATTAGAGCATGTTTACCAGAGATAGGATTACCGTTCAAAATCCCTACCAAAAATCATTAGCATAACTTGGAACAAATTTGTATCTGGGATAGAGAACTTGGAATCTAGAACACAAATGCAATGTAAATATTATTTTGCAACAATAAAATATGTAATACAGAAATATGGGCAATTTTATATTTGATAAGACTATAAAGCTATGAAATATGCAAACAAGAGCAGAAGCAAACAAACTCCTAGATTGCGATTGGCTTTACCACTTCTTCATATTGCAAATTGTTACAACATGGGAGAATAGACGGTTTATGAGTTTGGGAGTTTTAGGTTAATTCTTGGTTCTTCCCAAGATAACTCTGTGATATTGAGGTATAATTTTATTTTCAAATGATAGTTGCATTATCCACCAAATAGTATAAAAATACCACATAGGTGTTGGGTAAAGTGTACAAAAAATAAACTTTATCAAGAGGATTTAGCTTCATAACTGGTACCTATTTGAAACTCCTTCATTTAGGCAGAAATATTTATTAAGTGCTTTTTATTTTTCCCTAGTCCCTTCCTATCATTTTCTCCAAGATTTTGCTAAATGAACCCTCCAGAACCACGCATACTCACTAGTGCTGCTTTTCTCATTTGCCAAGGTGGCTCTTACACTCTTAGGCAGAAGCTTATAGCAAATTATATAAATGGCCAAGTTTATTGTCAAAAACATTCACCTGGCTACATAAATAGGCAGACACAATATATGAGATTGCAAAAATTCATGAAAATTCAAGCCAGATGAAGAAGAGCATGTCTACCTGTGTGCCTTAGACACACATGTGTGCACACACACACAGATGCACATACACTTATATTAGGACACATGGATAAAACATGTTGATTATCAACTTTCCTTCTGAATTTCTATGTCAATTTTTTTTTAAACTTTGGCAACTAACACAAGAGTTGTTTAACAGCTTTTTAAGACTGTTTATAAATTTCCCTTTCTTTATGGGAGAGCATAACAATTGAGGCTATGGACACTTGGTGAGTTAAAAATAAAATAGTGATTTTTACATTATAAAAATAGTTATGAATGAAATAAGGTACAGTGTTATGTCATAGTGCTTGGACTTTCTGTATCTTTAGTTGTAATATTTATGCTATTGTATGCTTAGACAGCTCCATTTATATGATTCTAAATACCCATTTACAAAAATACCCATTTACAAAAAATCATATATACAGTTCAAAAAACCTATGTATAAGTTCTTTTCAAAGTCACAAAATTTCTGGTGTCATGAAATGGCATCTTTTAACAATGTGACATTGTCAGCATAGACTGTACTACTTAGAAGATGTTGTTCGTAAGTGAACTAATTAAATTATTTTAGTTCACTGTGTTATACTTGCCATCTTCATGTGAATAATGAAAGCCAAAAAATGAAATTGGGCTTAACAGACAGGCAGAACTGGCAAAAGGGACCTGGTGTCAGCCAGTGGCCCAGCCCAGAAAGCGTATTTCAACCCACAGTTCAAGATCTCCTCTATTCAGAGATAATGTGGCAGGCAGGGAGAACCAGTGACGGGACCAACCAGCAGTAAGCATTCTGGCTCTGGAAGCCTCCTTAATTCATGGGCTTCTCTTCCCAGAGACACTGGAGAAGTTGAGAAGCATCAGTAGGAGGACTCTGACAATCCATCTTCCACAACTAAGACACCTAGGAAAACACCTTCCATCCTCTGTGGCAGCAACAGGAGAGACTAAGGAGACTACAGTTGCACCAGATAAACCAAGGAGACCCAAATAATACCTCAAAGGCTCTGAACATCAAACTTCCGTTAAAATCACAATTCACAAAATTAAATCAACATCTTTGTGCTAAACCTAAACAGAAGGACTGCCTGCTAAAGCAGATTTGAATAAAACCTGTAGACTTCTAAAATAGTAGACAAAATGTCCAGCACACATGGTGTTTGGTTTTTCATTCCTGAGATACTTCATTTAGAATAAAGGTCTCCAGTTCCGTCCATGTTGCTGCAAACTTTATTTCATTCCTTTTTAAGGGTGAGTAGTACTCCATGGTTTTGGGTGTGTATGTGCATGTGTGTCTGTGTGTACATAACACATTTTCATTATCCACTCATGAATTGATGGATACTTAGTTGGTTTTACATCTTTGCAATTTTGAATTGTGCTGCAATGAACATTCTCATGTAGGTATCTTTTTTAAAAATTATATTATTTCCTTTGGGTAGATACCCAGCAGTGGGATCGCTGGATTAAATGGTAGGTCTACATTTATTTCTTTGAGGGATCTTGGTACTGTTTTCCACAGAGGTTGTGGAAAACCTCTCACTAGTAAGCTAGTATATAGCTCTCACTAGTAAGTGGGAGCTAAATGATGGGTACACACAGGCACAATGAGATATAGAGGACTTGAGATACCAAGAAGGGGGATGGGGGAGGGTGGATGTGGGTTAAAAACTTACTTCTTGGATACAATGAACACTATTCTGGTGATGGGCACACCAAAAGCCCTGACTTAAGCATTATACAAGACATCCATGTAACAAAAACACTTGTACCCCTTAATTATATTTTGAAATAAAAAAGGAGAAATATATAAAAAACCAAAAAGAACAAAATGGTGTCTTTTGACACAATTCTTATTAACTACAGTTTTTATAATAAATTTTGATATATTTTAATATTAAAAAAATGTCCAGCACACAATTGACAAATATCCGCTATACCAAGAACCAAGAAAATCATGACTTGAATGAGAAAAGGCAATCAACTGATAATAACACCAAGATGAATTACATGGTGAGAGTATCTGGAAAAAATTTTACATTAACCATCACAAAAATGTCTCAACAATTACAAATTTTGTTGAAACAAATGGAAAAAAGAGAAAAATTTCAGCAAAGAAATAAAAATAACAAGAATCAAATAGAAATAACATAATTGAAAAATATAACTACAGAAGTAAAAAACTTGATGGATGAGTTTCATAAAAATAGAGTATAAATGACTGAGGACAGAATCAGCGAACTTAAGAATTCTACCAAGCATTTAAGAAAATAGAAGAAGGAAGTCTTCCCGACTCATTTTATGAGGCCAGTATTACCTTGATTCTACAACCAGACACAGACGAGACAGAAACACGCACACACCCACACACCCACACACACAACCCCAAGAAACTACAGAACATCATGTCTCATTAACTTAGATGAAAATATCCTCGACAACATATTAGAAAACAAAATCAAACAATATATAAAGGGAATTATACGTCATAATCAAGCAGAACATATTTCAGGAATTCAAGTATGGCTCAACATTTGAAAATCAATCAATATAATCAATAACATCAATAAGCTAAAGAAAATCATATGATCATATCAGTTGACACAGAAAAAGCATTTGAGAAATTTCCAACACTTATTTTTAATAAAAATACTCTCAGCAAGTTAGAAATAGAGGGGAATTAATAACTCAACATGATAATGAACATCTGCAAAATATCTGTAGCTAATCTCATACTGAATGGTGAAACCTGAAATTTTGCCCTCTAAGATTATGAACAAGGCAAGTATGTCTTCTCTTATCACTTTTATTCAATATAGCAGAAGTTCTAGTCACTGCGATAAATGAAGGAAAAGAAGCAAAAGCCATGCAGATTGGAAAGGGGGTAGCAAAAGAAAACAAAACAAAAACAAATAACAAAAAAAACCCCTTCTATTTGCATGTGACATGACTGTATACCTAGAAAATTTCAAGAAATCTACAGAAACACTCCTATATAATAAGTGAGTTTAGCAATATATAAGGATACAAGATCGGCACAAACAAGTCAAGTACATTATTATATGCTAACGATGAAAATACAGAAACCAAAAACAAAAGCACAATACCATTTGCAATGGCTCCAAAGAATATGAAATATTTAGAATATGCGTAAAATATGTATAATATCTGTATGCAGAAAATTGCAAAATGTTGATCAAATAAGTAAAAGAAGACCAAATAAATGGAGAGATATACCATTCTCACTGATGGGAAGATTAAATACAGTAAATATGTCAATTATCCCTATATTGATCTATAGGTTTAATGCAATTCCTATCAAAATCTCGGCAAGGGTATAAAGATAAGTTGGGGAGAATCACTGTACCTGACATCAAACCTTATGATATAACTACAGTAATGGAGACAGTGCACCATAAGTGTGGTGTGTTATTGGCTGAGGGTTGGATACATAGAACCATAAAATAAAACAAAGAATCCAGAAATAGATCCACAGAAATAAGCTCGACTGATTTTTGACAAAAGTGCAAAAGCAGTTCAATTGAGGAAGGACAGGCTTGTCAACAACTACTGCTGGAACAATTAGACATCCATAGGCAGATAACAATAACAACAAAAACAACAAAAACTAACAACAGCTAGCCTCATACCTTACATAACAATTAACTCAAAATAGATCACAGACTTAAACACAAAATGTAAAACTATAAAACTCTTGTAAAAAATAAGGACAAATCTCCTGAACCTAGATTTAGGCAAACAGTTCCTAGACATATCAGAAGTATGATGTATAAAAGGAAAAATTGATAAATTGGATCTTATAAAAATAAAAACTTATGCACTGAAAAAGTCCATGTGAATAGAACAAAAAGTCAAGCTACAGATTAAGAGTGAACATTTGCACACCTCATATTGGAGAAAAGACTATTATCTAGAATATAGAAGCACTGTCATGACTCAACAATAACGACAACAACAAAATATAGAAAATGGCCAAATAAGACACACACATTTCACAGAAGAATATATACAGATGGAAAACAAGCACATGAAGATATATTCAATATCACTATTCATCAGAAAAGTACAAATGAAGACACAATAACATATCACTACACACCTAGCTGAATAGCTAAAATAATAAATAGTGACAACCCCAAATGCTAGCAAAGATTCAGAGAAACTGAATCACTAATACATTGCTGGTGGAATGCGAAATGAGACAGCTACTCTAGAAAACAGTTTAACATTTTTTTTTAAAACTAAGCATACAATGACTATATGATGTAGCAATTGCATTGGTCATTTATCCCAGAAAAATGAAAACCATGTTCCCTAGAAAACCTGTACATATTTGTTTTATTTGTAATAGCCAAACATGAGAATCAACCCAATGTCCTTCTATGGGTGAATGTTTTAACAAACTGTGATATGTTCACAGTACAGAATACTACACAACAATAAAAAGAAATGCCTATTGATACATACAACAACTTGGGTGAATATTCAGAGAATTATTCTGAGTGAAAAAGTTGGTTCCTAACAGATACATGCCATGTGATTCCATTTATACAACATTTTTGAAATGACAAAATTTTAAAAATAGAAGAATGTTGGTTGCCAACGTTTAAGTATGAAGTGGGTAGGGGCGGGAGAGAGATGGGTGCAACATGAGGAGTACTTGTGGTAATGGAACTGTTCAATGTGTTGACTATGATTAGGTACACATGGACTTACACACGTGAAAAAATTGTATAGAACTAAATTACACACACACACATCAGAACAAGTAAAACAGGAAATCTGAATAGATTGGTGGATTGTATCAATGTCCATGTTCTGTTGGTGATATTACACTATAACTTTGCAAAATTTTACTGTTGGATAAAACTGGGTAAAATGTACGTGGAATCTTTCTGTGCTATTTTTTACAATTGCACGTGAAATTACAATTATCTGAATAAAAACTTCAATTTAAAAAATTAAAAGCAAATGGAGGGCTCACTGGACTATGTTTAAAAAATGTCTTGAACTCAAATGTTTATTTTTATCCTTTTTATAAGATTATTCCCAGAAGACGGCATGACTTAAATAACATACAAAAGTGTTTTAGAAATAATTTAAAATTTATCTTA
The DNA here is from genome assembly GCA_004363605.1 of Indri indri. Lineage (NCBI taxonomy): Eukaryota > Metazoa > Chordata > Mammalia > Primates > Indriidae > Indri > Indri indri. The sequence continues at coordinate 150,325 of RJWJ010000016.1, read as the reverse complement.
AGGATAATTCCTATGGTAAACTATAAAGTATATTCATCAGTGGTTTTCTGCATTCTGGGAGTTTCCTGATATGGAAACTAGCTAGTTGTGGAATTTTATTTTCCTGATTTCAACAAGGAACACAGCATGTTCACAAATTAGTGCAAAATGTATTTATCAATATGTGAAAGTGATTGACCTTTCATACACACAAGTGAGAAACAGAGAGAGAGAGAGAGAGAGAGAGAGCGAGCGAGCGAGCATGCATTGGAGAGAATCACAATGGATTCTTGATTTACCTTAATTTTACCTCCTACATAATGGGGCTCAGGAAATCACAGACTTTTTTTATATAATTAACATTTTTGTATATGAAGCAATTAAAGCACCATTTACCACTAACAACCACTGAAGGCTATATGTAATGATCCTCAAAGGCATTCTCAGGAAAAATCTATAAAATGAATTTACCAATAATATGCAACACTAATACAACTGCTCTATAAATTTAAAACACTGATAAGAACATACAATAGAATACATACATACACATATGTATATTTTTATATGCACCTATGCATATAAATGTTGTTTCTTTGGAAACAACCTAAATTCCCAGTTTCTTATTATAGAGTTTATTAATAGATATTGCCCTGGTTCCTTTAGTCAGTTCATTTATATATTCATTTTCCTGTTTAACCCTTGCATTTAATTAATTTTGTGTTTTTCTACTCATATTTCATAGTTTTTTCCTTTAGTGCAGTGATAAAATTAAATCCTATATTCTTTTTAAGGTCTCAATAACATTCACATAGTACACAGTTGAGTGATCAGAATATACTGAAACAGGAAAAAAAAGCCATTTGTTGCAAAATGCTGTGATTATGTGAGTGTTTGTTCTGCCTACAAAGAGCTGCTTTAATAAACTCTTCTGCAGAGCATTTGAATGCACATTTTCTGTTGGAGTGCTGTATTCAGCTATAAGGGACTATAAATTAAAATGGTGATTCAAACATATCAGAGTCGCTACATTAAAATGGATCCAGTCCTGTATCATGAAAGTTAAAACCACTGAGAATACTTACCCAGTTTCCATGGTATAGTCCAGGTTTATACCTGGTATCCTGGCATAATTTCTAATGCTACTCCTTTTACTCCCCAAAGTCTTAATTGTACCAACAAATTATGTGGTAACCCTACTTATGAGGTACGTGATACCTGCCATTAATTGCTTTAATGATTGTCATATGGAGAAGGTGTAAATTTGCCTGAGCAGGAGATAGAAATAGTTTGATGAGTAGAAGCTTTTAAGAATCCACCTATTTACATCACGTAAGGACAGTTTAAAATTTGGAGATAGTCTTTCCTCAAATGAAATAAAACTACTGTCATTGGAGGTATCTAAACGTAGATAAAGGATAATTTGTCAGGTTTTGTCAAGGGAATTCAAGCATTAGATGAATGATTGGATTAAAGATATTTGTTTCCTTGCAATGTTACAGATTCAGAATAATAAACGTAAGAAAACAAAGAATAACAATATTTATGAGTGCTATTATCTAATTCTCCCTTATATTTTAACAATTATTCCCCCAAATCTGTGATAGACAGTATCATTATCCACTTCTCTCCCGCATTTTTAATGAAGAAACTGAAGATCAGTTTTAGTAACTTCCCCAAAGTCACCATCAATTTTGTAGCAGTGGTTGTATTCAAATCCTGACACTGTGTTTCTCAGAGGCATATTTTTGACCATCGTCATTCATAGGATTGAAATAATAACATACAAATTTATAAAACATTTTTCACAATTTCTTCTTAAAAGAACCCAGTGCGGTTTTAGTCAGGACTCTGACATACAGGTGATAAAATCTAATTCGATCTGGTTTAAATTGCCAGGCTGTGCAGCCAACAATGGGAAAGACGTGAGGCCTTGGTACTGGCCTTGAAACTGCTAGACCCAAATGCTTTAACAAAAGAATCACAAATCCATATTTCTCTTCTCATCTCTTGGTTCCATTTTACTCCGTATTGGCTTACTTATTAGGCAGGCTTTTTCCATGTACGGCAGAACAACTCTGACAATTCCAGGTTGATGTCACCCTCACAGCTAACAGTATCGGGAAAGGACATAGACTGGCCCTGTTGTGGGTTAGCATTGACTCCTGGACTATAGCTGTGTACAGGTATGTGGGGTAATCTGATTGGCTGACCTAGTAACATGACCACTACCACAGGCTGTTGAGGGCATGCAATGGACAAGTCCACTAGAATCTCATGGATGCAATTTCTAAAAGAAAATAAAGAATGTCGTTATCAGAAGGGGAAAATATGCTGGATCAGACAAAAAATATACAGTTGACTTTTGAAAAGCATGAGTTTGAACTGCACAGATGGAAACTACAGTATTTGTGGGAGGTAAAACCCACTTGTGGAGAAGAACAACTCTTCCTATACGCAGGTTCCACTGGACCAGGTGCAGGACTTGAGTATGTGAGGATTTTGGCATACATGGGGGTCCTAGAACCAATCCCCTTCATATATCAAGGGACAACCGTATTATTATATTCATTAGATGGAGAAATAATGATCACACTTTTTGTATTTGGCCCTAAGTTATCTGTCCAATATAAATAACTAGTTAATGGCGAAATAGAATTGTTTAATAAGAATAAGGTCTAGTTAAACTTTTCACGTTAATTCCTCTTTTTTCTATTACTCTTTTTACAGAATTATTATATTAATGGGAGTAAAATACTGTGTATTTAAATAACTTAAGTAGATAATTCACTTGTTCAAAGCTCTAGATTTGAGGAATTAAGGAAATTCAGATTAAGCATAAAAAGCAAAGTAAAACAAAACAAATAACAAGAAAAACAAGGATGTCTTGAGTACATATTAGTTTATTTTTGAGAATGGCAATAATTGTAACTGGCCAAATAGTTGTTCACTAATCAATTGTTTATATGTCATGTCAATAATTTAGAAGCATACATTGTTCTCAAATTGCATACTGATTGACATTGGCTTGTTCAGCATTTGAACAAAAATATGCCAACTTTCTTTAAGTAGACACTTGCAACAAATTGTTTCCATTTTTTATCAAGAAAACAATAGCTCTTTTTTTCTGATTTACTTTTGAAAATCTTCAGAAATGATTCATTCTTCCTTTAGTGAAATATACATTGAAAAAATTTGGAGTATGGGGAGCTTCTGGGAGTGAAATGCAATTAAATCTCATCTAAACAAATTTAGTTCTTGCTCTCCTTTACAAAGGAGGGAAATACCTGTCCTAATTCTAATGCTGTTCTGTTAAGTCTAGTAAGGGAAAATGAAGATTGTAACTTAAAGGCAGAAAATGTTTCCTGTGTGTGTGCGTGTATATGTATATATGTAAAATACATAAATATATGCACATATATGTATAATATTGGATAAAGAGTTTTGAGGTCAACATCCTAAGAAGAGGACAACAGATACCATGATTTTAATTTTCAAAATGAACCCTTGAAGTTCACAATAATCCTTTTCTGACTGTTCTTGCCAAAAAAGGGAGTAAATTAGTTGATGAAGAAAAATGATGAAAAACTTGAATAAGTGAAGCCAAAGTAAAACATCCATGTGTTAAAGTTAGAATGAAAAATTTACTGTAATTCTAAAGTTACTCCCTGTTCAACATATAATACTTCCATTTAATTGACTTCCAAATGACTTTTAGTGAAATTCTGGGACTAATGCATTTATTTACCTTCTTTATGGATAAAATTCCTAGATATAAACATAAATTGAGTAAATCTTGCTTCAAATGGAAAACCTTTCAAAACAAATAATTTGATTCAAATACCATGGATTTATCATCAAAGACATTCCTTTCTTCTTAGAATTTAATTAATTTCCTATTGAGTATTTACAAGTCACCACAATTGTGCGAGAACTAAAAGCATTATTCTGCCCCTCTGGAAACATGTATTCTATCATTGTAATAAGTTTTTGCATCTGTATCTTCTGTTTTCAATGCTCAAGCTTAATACAGTGTGGTTGCACACATTGTGTGGCTCAAACAATTACTACATGACACCCAGAATACCCCTTCAATCCCTCCATTGGGAAACTCTAGTCTTTTTTTGTAGTAGGCAACACTTCGCTTTCAACAAAATGTCGAGGCTCTGGAGTGCATTTCAGAACAGCCTGTGTCAGCGGGAATTAGTGAGAGGCTCAAATCCTAACATATAATGACTATTAAAAAAAACAACAACAACAAACAAGCAAACATGAGGGAGGGAGTTGAGTGGTAAATATTAAATAAATCTGAAGTTTTTGAGGTTGCTTTATCTAGAAAAGTAAAAGTGCATAGTGATTCTTTGTAACATCCATCTTTGGGTTCCTATCACATTCCTGACAACTTTGGTTATAAAAGTTTGATTTGGTTTCTTCACTCATCTCAGTACAAGATATTGCATCCTACTTAATTGTGCACCTGTGTTCAGTAAGCTATGCATCATAGCTTACTGAAAGAAGCACCAGTCTTTGAGAAAGATAACACCTCTACCCATGCTCTTTCACCCATTATCAGCTGCTTCCCCTGAAAGGTAACAATAATTTTCCATCAACTACTATTTTAATCTTGAATTTTCTGTTTAAAGTGTGTGCTCTATCCAAAGACCTTTATCTTATATGACATCCATTAATGCATTCACATGATTTTTCCAAGTTAACAACATTCTTTAGTTTTTTTTTTCCTTGCACTTTGCACAAAACTATCAAACTTTCTTTTGCAAAGACAACATACGCAGGGGTATTCATTACTCCACCAAAATAGATCTGATATTTTGATACCCACAATTCTCCATCTGTATGCCAGATGCTTGAAGCCACGTGGCACTGCTCATATTTTAAACAAATAAATGTGAAATATACAAGATGGGTAAAGGGCAGTGTTAATGCTTTACATGTGTGCCACCATTATTCAGTACTATATTAATCTTCCTTGAGATTTTAAATATCATTTGAAAAATGAATGCTGCAATTCTGGGAAATAGATACAGGAAAATAAATCAACATATTTAACTGCTCAGTACCAACCTCATACATAATGATTTTGGAAATCTTTTCAAGGCAAAGAACAAATACTTGAATTATGTGGACATGAAACAAAAAATGTAAAAAGTCATTGAGTTGTGAGCACATTTTGTGTGAAGAATTATTTTCTTCTCAAGGAGAGTTTTTAAATAACTATTTACTGTAGTAGTTTAAATTATGTTAAGAATTTGGATAAATTTAATTTCGAGTTTTATTATAAAGTAAAATCTTAGACCAAACATATGTACATGCATGTTGGCGCAACTTAAAGTCATTAAAGTACATATTTTTGTTTATTATTTTCTTATCATATTGTTCCATTTGAATGCTGAAATGTTTTATTTCCTCTTTGCTAATATATGATAGTAAGTATAGTGTTAGGATAAAGTGTTTATCCTATTTATTTCCTATATGCTTTTACTGATCTCTCAATTAGTTTTTTCTTTATTGCATCAAAATTTTACTGTTTAAATAACTTCCTAAATGGTTTCCCTGTCTATAAATTTCTTCCTTTTAGAGAATCCCCCTCACAAAACACTCTACATATAGAAGGGACTCGATAAATATTTTTATTTGATGTAATTTGACCTTGTCTTATTTTCTACAAGGATTCAACTACTAATGTACATAGCATTTATTACTCTACTTTTTAATGTATTGAACAGATGTTCAAAACCTTATCTCACTTTTGCATTCATGTCAGAAGAATAAATACGTAAATATATCTCTATGATTTTACAAAATGTCCTTTGAATTACAAATTTAGTAAAGAGAGAACTGATGCTATCAATCATTCTTTCTAACATTGCTCATTTAGCTTAATTCTCAAGTTCTTTTAATAATTAAAAATGGAATAATAAATGAATTTTTTATTTTGATGAGTAAAATAAGCAGTGTATTTTCTTATGATACATACATTGAGAGAATAAATAGAAGAGTGAAGAATTTTAGTATTCATATAACTTTATAATCTGTGATACTTCTAATGGTAATAAACTTTTAATTTGGTCTTTGGAAATTTTTGGCTACAAAATATCACATGTAAACTTCTTGAAACCAAATATATGACAAATAATTTAGAGACCTGTCATATGAATTTCTCAATTCCCACTATCTGGAATGGTGCCTGGTTCAAAGCATGCACTCAGAGGACATTTGTTGAATGCATCGGAACAGGTGAATCTGGTGTCCTGTCCACAGGATTCAAAGAGCACAAAGCAGAGACAGACTTTTCTGCTTACTCCAACAGAAAAACAGGATTGAAAAATACTGAAGAGTGACATCTCCGAGCCTCGCTCAATTCACATTCTTCGTCCTGAGGGTGTTCTGGAGGTTATGAAAAATTTGAATAGGGAAATGCTGCTCAGAAGACATAGCAGCAGCCAGAGAGAACTACTGTAAAGTGCATGTTGCTGTGCCCCTGTCCTTTATCTGTGTTTGTACAACAGCAAAAACACACAAAAAGCCCAGTTGGAATTACAACGTGTGGGTAATGCAATTTTCCCTGAGGAAAAGCACGAGCTGCCATCTCCCAGCATGGAGAAATTAATTTCAACTCATTCAAATGTTGTTTCCCATAGCATCTCTTTGACTCTCTAAACTTCTCAAATAGCATTAACAGTCATCGCCTTTAGTACTTCTAATCATTTCTACAAGTTTCTAGAAATTTTGGTGAAATGGCATAGAAAGTAAAGTTTCAAGTCATGCAGCAGATACCTAACGATGGAACTAAGCTACATTTTAATCCCTGAAATATGCTATTTTGTTTCATGTGGTTTTGCTTTTTGTAATATATCAAAATATGGATGATTTTTTAATATTAACACCACACTACTGAATTAGGGACCCAAATTGAAAAGATAGAAAACTAATTAAGCTTGCTCTAGGGACAAAATAAGTAGAAAAGATGAAGACTTCAATTCTGGCTCTTAAAAAACTATTATTCTAAAATGCAAGTACAGGTTTTCCAAGTCTTTCTTCCCTCTCCTCCCCAACTTTCAACTGCCCAAACTCTAATTACTGCTACAAAAATCTTTTGCAGTTATCTATGGAATAATTTAGAAATGAATGTTATTTTGTTGTTGTTACTGAGTCTGTACTTGTTATAAATATGACAAACTCATATCATTCCATCAAAAAGTCATATTTTAAATCACTCTTCACACATTTTAATGATGTCCTGCATTGTTTTTAATGAAGGTCAGGCCTGTGAGATAATATATTATTATTGGCTGAGTTCTAGCTATTTTGTATGCGTTATACATTTGACAAGAATACTGCTTCAGAAGAAGCAATTCATTTACATAGAAGATGTTTTGCTCTAAGCAAACCAAAGCATGCTTGCATCCAAATATAGAAATGTGTTGGTGGATTGATAGTTTCATTTTGTGGAGAATTGTGTGTGCGTGTGTGTGTGTGTGTGTGTGTGCACGTATTCATATCCTCTCAAGCTCATATGATGAAGGTAAAATGTATTTTGTAACTAAAAGTATTTATTGTTCTCACTTGATCTTTTTACCCATTTGTTTTGCTTATTTTTTTTTGTGTTTCATAACTACTTAATCAGTTAGTTGATCACTCACATAGCATGGACACTATATTTAGCATTCACAGGTATTTTCTTATTTAAACCTAACAAAAACATTAAAGATAGTTTTTATACATTTTACTTATGAGGAAACTGAGGTTTTTGAATCTCAATAAGTTTTTAAGGGACAAAGCCCGGCTCAATTCAAACACATTCTCATTATTTGAACCAATATATTTCCTACTCTGGAGTAAAAGGGAAAGAGGGGTGGACCCAAACATTTTTGCCCCTTTTGAAATAAAAAAATCATAAATTATGTACATAATTTACAGATTTATCTAATTATGCACTATACAAATTTCATACCACTTTTTGGGGCACTTTAAGAAACATGCTTTAAATAATTATAACTTTTATTGTGAAACTATGAGTTAAAATGAATTATTTTAATCCTTTTAGATTATATTAATATATGTAGAAGAAATCTGGCAGTTGAATAATTTTCCTATAAATCTAATCATCACACAAAGCAAATCTGGAAAGAAACATTAAAATCCTTCAAAGTTAGGATTGATATGGATGACTGATTCAATTTTTCATTTTAACACTTGGAAGCAGCCTATATTAGGGTGGAATATATAAATTGAATTCGCTTTGGGTAATTACAGATACCCTAGGCCAGTTCTGATATTTCATTCAATCCTAATAGATCTTTCTCACAGCTCCTTAAATTTGTTGTTTGTATTGATTCATTTTGATTCTCAAAACTGAACTTGATTTATTTACTACTTCAACATATTCTCAAAAAGCATGGAAAGGACAAATAATTTTCTTTTAACTTTTATTCTTTATGTCCAATTGAAACTAAATAATTAGTCGATTGCTACCTGATCCATAACCACAAGGACTGATTGGCTTATATGTCTTAGAAAGAAAAAATAAAGAAGAAAGTTAAAGGAAAACTCTAGAAAATATAGATGAGATGGCTTAGAGAACAATTATTGGAAATAATAGGTCCAATTTCTCTATTCAGCCCAGGTGCATATGCCTTTGTGACTCTCAGAGATATGACAGTTATCACTATTGCAGAGTTTAACTAGGGGTTATTTAAACCCCTAGTTTAATCTGCCAATCTATGAGTCTTACAAACCCAATATAACAAATTAAAGACAACAAAATGGAGATGCAGATTGAGGGATCTATTTATAATATAATTTTGGCTGAAACATAAATGGGAAAAATACAGGGATGAGGGATATTTAGAATTTTGAGAATAATTTTTCCTTCTGATACTCAGGATTCCCATAGTCAGACTGCACTTACATTGTGCTTATTTGCTGCTTTTTGTCATAGGAAATCCACACATACAGACCTACACGCACATCATATTTTAATTTTGTTAATAGTAGTAGGAAGGTATATGCTCTAAATACATTAAAATTATTTTTATCTTTAGAAATTAATTCTGGTTTCTGATGGAGAGGTATAAGAAATTCATTTCTCTTGTTTTCATTCATTTATCATTTCACAAATTTTTAAAACTCTCCTATGTAAGATATTTCTTAATACCCACTCATTCCAAATGGGGAGCCCTTGAATAAACTTAGAAATTACTTCTTAAAGTTTAACGATTTTATTTTTGATCTTGCTAAATTTATTATCTGGACAATGAATTACCAGGTGTACATAGAGGCTGTTATTGACACATTCATCTAACTTCTTTTTCTCTTGCAATCCAACCTACAAAAAACATAATACTGATTGCTCTTCTGGTTGCAGCTGTACTGAGATTGATTACTGGAACTGTCTCTTATAGCTTCATCACCACCAGCCGGCCTGGAGGTGAGATCCCTTTCCAATTCCGTGAAATGCTCTGACAGAATCTATCTTCTAATTTTATGTCCACAAATCCCTTTTCATGGTCACTTATTTCATCTTGCTGCTGAATATTTCATTTAAAAAAGCATAGTAGTGTATGTGTGCTTTTAGCCTCATCTAGTGAAGTGCTCTCTGGCTGTTCGTTTTGCAGTAAAGCGAGCGAGATGCTCTCACTGGCAATGAAGAGGAGTGTTTTCCTTTCTTTTTATGTCATCACTTCTGCTTATATCTAAGAATACTGAATGATCACACTCCTCACATTATGTTTTATTAATGATTTCATATTATAAACATCTGTATGTATAATTGTCTGTATTAAATATGTGTACACAGAAATAAGGATTATATCTTTAAGAGAAAAATCAGATTATACATGCATTAAATAAGATCTCATTAGCAAGTATTCTGATATTTCCATATTTCCCATCATTCTGCAGGGGAGATAAACATACAGTGATTAGGAACATGTGTTGGAATCATGTTCCCTGGATTTCATTCCCGGCTCTGCCACTTATTTGTCATGTAACCTTGAGTAAGTTATTTCAATTTTCTATCCCTCAATTCCTTTATTTGTAAAACTGAGAAAAGTGCTGAGCTTGAAGGGTTTGAATGAAGAGTAAATTAAGGACTTAAAGTGTTGCATGTAGTCTTTGACACCTATTAAGTATTAAATAAATGTTAGATGTTATGCCTGTAGTATTGATAAGCTGCTAACAAAACAAATAAACGTTGATTTCTGAAGAAAAGCTTTGTGCCTTGGTGTTCCCAAAAAAATGTATCATATATGAAGAATGTATTAGCTTTTTTTCTGTTCATTCTTGTTTTTCTAGTATCTAGAATAGCGCTTACACATATAATTGGTGTTCAATATATGTTTTTTGATTGATTGAAACAATGAATACGGAAGGTTATCTGAAAGAGAGCATATGTACATATACACACACATAATGTACACATACATATATATTATATATGGAGTATGTTGTATGAAAAATAAAGTCATTAGTATAGCTATTAACTAAGAATTGATTAACTACTTTAGTCAGAAAGTTTAAGAGCAGGCAAGTAGGTGTTAGTTAAGAAATCCCAACACCTGGGAGGACTTTAGGATCAGCAGGATTATAACACTGTGGAAAGGACACTTAAGCAAGTGCCACAGCCCTGGATATCTCAGTTGTGAAATCTTAGTTAACAGACTTAACAGTTTTGAAATTCCATTTTCTATTAAATAATTTGCTGATTTCACAGGGTGCTGAAATAATTATATAATTGTAATATTTCTATCCAATTAATTTCTGATGAACTAGAATTAAAGACCTTTTTTTCCTTTCCCACTTACACTGTTTGGCAACAAATATACAGTACCCCCCAACACACTGTGAAAGTGTCATAAGAGTGTGTAAATCACTTACCAGGTGGGCTTATCAAACCACTAGGATCTAGGCTAAGATATACTGTACTTGAATTCCTACTCTATGCCATTTTTTTTAGAAAAGCATAAAGTCCTTCCTAGAAATTTTACAAATTCCTCAAACTGCTATGTTTTTTATGATCATTTCTTTCTACTTCTGTGTTCTTGTCTCCACTCATGCATCTTGCAGCTGTTGCTTTATCTTTATTGCTGCGTCAACCCAAATATGGACTCAGCCCTTTTCTTTGAATTCTCTTTAAAAGCCTAAACACACGAGACTTTTGTGAGATTGTTCAATATTTTTGAAGTGATAGAAGCAATGAATTATAACACAAGAACATAGGCTGTTTAATATTGAATATTTGATTTTCTTATGTTTAAAAAAATCTTTTAATCCTTTTCTTATGTGGCTCAGTGAGTCCCTGTCAACCTTCACATCCTCCCCATCCCTAAATGCCCTGTCACTTGTAATGCCCCTCTTGCAGTTGAAAATCCCTATACAACTTTTGACTTCCCCCAAACTTTACTAATAGCAAATTGTTGACTAGAAGCCTCACTGATAATACGAATGGTCAATTAACACATATTTTGTATGTCATATGTACATATGCTAAATTCTTACAATAAAGTAAGCTAGAGAAAAGAAAATGTATTAAGAAAATCATAAGGCAGAGGAAATATATTTACTATTCATTAAGTGTAAGTGGATCATCATGAAGGTCCTTATCCTCCTTGCATGCACGTTGTGTAGGCTGAGCAAAAAGATGAAGAAGAGGGGTTAGTCCTACTATCTCAGGGGTGGCAGGGGTGGAAGAAATTTGAGTATAAGTAGACCTCTGCAGTTCAAACTCAGGTTGTTTAAGGGTCAATTGTATATGTCAAATATTGCATGAGACATACTTAAAGAAAAAAATGTTATTTATCTGAAATTTAATTATAACTGGGAACTCTGTATTTATTTACTATATCTGGCAACCATGTGTTGGCCCATTTGCAGTTCTGCCTGTATTAAGTTTATTATAGCTTCCCTTGGCTTTTTATCATGGAACATGGGAGTACTAAGTTTCTTCAGAGGTTCTCTTGCAATCCACACATTTTCCTTTTTATACTCATTCTGAGTTCACAACCTAATTTCCTCTTGATAAATAGTATCAATTCCCCCCAGGCTTGATAAGGATTCACACCCCCTTCCTTGCCTGTTTGATTCACTAACATGAGAATTTTGGTGTTTCCAGGTGGCACTCTCAACTTCTAGTTTAAGGGAACCACTTTTGCTTTTCCTAGTAAAAATATTCATCTTTTGGTAACTAAGGAGTGCAGATGAGAAAAACCCAAAATTGTGGGAACTGCAAACAAAAATTCACCCAAGAGACTTCTGGAATTGATAAATGAATTTGGTAAAGTCTCAGGATACAAAATCAACACACACAAATCAGAGGCATTCATATATGTCAATAACAGTCAAACTGGCAACCAAATCAAAGACTCAATACTATTCACAATAGCAACAAAGAAAATAAAGTACCTAGGAATCTACTGAACTAAAGAGGTAAAAGATCTCTACAGGGAGAACTATGAAACACTGAGGAAGGAAATAGCAGAGGACATAAACAGGTAGAAAACCATACCATGCTTGTGGGTCAGCAGAATCAATATTGTTAAAATGTCTATACTACCCAAAGTGATCTACAGATTCAATGCAATCCCTATTAAAATACCAACATCATTCTTCACGGTTATAGAAAAAATAATTTTACGCTTCGTATGGAACCAGAGAAGACCCTGTATAGCAAAAGCAATCCTAGATAATAAAAACAAAATGGGAGGTATCAATTTACCAGACTTCCAACTATACTACAAGGCTATAGTAATAAAAAGAGCTTGGTACTGGCACAAGAACAGGGACATTGACCAGTGGAACAGAACTGAGAACCCAGATATACCAGCCTCATATAGCCATCTAATCTTTGACAAAGCAGATAAAAACACACACTGGGGAAAAGAATCCTTATTCAATAAATGGTGCTGGGAAAACTGCATAGCCACATGTAGAAGACTGAATCAGGATCCACACCTTTCATCTCTCACAAAAATCAACTCACGCGGGGTAACAGACTAAACCTAAAGTGTGAAACTATTAGAATTCTAGAGGAAAACACTGGAAATAGTCTTCTAGACATTGGCCTAGGCAAAGAATTTATGAAGAAGACCTCAAAGGCAATCACAGCAACAACCAAAATAAATAAATGGGACCTGATCAAATTAACAAGCTTCTGCACAGCCAAAGAAACTGTCATGAGAGCAAACAGACAACCTACAGAATGGGAGAAAATTTTCACATGCTACACATCTGATAAAGGTCTGATAACTAGAATCTATTCAGAATTAAGGAAAATCAGCAAGAACCCTATCAAAAAGGGGGAGAAGGACATGAACAGAAACTTTTTGAAAGAAGATAGAATAATGGCCAAAAAACATATGAAAAAATGGTCAACATCTCTAATCATCAGGGAAATGCAAATCAAAACTACAATGAGATGTCACTTATCTCCAGTGAGACTGGCCTTTATCAAAAAGTCCCAAAACAATAAATGTTGGCATGGATGCAGAGAGACAGGAACACTCATACACTGCTGGTAGGAATGCAAACTAGTGCAACCTCTGTGGAAAGCAATATGGAGATACCTTAAAGAGATACAAGTAGATCTACCATTTGACCAAGAAATCCCATTACTGGGCATCTGCCCACAAGAACAAAAGACATTCTATAAAAAAAGACATCTGCACTTGAATGTTTATAGTGGCACAATTCACAATTGCAAAGATGTGGAAACAACCCAAGTGTCCCCCAATACATGAGTGGATTAATAAAATGTGGTATATGTATACTATGGAGTACTTTTCAGCTATAAGAAACAATGGTGATATAGCACCTCTTGTATTTTCCTGCATAGAGCTGGAACCCATTCTACTAAGTGAAGTATCCCAAGAATGGAATAATAAGCACCACATGTACTCACCATAAAATTGGTTTCACTGATCAACACCTAAGTGCACATACAGGAATAACATTTATTGGGCATTGGGCAGATGGGAGGGGAGAGGAGGGGATGGGTATATGCATTCATAATGAGTGCGATGCACACTATCTGGGGGATGCACACGCTTGAAGCTCTGATTCGGGGGGGGCAAGGGCAATGTAACTTAAACATTTGTACCCCCATAATATGCAGAAATAAAAAAATAATAAAATAAAAAGATTAAGAAAAATTCATTATTAGATCACAAAATGTAGTAGAAAGGCTAGTCATATTTCCCTCCTTGATTTCTATATTGACAAACCTGTCTCTGGAGAGAGCCAATGCCATATATTGGTCACCAATACAAAGCATATGACACATCCTGGGAGACACTACTAAACACTGTAAGTTGTTGCCCAGTTAGTATTATAACTTTGCTATTAAAAGGCCATTCTATCTTACTATTAATATCACGCCAGCTACTTAAGTATGATGGAAACGTGGTGAATTCCATGAACATTTAGTGGGTCATTGGCACACTATATTTTTCATAAAATAAGTTCCTTGGTTGAAAGCAATGCTGTATGGAATAACATGGTAGTGAGTAAGACATTCAATAAAACCACATATTATAATTTTGTATAGAAGCATTGCAGGTAGGAAAGGCAATTTAACATCCATAGAAACTGTCTACTCCACTAAGAAAAAGTATCATCTCTTCCATGATGGAAGAGGTCCAAGAAAATCAATATGCTATCAGATGGCTGGCTGATTCCCCAAGAGAATGGTGTCATATTAGGTGCTCAATATGGTTTTTGCTGTTGGCAGTTGGGGCACTAAGCATCAGTTTTAGCCTTATCCACTTTTGTGGACAAAAATCCAGGTTGCTTAGCCCATGTCAAGACTCCATTCCCTCTGTTATGGTCATTTTGTCCATCAATTTATTGATTAAGGACAGAAGTATCTGGAAAAAGGTTTACTGGCATCTACCAAACTGCTATCTTGTCCACCTGATTATTAAGATTTTCATCTGCTGAGGTCACTCTTTGGTAAGCATTCATATTGGAGACAAATATTTTCATATTCTGGGACCATTTGAAGAGGTCCATTAGCATAACTATTCCCTAGACTACCTTGTCTCCAATTATCCAATTATTGAACTGTGTTCCTTCCAAGTCCCCTATCATCCTGCCAAACCATTAGATAGAGTATCTGAATCCATTAGGTTTACATCTCTGGCTCTGTCCATGCCTAGGAAAAATGAGCATTCAAGTACACTACTTCAAGTTCTGTCCACTGACAAGGTTTCTCTTTACTATTTTCCTTCATATCACTACAGCCACTTCAGAGTAGGGCTATGGTTCTACAGACACTCACTCAGGTAGTGAAAGCATATCTACTAAAACTGCTAGTAAATCAGACCTGAATAATTTATTTCACAAACAACTGGCTATAGGGAATTCTCCACAAGACCATTTATGTTTGCTGAGAGAGAATGCAATGTTGCAAAAATAGGATTCACTGATATCTGAGCTATCTACTCATGAAACTTATTTGTGTCTTCAGGACCTGCTGATGACTGCTCTCATATTCCATTTGGAGATAGAAACTGTACGTGACAAATTTATGGCTTGGACATAAATTTGGTCATGGTGACTTTGTGGCCCAGAGACTCATGGTCAAATATTTAGTCCGTGTTGAAGCTCAATAGAAAGCCGCATGCTGTTTCTCAAAGGAGAGTAATTATATGTAGAGACTGGTATAGTTATGAACCAAATTATAAAAGTCCGCACTTTAATTCACCTTCCGTACACATTCCTATCTGCCACCAGCATTTAGAACACCACGAGATCTTCTGATTATAAAACCCAGCGACAGAACAGCTTTCATTGTATTTTGGACTTGTTGAAAACTCCTCTTTTCTTTTGTCCCCTCCCCCTTAAAACTCTAGCCTCTTGGATTATTCAGTAATTGGGTAAGGACAGCACATGCAAATGAAGTTTATGTTGCTTCCAAATTCCAAAAAAGACCAATAGTCATACATTTCTTTCTCAGGGTAAGAAAGCCCAGATGGAGCAACTTGCCCTTTACCTTAAATTATATTGACATGCCCCATATCACTGAACCCCTAGAAATGTCACTGAACTGACAGGCACTTGAAGTTTGGCTCACATATGCCTTACCAAGGTGTAAAAGTAGTTATTGGTTCGTTTTCACCAGGTCCGGTTTCATGATATCACCAGTGGACCAGTGCAATATTATGTGGAAGAGAAAGGTGATCAATTCCTTACAGACTAGGTTATGGCATAAAGGCAGGGAACTTAGATAGCTTTAAAATAATATTATAAAGGTATATGGTTAGCTATGCCACCTGAAAACCAACTATTTCAGGTGATCTTTATTTGCAGATGCACAAATTAACAGCTTAGTCGGATCAAGAGCTTTGTATGAGATTGTGTGTGTGTATGTTCAGCATACACATTCAGAACAAGAATTGCAATCACATTGCCAAATTTACGTGAATACATTGCCATTCTCCAAATACTTCTGTCTTTTGCATAGGCCAAATAGGTAAGTTAAATGGACACATGGTGGTAATCAACACTACTGCATTTGTCAAGTCCTACATGGTGGCACAGATCTCTGATATCCCTCCAGATATGTGACATTTCTTTGGGTATATTATTTTGATAGGTAGAGGCTTCTACTTGGCCTTTCCTATCATAAAAGCCCTTACTCCATGGGTCACGCAGTCAATATAGGAATTTTGTCATTTGCCAAAAACGTTTATTTTAACTATGCATTCTAGAACTAGAGAAATAACTACACACTAGCTACAGACAGTGATAATTACCCAGAAAATACAGACAATGTGTATGGCTTCCTTCCTTTAGTATCTTCATTCTCTAAGCTATTTTGTTTAAACAATCAACAGAAAGAATTTTGTATCTTGATTACAGTGACAGTTTTACAGTGCTCTCCACCTTTTCCTTGAAAAATATGTTCTAACGACAGACCCCCCCAGTGGATGCCTGAAACCATGATAATGCCAAAACCTATATACATGATGTCAGCCTATCTGACAGCTGAGACAGCTAAGTGACTAACAGGCAGGTAGCGTATACAGTGTGGATACACCACGCAAAAGAATGATTCACATCCCAGGTGGGACAGCACGAGATTTCATCATACTACTCAGAACGGTGTGTAATTTAAAATGTATGAATTATTTATTTCTGGAATTTTCCATTTAATATTTTCAGACTCAGGTTGACCACAGGTAACTGAAACAGAGGAAACTAAACCATGGATAGGAGGGGACTGCTGTATCTCCATCACGGCGTGTGTTAAATATGCAGATCAAAGCATATTACATTTGGCATAAGTTATTTATAGACCTACTGACTTAAATTTTTTTTGTACATATTGACGCAACTCTATAAATTAGCATGGTAGGACACATACATTTACCAGCCTTAAATATTCTATCATATGCCTTCAATTTATAGTGATATTACTTTTAACCGATATTTGAGTATTATTAAATATTAAACGTTTTTTAAATATTTGAACTAAAGTTTTAAGCAGTCCATGAATATAGGCTTTTTGTCCTAAGACACCATTGTTAGTTAATTTAAAGTCCTTTCCTTCATCATTGCTAAGTGCTGTAGTCTGACATCCATTCTCCAGATGAAATGTGACTTTGATGGATAAACTCAATTAAAGCTCAGGCATTAGATAAGT
Source organism: Indri indri (assembly GCA_004363605.1). Classification (NCBI taxonomy): domain Eukaryota; kingdom Metazoa; phylum Chordata; class Mammalia; order Primates; family Indriidae; genus Indri; species Indri indri. The sequence continues at coordinate 132,687 of RJWJ010000016.1, read as the reverse complement.
TAAACAGAGAATTGGGCTGATCTTTACCAATCTACCTTTAAAAATACAATAAGTATTTCAAAATGAAGGAGTCATAAATTATACTGAAAATATATGTTAGTAAAATTGGATTGAAGTTGGAATCAATTACTCTATGTAAATTTCTACTGCTTAGAAAGCAACTTTGTCCCCACCTTGTATTGTATCTTATATATACTTTTAATAAATAACCTCGAACAAATACCTGTTGTCTTTTACCTTCCTAAAAATTTTTGCTTCTTTTATAATATTTAAGTTTGTTAAAATATCCAGATTTAAGACTAATGATATAGATTTGGCCACAGTCTGAGAACCCTTACCAGCAATTATATTTAAACCTCTTTGATACTTTCAAAAATGACTTAGTGAGTGACTTGTCTAAGAATATCTGGGTACTGTCATTCTGCTCATTTAATCATTAAACAAAATTTGTATCTTCTTTATGATAGTTACAAGAAATTAATCAGGGTTACATAGGGGATTAAATCATGTAGAGAAAGATGTGTAACAAAATAGTTTGGTTTCATGTGATAAATCCTTTACTGGACATATATACAAGATATAAATGAATACAGAGACAAAGACATCTGACACCATCAGAGAAATTGAGGAAATCAGCAAATTACAGCATTTACAATTTAAAAGAACCTTTAGATATTAACATCCAATTCCATTATTTTGCAGTAGAAATAATGAAGATAATCTTATTTGTTTTTCCAAGCATCAGTATAGCCAAGGAAATAATCTTTTCTTAGTAATTAAGAATTCATATTTGAGAATTTGATAAATCTGAATTAAAATCCCTGAACTAAAATCCATGTAAGACTACGATTCAGTTCCTCAACTCCAAAATGGAGACAGTAATAATTAATAACCTCATTGTGTTTTGTTGTGAGGGTCACATGAGATAAAACACTTATCGGGGTCCCATTACACCACCTTATAGGGTGATTGTTGGTATTAAATGGGTTAACAATTGCAATATTTAAAATATTATCTTATCCTAAAGGCGCCTATATAAATGCAAGCCATTTCTACTATTTTTCTTCTTATTAGTGTTGAGATAATTTGTTAAATTAGGATCTATATTTCTGTTTAATTGCAGTATTATATAGAAAGCAAGGCATCCACCATTGCCTTAGAAGAATATTAGGATAGAAAAATTTATAAAGGTCTTTTTAATTTAAAATACCTGGATTTTTCAGGGTTCCTTAGAGAAATGGCTGAGTCTAGTGCTGGATTGAAGAATGTATTAATACAAGATGAGCCTGGAGTGTTTTGTAGTGCCAGAAAATGAGAAAGTACTCAAAAGAAAAACAAAAACCAAAACTGAAAAACTCACAACGATGGGGATATTTCAACAGGACACAACCATCAACTGAAAATACTTCCAATGACCAAAGTTGAGAAATGTGGGCAACAAATAAAGGATACAGCATTTTATTATAACTCAAACTATTATAAAGTAATTATTAAATAAATATAGGACCAAATAGATAAATCCCTCATGCCTAAGAAAATTTACGTAGATACTTTTTCCTCAAGGACATGAGCATAACGTCCCACTTCTTAAATGAGGATTGTGCATAGTGACTTCCTTCCAAAGATTACAATATGGAAATGAAGAAAGGATAACTTTAGGGTGGAGACACATAATAAACATTACCTCAACCAGGTGATCAAGATTAACATCAACAGTGATAAGTCTTGTTGATAGTTTGTGCTCTTGATATGATATGATATGATGAAAATGGCACTTTACCTTTGTGGTCTTCCCCCTAAAAACACATAATCATAGCCTAACCATGAGAATAATATCAGAAAAATTTCAACAGAGGGACATTCTACAAAATCCCTGACCAGTATTCCTTAAAAACTTAAAAAGCCATCAAACATAAGGAAGATCTAAAATTGTCACAGCCAAGAGGAGCCTAAGGAAGTATAATGACTAGATACAATTTCCTGCGTGGGATCCTGGAACAGAAAAAATACATTTGGTAAAACCTAAGGAAATATGAATAAATTATGGAGTTTAATATTATGTATTAAATGTATTATTTACTAATTGTATTAAATATTTAAACATTAATATCAGTATATTAGTTGCAAAAAAAGTGACAAAATTTAACATTAAGGGAAAGTTTGAGTGGAGTTTATGGTAACTCTGTCCTCTGTTCTTAACTTTTCTGTAAATATAAACTGTTCTAAAATAAAATAAGCCTACCTACTCATGGCATAAACAGTAAGTTTGGAAGATCCTTGTTTGAGCATATGTACTTGCCTACTTTTCAGTTAGATACATTTTTCCAAACTAGGCGAGAAGAAAAATCATACAAGGGAAAAGAGATCTTAAAAGTTTCTGGGTTACTTGGCTAAACCAGAGCCATTGGCAAGGCTTATATTTGTCTACTTCAAGCACATAATTTTGCAACCAAATGGTACTGAAAAAAAAAAAAAAACCATACAATCCCATTGATAAATTTTAACCGAAATGTATGAAAGCCAGCCTCAGTTCTTTAATGCTACATGCGAATCATATTGCATTCTTCCAGCCACTAATTCTTCTTTTTCTTGGGATTTTGTTCTCACTTGCTCTTCTCCCCTCGAATTTCCAACACATATTCCCCTATCCTCATTCTGAAGTGATGATCTTGCTCCACATTTTACTGAAAAATTCAAAGTAATCAGAAAAAAAAAAAAAAAACTTCCACTAGTTCCATAGAAAATCTACCCATCTAACTACATAAGTTTTCATATAACCTGCCTTTTTTCTCTTAGTATGAATAAAAACATGTCTTTCAATTTTTGGCCCCTTTCTTCTGCCTCTACAGAGAAATGCTCAAGCGAAGCTATGACTCCTTTCTTCCCTCTTCTTCTGCATTGTTGATTTTTTTTGCCCATATTGGAACTTCTTCAAAATATACCAACATACTCTCATTTTAGGGAAAAAATAAACTCTCTTGATTGCACTTTTCTATCTAGGTATTGTACTATGTTTTTTCCTGACTTTATAGAAAATTTGTTAGAAGAGTTGCTATACTCCATGTCTCTGTTTTCCCTTCTCATATTCCCACATGAAGCTGCACCAGGCAAGCTATCATATCTACAGCTCCAGGGAAACTACTTTTATTAAGGTTATCAATGCTTATACCTTGCTCTTTATCTTACTTGACTGAGCAGCAGTACTAAATAGTTAAATATCCCCCTTTTCCTTCAAATACTGTCTTCATTTGGCTCTTAGAATACCACAGTTTGTTGCTTTTCCAGTTAATTCTCTGTCAGCTCCTTCTCAATCCATTTTTCTGATTCCTCTTCATATCCCAGACCTTTTAACTTTCCATTGCCTGAGAGTCTGTTTCTCTACGATTTCATTTTACAACAAATCCGTTTATACTGTCTTCAAGTCCCATGGCTTTACAACCCGTAAGTTCTTTCTGTGCTAATAACTCCCAACACACATCTCTCTCCAGACCTCTTCTCTGGTTTCTGGCCTCATATAGCCAATGGGCTAACTCAGCATTTTCATTGGGATAAATAATAGGGTTTTTAACTCAACATGTCCCAAAGTGAGCTGTCCCTTTTCTACAAAAAATTTACTCTCTCAAGTTTCACCCGTCTTAGTTATTGGCCACTCTATTCTCACAGGTATTTAGATCTTGGTTCCGAGAATCTTGCTTGACTTTCTAATCTTTCTCTTATGTACCACATCAAATTCTTTTTGCATTATTTATTAAAAATACTCAGACTTGGAAAACTTTTTGCCATCTCCACATTTACTACCCTGATACAAGCATCAATTCCTTTTTATTAGAATCTTTGCAGCATCCTCCTGTCTCTCTGTTTTTTTCCTTACCCATCTTAGGTCTATACTCAATGCATTATCATCCTTGCTGATGTACTAATATAAACTTAATTATATTATAATTCTGCCAAAAATCCTCTAATGTTGCGGTCCCCAACTCCTGCCACCTGGTGCTGGTCCATGGCCTGTTAGGAAAACAAGGCCCCACATCACTGCCTGAGCTCCACCTGCCATCCTCCCACTACAACCAACCCCCACCTCCCGACCCCGGTCCATGGAAAAATTATCCTACTTGAAGCTGGTTCCTGGTGCCAAAAAGGTTAGGGACCACCGCTCTAATGGCTGAAATTCTACTCCTATTGTATGCAATAATTGTGGTGTTGCTTATACCATAGTATTTATTTTCCTTTAATGTCAACTTCTCAATAGGGATTTTCCTGTACACCCTCTTTAAAATTACACCTCCTTCATAAACATACCCTTCTCTATGCCAGTGTTTTTTTCTCCTTACTACTCATCACTATTTATTGCTCTATATAACTCACTTATTTATATATTTCATTTTTTCTCTTTTCCTTGCCCTCCAAAAAACTAGGATGTAAGATTTAAAAGTTAGAGATTCAATTTGTTTGTTTGGTGTCTTCTAAGTATCTAGTTTTACAAACAGCACCTGTTTATAGTACTCATATGAAAAATAGTTATTAAATGTTAAATGGCAAACATCCTTTTTTTCCTCCTCTTACTTGTGGTAGATCCGCTTTAGATTAGGCTGATGCTCATATTCATTTCACTATTTGTTTGTTTACATAAAATTAATACTTGCCATTAATTTTTTTTTCTTTCTTTCTTTCTTCTTTTTTGCCACACAGAATGGGGGAATTGAATCCTAATTCATATACTGTATGAACTGAACCTATGTAACTGAACTGAACCTATGTAAAGATAGATTGTACCACAAAGAGCAGATTAAAAATACTGTAAAACGTCTACATAATAAAGAACAAAACTGTTAATCAAATGATTGAAAAATATTCACATAAGAGTACAGGTATTTTTGGTTCACTTCATATTAGTTTAGTACTAATTTAGCAATTCTAGTAAAATAGAGATAATTTAAGGACAATGACAAAATTTTATTTGTTGTTGAGTTTGTATATTCCCTGTGTCCTTAAAAAATAAATCTAAATGGTAGTTATAAAATGAAGTGATATTTTGGCGGTTGGGTGATTGGATGTCTTCAAATGTAGACTGATAAAAATTGCAGTCTGTTCCTATTAAGCTTCAGGGATATTGTTAGAGGAAGTCTTTTTGCTTTCATGTAAGTTTAGGGGGACAACTAAATAAAGTTACTCAATATTCATAATACCCAAGGCCGTATATTTGACATGTGCATGTGAGTGAGGGTTTGCATGTGTGTATGTATGTGTGTGTAATTATGTAAGCTTGAACATTTAGAATTCCTTTAGATTAAGGCAAATAAACTCTCATAATTAAACAGTAAAATAATCTCTCCTTCTACTTTTTTATCCGAGCAACAGGAAATATTTAGTTTAAGCACTACTTTTTCATATTTTTCATTGATATGAATTAAGTGTTTGATGAATGTGCCTACTGTGTCATTTTGTCTTTATATATGTAGGAAATGTGTGTAAATTATAGAAAACAAAGGCTCATTTCTATTTTTACACAGGCAATTTTCATTTATGTTTAATCAACAGACTTATTAAATGATAGTGAAATTTAATCCACTCTTTGTAAAACTCTAAATCTATCCAAATTTACATTTTCTATATTATATTACAACCTGGCAAAGCAGCCCAACTATCTCTTCCCTTACTGTAAAGTTAAACGAAGAGAGGAAAAGCTGGTCAGGGGGCCTGAAGCCCCACATGGCAGCCTGCTTTCCTGCAGAGGATTGCTTGCAAGCCATGATCTTGCCTCCCTTCACTGGCTATGGAAGGACAACCCATCTCAACCTAAAAAAGTAAACAAAATAAATATTAATCTTAACATACTTCAATCTCTGTAAAAGAAAAATAATCAAGAATAATCCTTCATAGGTTTATATAACTATGATAAAAATAAAATTTTCATTAAGTTAAGGGAGATTAAAAATTAAATGAATAAGCAATAAAAACAAAATATTCATATATTAACAGAAAAAGAAACCCGAGGGACTTTGTTTATTATTTTTATTTAATTTTTCATTGTAATATCAGCTGTGATGGGAAAACTAAATTTCTTCAGAAAGCAAACTTCAATATTGTAAATTGTATAAATAATCTCCAAATATTTAAAATTCAAGTATAAATCAATAACACAAGCTGATTTATATATATATATATATAATCTATACACACATATACATACATTTATACACACATACAAGCACACACAAAAATGGTCTTTCCTTCTTATTTTAAAGACGTCAAGTAGTTATAATTTCTCTAATGTATTTGGCATGTCAGTGAAATTAATCAAATCAATTACAGTTAATCTTAATGAAATGCTTTGTAATTTTTACTCTATTTACTCCTACAAATAGTGGTGTGCAAATTTATTTCTGTCACAATAAGAAACAAAGAAGCATTGTATGACAATGTGTTCAATTGCCTCATTAATTGTGCCCCTTTAGAAAGACTGCTTTTGCAATTATAGGACAAGAGACAATAAATTGGTTCCTAACAAACTAAACAATAAACTAGATATAATAGATGTGACAGAAAAAATTTATCTTTTAGCAAAAAAAAACTTTGCAAATATTCTCATGTAACCTTTTAAGATTCATTAATCATGATTAGGTCAATCCCTAATATTTGTGTATGTGCATATATTATTTGATATCATTAATAAATTATATTTCACTACTTATTAAGTATCTATTTTCTTCTTATGAAAATTTTTTTGTCAGTATGACAATCACAACTGGAAAATTATGGATAGAGGTGTGTGCTTGCGGGGAGGTAGCTAAGCTCCCAGCAAAAAACTGGGTCCCTTTGGTAGAGTTGCAAGGGATAAGAATATAGTACAGAAAAATGGAAAATAAAAGAAATGAAAGAATACACAGAGACAAAGATATAGTTTTATAAGTTTATGAAGATTATAGGCAAAGCGGGATCTCAGGGGGCCTAGACCTTCTCTGTGGATCTCAAAAAGCCCCGAATGAGGTCTTACATGGTAGTTTATAGGGAATAGTGATTAGTTGCTAGGGGTAACAGATTTACATAACAACAGGTAGTTCCTCTCAGGTCAACAGATTTTCAAAAGGCTTCTATAGATCTTTTAAGCAATGCTATCTACATGAACAAATGGTTACAAAATCTTTCAAAGATTAACTTCTAAGTTCTAAGGTAAATTTATCACTTAACAGAGGGGTTAAACAGAGATATGTTGGCTCCATATTTATCAGGTTATTGTGAATGGAGACAGGTAGTCTGGAGTGTTTAAACGGGAGCTTGTTTTTAGCCATTCGGGCACCTGTCTGTTCTGGGGGTGGGGGGCACTCCATTGTCAGCTCTCATCCTGTAGTTTTTAACAGATTTGCTTTGCTTTACAAAGCAAATCCAAACCTTTAGGTCTGAGAAACGCGGGGCCTTGTGGGATACAGCCGCTACTGTCTTTCAGAGATGCCCTTCCCAGTGCAACAGCATTTGAAATGCAAACCAACACGTTCACATATTCCTTCAGGGCAAAGCTCTGCAAAACTCCTAAGACAAATCCTGTCTGCAAACATGTTTATATTAATTCATGGAGCAACATGTGCTGTGAATCTTGAGTAAATAAATTATATAAACTAATATGCATATATGTAAATCTTACAATGAACTACCACGTGACACAGTATTGGCATGATATCATGTTCAAATAAACCACAACTTATCAAAAAGTCCTTTAAGTTTAATTTTGTTAACAGTTTCTCAATGTGACAAAAAGGAACTTCACTTTAATACCACATGATTCCTTCTAAGATCTTTCTTGATGACTAAATATAGACTCTGGAGTCAGACATCTGGATTTGATTTCTCATTTCACCTCTAATAATTCTATACTCCACCAAAGTAAACACTTGTGACATTGGGCACTTTATGTAACCTTTGTCTGCATCTTATTCCTTATGTGAAAAATAGCAATAAGTATACCTATATTTTAGGGTTGTTCAGGAAATTAAATGACCCGAAGCATGGAAAATACTTGGAATAAGAATAATAAGCACTCTATAAATGTTGGTCACTGTTACTGTCTCATGTGTCTGCCATTAGTCCAATGCCAACTCAATATTTCCCTCCTCTCTTATTCCCAATTTTTTGAATCTGATTTTCTTTTTTTGTAAATCCTTGTCCTCTAATATGTATTCCTCCCACCCTCCACCGTTTTCTCTCTTACTGAGCTCATCTAGTAACTTCTCTATTCTCCAATTTGTTAGATTCTTCCAAATAAAGTATCAGGAATCCAGCAGGCAAAAACTGAATTTTTCCTTACTGGCAGATTGAGAGGCCAAGGCTTTGTATAACTGCAATGAGAGGATTCAAAATTATAGAGGAGAGAATCCAAATTTTCATTTAAGTAAATTATTCATAAGTATTACATGTCCTTGAGAATTGCATTGGTTTGAAGGACATCCCTTCTTCCTGATCACTTTCCTACATTGTGAGTTTTTCCACATTTTTTCCAAAGATCATGTGTAAGCTAGATATAAAATTCATTAAATTGAATGTTTTTAGATGGTAGCTAAATTTAGGTACATTCCATTCTCTTAATTACTTGTACAAGGTGTTCTTGTGTTAGGAACCGAAAAGGAGTTATGAAAGAAATACTTTTAATATACTATGGGAAAATCCAATTATATGCTACATAAAATAGTTTGTGAATAACACATCATAGATATCATTTTTAAAGGATTATGAGGGAATTAAAGATAAACATATTGGTTAAAGCATTATGTTAAAAATGTGAATTGCATTACCATTGAAGGGCACTTATCTTTTCTCCAAATCCCTGCACTGTAACAACCAGAAGTCCTTAAAAATACATGCTAACACTCAAAAGTGCATTTATAATTTAAATAACATAATCAGAGCTTGAATTGGCTAATACTCAATTTTGCTTTTAAAAATTTTAATTATTTACTTTAACGGAGTTATGAAACTCTGGAATATCACTCTATTTGGGGAGAAAGTATGCAATCAGCTACCAGTTATCTGGGTAATAAAATACGTTGTACAGTCTTTTGTTATCCCAATAAGATATTTCATGTTGCAGAAGAGTGGTAATTTAAAAGAAAGTATAAAGACCTGTAAGAAAAAGGAAAATGGTCTCTCACCTTGACTTTGCCAAAACTGAAAGTATAACCTGAGCTAAGTTGCCCTTTTGAGTCTCAATTTTCTTGTTTAGAAAATGAAGGATTTGGTCTAGTGAGTCTGAAACTTTCCATTCTTTTAGAAATAAGTAAATTCTATTACAAGCTCAATTACCTCATTATCTTTGATGGTCCAAAGAAAGTATGATTAGCAAATATATTAAAAGCTTTGAGCTGATTTTAGATTGGGTCTTTGATTCATTTCTCAACTTGGCGCAGTATTTAGAACAAAGTAGAATATAGAAAGGCTTGTGAAGTAGGCATGAAGAATGGGAAAGCTTCGAGTCATTCCTTTAAATATATTTACAGATTATGCTAAATGTTGAAGATCCAAAGATAAAGAAGAAATACCTTTTCCTTAGGAAGACTTAAAAACTAATAGCCTCTTTTTCATCAGCCATTCCTATGGCCACTTCATTATAATGGTTTAAACTCAGAAATATCTGTTATCTAAGACAGATATTCTTGTTGGCCCTGAGGCTAAAATGATTTATTAAAAATAAACCTGAAAACTATTAATTTTGGTTATAGTTTGATTAAATTAAAATGATTTCCTGAAAAATTGTTAACATCCTTTTTTATTCGGGTTTTTAATTTGAGACAATTTCAAATTTACAGACTATGATGACATTATTTTGAAATCCCCAAGCATAAATAAAAATTCCAATATAAATTTAGAAACGCTTTCTCTAGTAAAACTAAAATTTACATTTTATTATGTTACTCTTTCTCAAAAACACCCTCACAGAAACATCCAAAATAATGTTTGACAACATATCTAGACACAATGGCCCAGGCAAACTGACACAAAATTAACCTTTACAGGATTATTTCACGAAGTGGATGTGCAGGGAAAAGAAGCAGAGTTGATGCAATCATACTGTTCTGGCTCTGCCTCTTAAAAACGGTGAGACGTTCGTCAAGTTACTCCACTTCCCTAAGTGTTTCCTTTCTGGTGATGGTGATAATATTCCCTATTTCATGGTGTTCTGAAGCTCAGATGAGGTAAGAAATGGGAAGTCTCAGGCATGCAGGAGGTTGGTCAATAAATATACCAATCATTATGTTATTATTAGTATGTTTTCAGTATTATCATTATAATAAAATATGCTGCTGCTCAAATTATCTTTTCTTGGACGGACATATAAAGTGAAACATATATTTAAGGGATGTTACAGTATGGAGAGATTAACTGACATTTTGAAAATAAAAACATATTAAAGTTTGACTTTGGGGATCGATTTGCCCAAATCAATCAAATTCATCTGATAGAAGCCGTGTATATAACTGCCCTCTTCTATGCAGATATTGACAACGCGTGACTTCTGGCTAAGGCGTATTTGCTAGGCTTCTCCCCCCTCTGAGATAGCAACATATTTCAATGTTTAATAGGCATTATGATTTTAACAGCTTTATACTGTCAACTTATTTACTCATGAATAAAACTTTTCCTCTCAGAATTTTATGCAGTTCAGTCAAAATGGTAGATCAACAACACGTGAAACAGTAGATTATTTTCATGCAATTCTCTAGTTGAATTTCCTAAAACTCTCTTCATGAGATTCAAGGTACAAGAATTAAAGAAAAAAATAGTTTTTTCAGCCTGAGAAAATATCTAGATACTGATTTTAATTTATAAACAATTTTATTAACATTATGTGATGAAAAATTTTCAATATTTATGCTTTGTACATTTTGTGTCTTATTTAAGAAATTATTGTTCTTTCATGTGTTCTCTCTTTAACCTCATAGTTTTCTCTTTCACTTTAGTTTTGTTTAATTCATAAGAAATATTGGATTAAAAATTAAAATGCAAATAAAAATATATTGAATAAAGATCCAACTGTACATAAGATCCAAACTTATATACTATATATGTATATGTGTGCATGCATGTATGTTTTTGAGAAGTTTAACTAGGGCAGCTATTCTAGAATGTCATCTGGTAGTACTTAAAAAATTTAGTACCAGCAAAATCCCTGTGCATATTCTCATGAAAATGTAAAAGAATGTACATTGCAACATCAACATTGTTTGCAGTAGCAAAGATGTGGAAACAATCTAGGTGCTTATCATCAGTTGAATGCTTAAGTAAATGGTGATGTATATACCTACAGTAAATACAGTGTATTTGTCAGAATTTTAAAAATGATGTCAGTTAGGTAAACTAAAATACATACATAAGTGCATAGACCCATAAAGCAATGTTACGTATTCTTCAGATGTCTTGAATTCAAATGCAAATTTCAGTGATGTAACATTAAGTTATATAAATAAGTATCAAAGAGCCTGGTATACCTGATTTTTTGCTTTAATTATGAATGTATATGGAGAATAGAGCTTACATTGCTAAATAATGATCTTGCTTATTTCACATTTCCTTATCAATACCACATGCTACGGGAGAGACTTGGTGTGAATTATTCCCTATATTATGAGAAAAAGTTCAAGTTTACATTTGCTCTGTTCTGAAACTTTTGCTAATTTCAAATACATAGATCTCTTTGGTAATCAAAAATTTCTGTTATTGCAAGGTGGTTTATCAAGAAGAAAAAGAAGAAAATAAAAAGCCTGTAATCACCTTTTCATATCTGGATAAAAAATATATCTTTTATTTCCATCTCTTTATTGTGAAAGTAAAAAAGGAAATTCAGGAGCAATGATAGGAGGCAAAGAACATTATAAGCCCAACAGATGAAAAGTGTCTGCTAAAGGACAAAGAAGCAAAGAAAATGAAAGAGAATATTACGACAATTATTAGGAAACATCACAGCTCCTAAATTTCTTATTTTGAAGTAAAGAAAATGAAGGCACACCAAGGGAAGAGATTATCTAGCATAAGAAGCATTTAGGTCTTCTAGAAGAAAGAAATTTTAATGGTAACCTGATTGCCTTTTACTCTAAGCCTAGAAAGAAGCATATCACTGGTAGGAATTAAAGGGAAAATTTTGGTGCTTTTAATATTCTTAAAATTTGTTCTTAAATTCACAGGGATTTGAAGGCATATGAAGTTGTAAGAAATCCTTTTAAGGACTTATAGAAAATAATAGTTTAATTAACTTTGTAGAATGGTAATATTTGGCCAGTTTTTATGGTTCTTCGGAGCCTGATATTAAGAAGACCAAGGATATGAGTTCAGTCCCTCAAGGACCTTGTAACTGTGTTCTGTGGGCAGAGGATTTCCTAATCATCCTTCAAGAAATCTCTGTGATTCATGCCACTCATCTCAGAAGCCTTAACAAGGGAATGCGAGTGAATCACTGCTATGGGAAATCAAAGATAAAGAAGTCAGTAAAACCCTTGTGGCAGTATAAAGGCAATGACTACCTAAAAGGAAATGCCCAGTAATTGTCAAAAAAGCTATATTTCTTTATTTTTTAGTTTTGTTTCAATGTGTAAGGGTCTTTTTTTATTACTGTTTCTGGCCATTCTACAGCCAAGTTTGCCATGATCAGTCTTTGCAGTGCGCCTATGTGTTCTAGAAGGAAATAGAATCTGCATCGACAAAGATAATTCACATCATGTAGACTATTCCTTATGCCAATGCCATTGAGGCAATTTCCAAAACAAACTAGGGAAAATGACACTTTTGCCTGAAATCTCCAGAGAGGCAAAATAATTGTGATTCTTCTGTGCTGCATTACTCAAATCAAAGACTCAGTTCTTTACTTATGCGATTAAAACTACTTTTTTTTAAATTACACTTGAGCTAAAATAACTTTGAAAGACACAAAATTTATTTTTATAAGTAATAAAATAGTCTCATTAATTATCTTAAGGTAGAGAATCCCCTTGATATTAATTTGTATTTCAAAGTACAGTGACTTTTAAAATATTTAATGGCAATTTAAAGCAAAATGTGGAATGAGTATTACCTCACATATAATGCATCATGTGTAATCAATCATACATTATGTAATCATATGATTTTATAAATAAGTTATTTAAATTATTTGTTAAGATCAAAGAGTCCCACACTGGTTATTTAATTTTGTGGCAAAAAAATGAAATAAATTTTCCATATCATTTCAATAAGCAATAATGCATACTGCTATGTAGGATATCAGTAATCAGAGGTCCAGCTACATGAATCTGAAAATATCTCTCAGCATTTTCCTAAGCTATATTTACAAATGAAAAGATTTCAAAATATCAAGATAAGTAAGAGATTTTTTTTTTGTTTTTCTAGGAATTAAACATCTTAGATAATCAAAGATTTGCTTAAAGCCGTTACAAACACAGCCCTGTCAAACAGCTTCTTCTTGTGTTTTTTGTATTTATCAAGAAGATTCAAGTCTTGTCATGGTCTGTTGAGCTGACTGACTTTAAATTTTGAAGCCTCATGAGTTACCCTCTGAAAAGGAAAAAATGAATTCGGGACTGTACCTCCCTTGAAATCCAACCCTTATGTCTAATAGCTTTAAAATTAGCAATGAGCCTAGGGGAGTCACTTAGTACTACTCTGAATGTTAAAGCATGAAAAGTCTTCTGATTTGAATTTTAGGGACCTCAAAAATTTTGTTTTATCTTAATATGAATCCAAGACTTTAAGTTTATTTTTAATTTGATAAATATATAAAGCACAATACCATTTATTGTCAGCCACTTCTTACTCATGTACCATAAGAAACAAACTTTTTCTGCTTGAAACCAACATCCTGAATGGACTGTTTATTTCTTCATACATCACAGGTTATTTTTAAAGAGGTATATATTGGTGCACGTGAAGTTGACCCAGTCAGTTAATCTAAATCTGTAAACACTCAACTATGATCAGCCACTTCTTGGATGCTCTGACTCCTCACCTGGCATCATAGACTAATTCTGACTTATTTCTGTGCATGAAGTGAACCCGAATAATATTTTAGTTAAAATGGAAGGGATGTTATATTATTTAGTGACTGTTAGGTTCATGGCACTGAGTTTAATGTATTACATATATTAAGTTGCTTAAAATTCATAACAAAGTGAGGTAGATAAGGTTTTCTTCATTTCATTAGTGAAGACACAAAAACCAAGAAAATGCAGGTGATCCAAGCAACTAGTCTAAGCCTGATCCCATTTCTATAAAATGAGGCCAGCTATATCGCCATGTCTGAATTATTAAAAGAGTCAAATGAGATATGACATATAAGTTGCCTGGCATGTAGTAAATACTCAAAGTGAGTAGCACCTGTGTGTAACTGTCATATAGTGGCCAAACTAGATAGGAATTGATGATTTAAACCCAAATCTCTCTGACTTTTAAATCCCTTTTACCTTTATTTAATGTTTTTCAAGAAAATCTGACTTTGTTTTCTTATGACTTATGTGGAAATTATGTATGGAGGTTTGGTTTATATTTTTATAAGGAACAAGAATCATGCTTTAATATAAATTATACTCTTTAATAGAGCTGCAGTCTTTAGTATTGTTTTATTAAAAAAACTTTTAAAAAGTTTTATAATTAGGTATATCTGTAGTTAAATATGCTTTACCTGAATTTCAAAAAACTGAAGATTGACTTGTAAACTACTGAGTATGGCCTAATGAATTCTTAGTGATCTGCAAACTTTGCAAGTCAAAATGTGCTCTCATTCTTTTTTATTTAATATCAACCATAATTAAATGTTCAAATCATGAATATTAAAAACATCTTTAAAAAGAAATGACTTTTCTAAAATAGAATACCACTTGAATCATACTGATGACCCAAAATAGTCTACCTTTTTTTTTTAAGTGGAGGTTGATTGATTCTCACTGACAAATAAAAATTGCCACATGCTGATCTGAATAGGCAATGAACACAGGCACTTATTTAAGAAGGATCAACTGCCCTTTCTGTATCTTAAGGTTCTATGGGTATGTACTTTATTAGTTGAAATCTTCCCATTCTTGTAATGTGCCTCCACCTCCACATAAGCAATGTCTGTTACGAGGCTTTACACACACACACACACACACACACACACACACACACACACACACACATGCAAAATTGGTAATCTTAAAAAGAATATTTTAATTTTTCTCTTTTTTTCTGTGTGAAAGACAACAAAAATGATGTGCAGTATTCTTTTTCAGACCTAAATTACATACTTGAAACACACTTCCAGTGTTTTTTGTCATATTGTTTTAGTCATGGTGTCCAGAGAAATAGAATTAATAGGACATATATGTATATATATATATAGGGAGAGATTTATTATTAAAAATTGCTTACTTGATTATGGAAGCTGAGAAGTCCCAAGATCTATAACTGACAAGCTGGAGATCTAGAAGAGCCAAGTGTAGTTCCAGTTCAAATGTGAAGGCTTGAGAACTAGGAGAGCTAATGGTATAGTTTCAGTATGCACGCTGGCAGCCTTGTGATGCAAGAAGAGCTGATGTTTGAGTTTGAAGGTAGAAAAAGTTCCAGCTCAAGCAGTCAGGCAGGAGTTCCCTCTTAATCAGTTTTTGTTATGTTCAGGGCTTCATTTGGTTGGATCATGCTCACCCACATGAGGAAGGACAATCTGCTTTACTCAGATTATCAATTTAAATGTTAATCTCATCCAGTAACAATCTCTGCATTCACGCAGACTAATGAATGTTTGGCCAAATGTCTGGGCAACCCAGGGCTCAGTCAAGTTGACACATAAAATTAACCATCAACTTTTAAAATTACTTTCAATTAAACTTTTTATTTTGAGATGATTATAAATTCACATGAATTATGAGACATAATACAGAGAACTCTCAGAAATTTCGAGAAACTGGCCTTTACCTAGTTTCCTCCAATAACATCTTACAAAACTATATACAATATTGCAACCAGGATATTGACGCTGAAATAGTGAAGACAAAAAACATTTTCGTGAACAATGATTTCTCATGTTTTATTTTAAACCACACATAATTAATTCCCCCCACGACACTTACAAAAACTCCTGGCAATCATTAATTTGTTTCCCATTTCTTAAATTTTGTCATTTTACGAATGTTGTATGCACGGAATCATATAGTATATAAACTTTCGCAATGACCTTTTTTCATTCAGTGTAATTCTCTGGAAATTCAAACAAGTTTTTGCATGTGTTGGCATTTCTTTTTTTTTTTTTTTCTTTCTAGCAGAGTATTAATTCTTGGAATGGCTCTACCACAGTTTATTCACCTTCTGAAAGACATAAGGTTTGTTTCAAGTTTTATTGAAAAAAAGTTGATATAAATACTTGTGTGCAGGTTTTTGTGTGAATGGAAGTTTTTATGTCTTTGAGATAAATGTCCAGTGGCCCAACTGCTGAGACATATGGTAGCTGCACATTTAGTTTTTGCTTTTAAAGAAACTGCCAAATTAATTTTAGAGTGGCTGTACCATTGTACATTCCCATCAGCAATGTGAGTGATCTAATTTTTCTACAGCCTCACCAGCATTTAGTGTTGTCATTATTTTCATTTTAGCAGTTCTAATAGGTGGGTAGTAATATGTCGTTGTGATTTTACATAAATTTCCTAAACGGTTTATGATATATGACATGTTTCTCTGAGCTTATTTGCTATCTAAATGCCTTTTTTAGTGACATGTCTCTTCATGTCTTTTGTCCATGTTCTAATTAGTTTTGAAACTTCCTTATATATTCTAGATACTACTCTTGTGTTGGATGTGATTTGTAAATATTTTATCCCATTCTATAAATTACTTTTTTATTCTCTTAACAGGAGCTTCACAAAGCAAAGTTTTAATTTTGATGAAATCAAATTTATCATTCTTTCCTTTTATGTATTATGCATTTGTGTCAAATCTAAGAACTTTCTTTGTAACCCTAGATCTTAAATATGATTGTCTTTTATGATGGTTTTTTCTAAAAAATGTTCAGTTGTACATTTTAAACCTAAGTCCCTGATTCCTTTTGAATCAATTTTTAAAATAAAATATGAGGTTCAAGTTGGGAGTTATTTTTTAAAAATAGCCTTTACTTTTTAAAGAAGTTTTATTTTCCCAGCAAAATAATTTTTTAAACCTATGTATACCCAATTGTTCCAGAACTGCTTACTAAAAGACTATCTTTCCTCCATTGAATTTCTTTCACAGTTTTGCTAAAATTTAGTTGGCCCTGTTTCTGTGGGTTTATATTTTTGTTCTATGTTCTTTTACATTGATGTGTGTCTTTGAGGGATATCTATCTTTCCCCTAATATGACACAATCTAGATTACTGTAGCTGGACAGTAAGTCTCAAATTTGGATAGACTGATTTCTCTCATTTTATTCTTCTCTTAAAAAGCTTTTTTTACTTATTTTAATTGCTTTGCCTTTTTACATAAATTTTAGAATAATCTTGCCTACCTCTACAAAATACTTGGTCTGAATTTTGATAGGAATTGCATAAAACCTGTGTTATCAATCTGGGGAGAATTGACATCTCTAATTACCTTCAATTTTCCAATCCATTAAAAAAATACATCTCTCATTGATTTAGATCTATTTTAATGTCATTCATGAGTCTTTTCATTTCTATATAGTTTTCAATATACGTGTTCTATACATGTTTGGGTAGATTTACACCTAAGTTTTTTTTTTTTTTTTTTTTTTTGGTGATTGTAGATGGTTTTGTATTTTTAAATTACTGTCCTTTTTTTTTGGCTAGATTATAGATATGCAATTAACTTTTATATGTTTATCTTGTATTCTGCCACTTTGCTGAAGAGAAATTTATGGCATTAAATGTGTTCATTAGAAATGAAGTTTTAAATCAGTAACAAATTATTATATCTAGGCATTTTTTGTTTTTGTAGATTCCTTGAGATTTTTTATGTTAAATAATTATGTCATCTGCCAACAGTGACAGTTTTATTTCTTCCATTCCAATATTGATGTATTTATACCCTTTTTTTTTGCCTGTTGCTTTGGTTAGGAATTCCAGCACTCTGTTGAATAAAAGTGGGGAGAGTGGACATACACGTTTTCCCTTATCTGAGGGCATTCGGTATTTCATAATTAAGTGCATGTTAGCTAGAGACTTTTGTAGGTGCTCCTTATCAAGTTCTGGAACATTCTATATAAGGCTTAAAAAAAAAAAGCTCTAATTCTTCAGAGCTTTTAAAAAAATTATCATAAATAGGTATTGAATTTTGTCAACTGCTCTTTTGCATCAACTGATATGACCATGTGATTTGTCCTCTTTAGTCTGTTAATGTGGTAGATTACATAGAGTTTTGAATATTAAACCATGTTTGCATCCCTGGAGTGTATATCACTAGGCCATGAAGTATAATTACTTTTATGTATTGTTGAATTCCATTTGTTAATATTTGATTTACATATTTGTTATGTATTCATGAGGAATATTGAACGGTAATTTTATTTTGTACCATCATTATCTGATTTTGGTATCAGGGTACCATTAGTTTCATGAATAAATTGAGGAATATTCCCTCTTTTTCTGTTTATGAGGAGAGAGTGTTCATAATAGGTGCTATTTCTTCTTTAAAAGTTTGGTAAAATTCACAATTGAAATCATCTGAACTTAGAAGTTTCTTTTTTCATCATTATATTTTTCAAGCCTAAAGTTTTCATTTAGTTATTTTTATATCTACTCTTTAGTATCTGAGACTGCATATTTTAACGATACATAATTGACGTACGTATTTTGGGGGTAGATATGATAATTTGATACATTTATATAATGTGTAAAGATCAAATCAGGGTAATTGGGATCTCTGTCTCCTTAAATATTTACCTCTTCTTTTTTTTTTTTTATGATATGAACATTCAAATTGTTCTCCGCTAGCTAATTTGAAAGTACAATAGATCCATGTTGACTATAGCCACCCTACTGACCTTCAAACATCAGGTCGTATTTCTCCTCTCTAACTGTATATTTATACACATCAATCAACTTCTCTTCATTCCCACCTCCACCCCATGTCTCCTGGCCTCTGGCAACCACCAATCTGCTCTCTATTTTCATGAGATCCACTCTTTTAGCTCCCACATATGAGTGAGAACATGCAATATTTGTCTTTCTGTGCCTGGCTTATTTTATTTAACATAATGACCTGACCTCACATTCTCTCCACATTGTTGCATGTTGTTCATTCTTTTTATGGCTAAATAATATTCCATTTAAAAAGTGCTTTTAACTGATGTGAAAAGATACCTCATTGTGTTTTTAATTTGCATTTCTCTGATGATTTGTAATATTCTCCATTGCTCATATACCTGTTGGTCTTCTTTTGACAAATCTGTTCAGATCTTTTGCCCATTTTTTAATCTGATTCTTTGATTTTTTGCTATTGAGTTGTTTCAGCTCCTTATATATTCTGTTTATTAATCTCTTGTCAGATGGAAAGTTTGCAAATATTTTCTCCCATTATGTAGTTTGTCTTTTCACTCGTTGACTGATTCCTTTGCCACACAGAAGCCTTTTTGCTTAATGTAATCGCAGTTGTCTAACATTGGTTTATTTGCCTGTGCCTTTGAGGTCTCATTTTTAAAAATCTTTGCCCAGACCAATCCAATGTTCTGGAGCATTTCCTCAGTGTTGTCTCTAGATGTTTCATAATCTCTTAAATTCAGGTTAATACTTTTTTTTTTTTTTTTTTTTTAGAGATGGGGTCCCACTCTGACACCCAGGCTGGAGTGCAGGGGCATGATCAGAGCTCGCTGCAGCCTTGAACTCCTGGGCTCAAGTGATCCTCCTGCCTCAGCCTCCCCAGTAGCTAGGACTACATACAGGTGTGCTCCATTGCTCCCGTCCTTTAATCTATTTTAATTTTGATTTTTGTATATGCTGAAAGATAGGGATCTAGTTTTATCCTTCTGCATATGGTTATACTGTTTTCCTAGCACCATTTATTGGGGAGAATCTTCCCTCTCCATTGTATATTCTTGGCACCTTGTTGAAAATGAGTTGGTTGTGGCTGTAAATACATGGATTGATCTCTGGGTTGTATATGCTGTTCCATTGGTATATGTGTTTGTTTTTATGCCAGTACCGTGATGATTTTGGTTACTATAACTTTGTAATATATTTTGGATTCAGGTACTGTGATGTCTCCAGCTTTGTTCTTTTTGCTTAGGATTGCTTTGGCTATTCAGGGTCTCTTGTGGTTCCATAAAAATTTAAGAATTGTCTTTTCGATTTCTGGGGAAAATATCATTGGTGTTTTGATAGAGATGGCATTGAGTCTAAAAGTTGCTTTGAGTAGTATTTTCATTTTAACAATATTAATTCTTCCAATTCATGACCATGAAATATCTCTTCATATTTTTGTGTCTTCTTCAACTTACTTTATCATTGTTTATAGTTCTCCTCATATAAATCCTTCACTTCTTTGGTTAAATTGATTCCTAGGTATTTTATATTCTTTGTAGCTATCGTAAATGGGATTGCTTTGTTGATTACTTTTTCAGATTGTTTACTGTGGTGTATATAAATATTACTAATTTTTGTATGCTGGTTTTGTACACTATAACTTTAATATGCACTTTAGAGTCCTTCTCTTCTCATTCTAATAAGTTTTTGTGTAAATACAAGTGATGTCTGAGTCTATGTTTAGGCTGGTACCAGTGGAAGAGAGCTGCAATGTCTGATGACATGACCTTTATCAGTTCCAACAAATTTTTGGTGGAGTCTTTCGGTTTTTCTAAATATAAGATGATGTCATCTGTGAGTAATGCCAATTTGACTTCTTTCTATTCAATTTTGATGTCCTTTATTTCTTTTTCTTGTCTAATTTCAGTTCACGTTGAATAAAGGTGGTAAAATTTGGCATCCTTGTCTTGTTCCAGATCTTAGAGGAAAGGTTTGCAGTTAAAAAATAAATATGCATTAACTACAGATATGGCAAAGTCTCTCTGAGAAAAAGGAGAGATTAGATAGAGAGTGATTTGAAATTCAGTTTGGTTGTTAAGTGAGGGTCTCACTGATCAGGCAATGGTTGAGTCAAGAACAGGATGGTAGGAAGGACCCGGCATAGATCTGGTTGCAGAGTGTTCCAACCACATAGACATCAAAGTCAGAGGTGAGAGTATGGCAAGCAAGGGCCAAGTGTTGTAATATAAGGACAGAAAGGAAGAGATTACATAGAGAAAAGAGACTAGGATCCCTGGAATGTGCTAATATTTTCATTAAATTATCAAGTACACAATAACTTCTCTTCAAACCTGTAAGAATTAACATATATACTTAAGATGTGTCTAGAGAAACTTGATTTACTTTTTAATCACTCTGTGTATATATGTAATAAAGTAAAATACAGAAGCACTTAGGCAACCCCACATTATGTATGTATAACATCAAATTTAAATATTCCACATTTTTAAACTAATGTTTAAAGTCCTCCAATTAAACTAATAATTTGCTTCAAATAAATTATGGGTAAATTAGTTAGGTGACATCATATATTTGGGAGACACTAAATCAATAGTTGTTTTTCTGATTTCAATGTTATTCATTTAATCCTTCATATATTAATTCATTTATTGAATGTTTATTAACTATCTAATGGGCCAAGTGATGAAACAAGCAATTTGGTTTGTGTTTATTCAATTTTGTCAAACTTTCTTTGTCTGTAGATGGAAATAAGTTGATCTAAAATGTCTCTTGAACTTTCCTTTACTTGAAATGAATGCTTTCAGAATATTCCACATTAGGCTTTGGTAATCTCCAGTACTACATTGATGTTAGTATTGCTAAAATATGCACTTTGGAGTCCTTCTCTTCTCCTTCTAAGTTTTTGTGTAAATATAAGTGATGTCTGAGTCTATGCTCAGGGTGGTACCAGTGGAAGAGAGTTGCATTTTCTGGTGCCATGACCTTTATTATTTTGCTTAGCGAGCCTTCTCTTAGGTTGACTGTTGAGGATGGGCGTTAGGGCTGCATTCCTATCTTGCTGTTGTGCCCTGCTATGCTTCTCCTTTGCAGAGGAGTTGGAACGAGAGGTCTGACAATGAGCATGAATGGTCCTGGTATTCCAAGATGAAGGAGGTAGGGAAAGGCCATTACTTATTCGAATCTATCTTTAAAAATACACACACACATACATAAAAGTAGTGCTGGAGAATCTTTGTAAAATATTAATATGCTACTAAAATTAAACTTTACATATGTAGTTTTTAATCTCAGTTGTAACTTGAAACTACCAACTTCTCTCCCCTCTAGGCTTCAGAGCTCTGCTCTTTCACCCCTTTGATATATTCCAGCTGCAGTTTTAATGCCTGTGGCTCTGCACAGGGTGACTTGGAAGCTTTATAAATCCCCTATGATTTTGTGATATTTTTTATCAAAAAATGACACTTGTGCCTCTGAATTAGCAACCCACTGGCACTCTCTCAAATTTCTTGAGTAGCTGCTGGTAATTCTCACAATTGTAAACTCTCTGGTGCAGCTTTAGGTTGTTAATAGCTATCCTTTGACTGCTTTCTAATCTTCCTTAGTTTTTTTTTTTTTTTAAATTGGCTTCTTGTATAATAACCAAGCTGGAACAAAGACTACCTAAAAGTAAGAAAGATAATACATATTGCACAAGGCTTGGGGGTCCCAGGTCCATAATGTTGTTGAACCTTGAAGTGTTTTATTTCCTTATGAGTAGGTTGGAGTCACTGACTGATGGAAGCTGATGATTGCAGCGGTGCCGGTTCAGTTTCCCAATTTCTTGTATGTGGACCATTACCTATCTAATTTCTTATTTTGACTACATGTGATGACTAAAACAATCCACTTAGAAAGGAAAAGACAGAAACTGTTCTATTATTTGTAATACTGTGCTAAATCAAGAATGAAATCCTGGGCTCTTTGTCTCTTATTTATATTTGTGCTTTGATTTTCTTGAAAATATCTTTCAAAATTTTACGTCACTCTCTTCTGCTATGACGTGACACTTTCTGGGAACTTAAAGAAATAAATGCTAGATCTCTACACAATGAATGTAATATATAAATAGTTACTTGCAGGCTTAGGAATTAACACTACAGATATCCATATTTGAATTGCCAGGAATTTTTTATTCCCTTGGGTTCTCTTTTGTTCTTACATGAAAGTACTTCTAATAAATCAGTGATTTTTAAATATACCAGGTCCTCGAGAAGGGTAAGGGAAAAATATGATTTTAGATAGAAGTGATCTAAATGAGGATTCTCAGGAAAGACAGTGTCTATGAATATTTTCTGATGATCTATAATCCAGGAAAATATCATTATTCTACTCTGCCATTTCTTTCAATGTGAACTTGAAAATTGTCTTGAAACTCCTCTTTTAAAGCTCTTTTAATCTGGAACTTTGAAGATGTCAGTGAACTGCAATGTTCAAGTTGATTTTTACTTGAAATGCTTCACAGAAAGTAAAACATCATAAAGTGAGGTTTAATGATGGCACATACTAGAGGAATGTAGGAAATGCTTCTGATCTCAGTGCTCCATAATGAATACGGGGGATGAAAATTGAAGCGGAAATTGACAAGGAGAATAAAGATTTAAAAAAGTTAGCATTTTTCAACCAGAAACAAATTATAATTCTACCTATAGTAATAATTGAACTTCTCTATATAAGCAAAGAATATCAAAAACTTAGAAAAGAGTTGTTATACTCCGCTCCCAGCCCCATTCTCATTTATAGTTTCTATAGATAGCTACAGAGCCCTGTCATTCAAGTTAAAATGTATCTATGTGCCTGGCATGAAAATGGAGGGAAATTTGATGATTGCTAGTTGCCACTCTCAACTTCTTTTTTCAAGCAGAAAAAAAATCAATGGCTTCAGAAAGAGGCCACAGGGTTGTTTTTTTTTTTTTTTTTGTTCTATTGAAACGATGCTACTATCCACTCAAAAAATAACCAGGTTTACTCTCAGGGCAGGACTATTTTGAATTCCCTTAGGAAGAAAATTTTTTCTATTCTTGGTTGAAACATCTCAAAAGAAATAGTACAAGATTTCACAATAACATTATTTTTCCAACATAATTTATGCATCATTATTCTACTCCACAATTGAATGAAGAAATAGCTGATAACACATGTACACTGAACTCAGGGCAACAATATACAGTAGTTTTAAAATATATCTTTTTTTCTTACAATGGTTGTTTCCATCTGATGCCAGAACTTGAAATAAGAAGTACTTTTCAGCATTCAGTAGAAATATCACCACTGTTAGAGGAGGATTATAGAGACAGATTATGGATGGTTTTAGTAAAAATTACTGTGGCAACAATGGGTATTTACTACATTTTTCAAGGAATCATCTGTACAAATGGGCTTCCTGTCTAATTTTTTTAAAAATTACACCTCAAAATCTGAATTTTAGTCAGAGGGGCAATGCCAAGGGAAGGTTATATAAAAATGGAGAGTGCTTTCAGTGGTACCCTAAATATCAAATACAGAAAGATTTAATTTGATTTTAAACTTTTAGAACATGTAAAAATATTGTTGTAATTTCTCCCTTGCCTCCAATAAATATTACTTTGCAACCAGTTTCTCATTGTAACTTTTCTTACAATAAATAGCATTTACCTCTTTATCAAAAGAAATCATTGTTTAAATTACAACTGAGCACTACTAAAAAACTGCTTCATGAAATGTAGGTTATTCTTTAGAGAAGTAAACCTAGTAGCTGTGGATGAGCCATTTAAGATTATAAATGCAATTTAAATTGCAAATGCAAACTATCAGAAGAAAACACCTGTAAGTTTTCAATCAGGCATCCACTGATTTTTAACCAAATCAATAAATTGTAGCAGGACAATGAATTTGCACCACCCAATCAAAATAAATAAGGACTATCTTCTTATTATCATAAAAGCAATAAAAAAGGCTTGCACAGCATTCTTCCCTTAATTTGTCTTTCACTCTGCACCATAAAGATAACAAAGTGCTGCATTTCGGAAGAACATATTGTTTTACTCTGTATGTTTTTCATCACAGAAGTCTAGAGAGTATTGTTTTTTAATTTGCTGATGGAATCCATCAATTAGAATTAGTCTAAATGTTGTGGGAGGATAATGACAATGGATCTGAAGGAGAAGAGGAATGTGTAGCATGAATTAATGTTGCTTTTATGGTACTTCTCATTGGATTCATGGCTGAGCTTGTCTGATGAGTAAATAACTTATGGATATGTCAAAGCTGGGGAAGGAAAATGTGGTTAAAGTCATCTGATTAGAGACGTTCATGCAAGAAAGATGGGATCAACTTCTGTAATTGTTATTAAAATCCTTATATATGAATATCATTTTTTAAATAGTTGATGTCGTCTTTAGATCCTTGGCCTCCATGTCAGCTGAGCAAATTTTTATTCCTTTCAGTCACTAACAAGGGACATGACTTGGGAACATTCACTAGGGTGAGATTTATGAGTCTTCATGCTTTCTTTTGTGAGAAGAAATCTTTTTTTTCTATATTTAAGGCTTTCTAATTCTAGTTATTCTAATGGAATGTGACTCAGGTGACCACAATTTGCTACATGCAAACTTTGTCCTGATTACAAGTGTTGATTACAAGTGTTGACCGTCCTGTCTAGTGTTGTAGAGATGTGCTCCTCATTTAAAAGTAGAAGTGATCTGATTCCAATTCTCTAAATTGGAAAGTTTAGCGAGCTGCCTACAGTTTGGAGTGAAGCATATCGCTACCAAATTTAAAATATTTTCCCACTGACCTATATTCTGAACCAGAAAATGTATCAATAATAGTGAACATGATAAAATAATTCTTTCCTGCAGCACATACTTGGCACACAAGCATGAGCCAGTTTAGAACACTGTGGGTATTTTGTCTTTGAAATATGCATTATATAAATCAGAATGACATTGGTGGGAAAGATAATGAAACTTGGGTTTTGGAAAGGTAAGAAAAAATGAGAAAAAGCAATCTAAAATACTTGGTCAACCTATAGAGATCCAACTTAAGATAAAATATCTTTCTGTGTGGAACTTTTTAGTCTGACTGACAAATGGAGCAGGAATAAACATTAACAAAATCTTGACCAAATTTGAAAAAAAAAAAAAAACGGATGCAAACAATGCTATTCTTCACTCATTATGTTTTAACATAGATCTTCTCTGGGCCACAAATAGTTCTTAATTTATAGCCTGGAGAAAACTGCTTATAAACATAAATGAAATGAATATATGGTAACAAACCGATTAGACCATCATTCTGCATTTTACCAACTACGTGAACAATCTGTGAATTGTGCCATTATTTCAGAAAATAGTAATGTTTTGTATATTTTAAATTCATCAAAAGAAAGAAAAAATATTTCTGTTTCAATCAAGTATGGCAGTATAATTAAGTCAGTCAGATTGAATTAAAACAGCTAAATTAACATAAAAGCCCTTTCTTCCTTCCACTATAAGTCTGAGATTTTTAATTAATGTTTAAAATACGGTTTGCTTGTAGTTGATATTTAAAGCTATAAACAAAATATATATGTTTGTGGTAATTTGAGTACTTTCCCCATGAAAGACTCTTTTGGCCTTAAAATGGTACAAAATGAATACAAATACAGTTTAGTTATTTTGTAATTAAAATAAATGTTTAACTATCTTGTTGTTTTACTTTTAAGTAAATTAAAACTTAATATACCATAAAATCAAATAACTGGAGTATTAATAGCCTTTAAAATATAGCTCACAAACTAGAAGTCTGAGCTAAATGGTTCCCAATTTCCCAAGCATCCCGTTTGAAATTCTGGAACCATTTCAAATTATAGTTCATAATAAATTACAAATAAAATTATGGGCCCTCTGGGAAATATAAATTCATCACTGTACATACAATATACAATCTGAGCCTTGTTTCTTTGAAAAAATGTCTATGATTTATTTAGATGTTATTGTAAAGTCTTCATTGTAAGCAAAATACATAACTTGGTGTTAAACCCATATTTTAATCATATAATGTAAAGGAGTATGTGACATCTCACTATATCATGATTTTTATGTGAATATTCTATATGCTATGTGTATAGATAAAAGAATGTTTTCAGAAGAAAACAAATATAACATCTTGAATTAAAAATAAAAACTATAGAAAAACCCAAGGCCTAAAATAAAATGAGCTAATAAATACGTTATTGATTTGTTGTGCTATTGGAATCTGTGAAATATAAAATAAAAAATATTGAACTTTTAAAAAGCCTTTATCAGAATGGTTAGTCTTTAGAAAATACCAGACCTTTATTTTTATATTAAAGGCTCATATAGAATTACTTTAAATCTTTAGATGCTTTTTGTAACTGTGTGACTCCATATTTTTGAGAGCATGCATGTAGCATAGAGATCCAAAGGTACTCCCAATGCTAAACAGGCACCATTATCTACATTTTTAAAAACTTTCATCTTGATGAAATTTTGTCATGACTATTTCTGTGCCAGGTGCAAACTGAGTGAATGTGTATCTTTTTCAAATATTTTAATATTTTGACCATTTTGGAAGGTAAATATGTTTAAAAATTAAATGACTTCCAAGATGGTATGTGATAATTTACAAATGTAACTCACACCAAAATCAGAATATGCATAGGTAATATACAGCTAAAGTCATAATCTTTGAAATTAGAAACATGTTTCCACATCTGAAAATGTGTTTTGATCATTCACAAATTTTAAAATTAGAAATGTTTAATGAATCGCCTGTAGAAGCTCTTATTTATGATTTACTATTTAGGATTTTTATATCTTCTTATAATAGTTACGTTAAAAATAATGTAAATTATGTATTTTCAATTGCAAAAAAATATAACAATAAAAAGAACAATACTGTACAATGACCTAATAGTGCTTAACTCTAAGAAGTGAGCATGTTCATGATGGTTAAACATTTTTTGTTTAGTATTTTTCAGTTTTATTTAATAAACATATGACTTTAATTAAAAAATAGAACTATTTTTTTAAAAACTCATTTTTATATTTTCAATGCAGGTGTAAGTCTTGGGTGGCCTGAAAGTAGTGATATACTTTGAGACATATGCATTGAAAAATTTTAGTTTTTGAATTTCTTTACTAATGATGTCATAATTGAGTGAAAATGTTCCTAAACAAATAAAAAAAATTGGTGACCCAGAGATTGTATTATTTGTATAATCTCTTCAAATAAAATTGAAATAAAATTCTCTTAAAAAATTTTATATAATAGAAAATGTATTGCAAGTATAATGGCATGCTTTATAAGTGCAATTCACTAAGCGTTATTCAATCTTCCTTTGATTGCTGAGAATTTCACAATGCTTATGAGTCATCATTGTGAATGTCAGCTTGATTGTGGACTATCGTGACTACAGACCTCGGAAGAAACAGACCTGAGCACTGCCTATCAAGTTTATTTAACTCAACACTTTTTGTAGCACCCATAGTACTCATGATAATTCCACAAACATGTCTTCATTATTTCTACTTCAAGTCATTTCCTGGAAGTGATGCAGGTTCTCACTTTCCCACTCAAATTCTACACATTTTTTTTAGATTATTTCAATTATCTTCTTCGAAAATGTTCTCCATGACCATACCAGTCCATACTTCTTTGAAATCCTGTATATTTTGCTTCTTTTTGAAACCCTATATTCTTCCTTCAAAAAGTTATGCTCATTTCTTTGTGTAAGAAATGATAAATGCTTGAGATGGCGGATACCCCAGTTACCCAAATGTATATTAGATTAATATACATTGTATGCCTGTATCAAAACATCACATGTACCCTATAAAGATATACAACTATTATGTACCCATAATAAAAATAAAAAATTTGAAAAAGTTGCATTCGATCTTCTTCAATCTCTTCAAACTTCATAATCTAATTTACAAAACACAATTTTTAAACTAACAGAATCTATGTAAAGTAAGTGGAAGAAGTATTGGTTCACATATACTTGTGATAGGATGATAACAATACCAAGTCTCCCAAACTTATATGACTATATTTTTCAAAGGGATAGGATGAGAAAATAAATAAATATCTTTCCTTTTCTATTTTCATAAGTAGGAGTAATCATTCACATTTATCCAGAAGAAAAAAATGTTCTACCTTTAAATGAAGAATAAATCCATTCAGTTCTTAAAGGTGTTAAAAACTATACAGGCAATATCTTCAAGACTATTTTACAAAACATCCAAGAATGTTGTTAAAACGGAAAGATTTTATGTTTCTTTTTTTTTTCTTTTTAATTAGTCAACTCTTTATAAGTGTGTTGAAAGGAATATTAAATTTTGCTGAAGCAATTCTGCAGCAGATGAGACAATATGCTTCAGGTACTGTTATTTCTGTTTCTTTTTTTTCAATTTTATATAGACTCAATTGAGTCCTAAGCCTGTTGAAGTAGCATTCGAGCTTGAAATAAGTAAATACATTAATAATTCTGTAAGACAGAATTGATTAATATATTGTGTACTCAAACATGTTTATATTAACAAACTATGTATTGATAGTACCTGGCAAATCGAGAGAAGGGCACTTTAAATATGCTGGTAAGCGGAAAGCTCTCTGTGGAGGTGGCATTTGAGCTGTGTCTTAGGGAAAAGCAGAGGAGATAGCCAGTGTATAGTCTCAGAGGCCTGAAAGGCCTTGGAGTGGTTAAAGAACACATGAGACCTGCTGGAACCTGTGAGTCAAAGACTGAAGAAGAGATGACTTTGGGAAGGTGGAAGAGCTCTGATCACAGAGGGTTTTGTAGGTCACAGGGAGGAGTTTGAATTTCTTTTCAAAGTGTAATAAGAAGGGAGAGGCTTTAACCAATCCTGCTGTGGGTGGGCAGGATAGGAGTGGTGGTCAGTAGTTACTGCAGTTACATTTTAAAAGATCTATTGGACAGCGGGTTGTAGTGAAGGAAGAGAAGAAAGAGCTATTAAACTCACAAAAGCAAAGAGCAATATCTTAAGATAGTCAATATTTTACTCAAAAATGCTATAATAACAACAAACATTTTATAGCACTCTATGTGAGATCCTGTTGTCAACACTTCCCGTATATTAACTCGCTTAGTTCTTACAACAGTCATGTGAAGCAGGTACTCTAATCATCCTCATTTTACAGGCAAAAAAATTAAGGCACAGAGCGGTTAAGAAACTTGTCCAAGGTCATATGGCTAGGATGTAGTGGAACCAGGAAGTGAACCCATAATATCTAATTTCATAATTTTAATTATGAAATTAAAATTAAAATGCTAATTGTATGATTTTTAAAGAATTATTTTCCTCCTAAGTATGCTAGATTCTAAAATATCAGTAGTCAAAGATTGGCTTTCCTTTCCTTCCATACACTTGACATTTTCTTTACTCACATAAAACATCAAAATTTGGGAACCAAAATGAAGAGCTCTTTAAGTATTATTAATTGACTGGTTGAATATACAGTGAACTAATATATCTTAGAAGTGTCTGAAAGATAGATATTTAGATATATTTAGATATATAAATACTTAGAAAATTCAAAATACAATTTAGATATTAGTTTTCAATTGCTTTTTTCCTCAATATTAAAGTGTCTGAAAGATATATAGATATTTAGAAAATTTAAAATACAATTTAGATATTGGTTTTTAATTGCTTTTTTCTTCAATGTTAAATTAAAAAGTTAACTATATGTGAATTTAGTTTATTATTTTACTTACAGATAATTCCTACAGCTAGAAATATCCTAATTTTACAGATGAGTTTTCACTTGGAAAACAATGACTAAAGGATCTGCCTAATTTTGAAGGCACAAAAAGCAGCCAAAATCAACGGGTAGAAAGTGTAGATAGACTGTGGCAATAAAAAAATCTCTTATGCATATGGGCACGTGAATTTGTACAATCACTTTGAGGGGAAATTTAGAAATAACCACTAAATTGAAAACATACTTATACTTAACAAGCAATTCTGCCCGCATATATTAAACTTATGTGTGTGTATGTATGTGTGTGTGTATATGTATGTATGTATGTATATATATCATATATATATATAAGATATATTCCCTAAAGAAAATTTTGACCATGACGAAGGGAAATTCATTGAAGATTGGTTGACAGTATAAAAAAACTAGAAACAATCAAAATGTCCACGAATGTGGGAATGGATACAAAATTGTGATTGATTTGTACAATGGTATAATTTAGAGCAGTTAAAATTGATGAACTTTATCCATGTATGTATCAACATGGATAAATCTGGAAAAAATAATCTTAAGTAAAATAAGGTTGTTGCAAAAAGATATATAAGTTTAAATAACCTTTATTTGATATTAAAGTACCCCAAATAATAATATATGATATTTAATATTAAGTAAATGTAGAAAAATATGAATGGGAGGTATAGACATCAACTTCAGGATGATGGTTACTTCTGGGAATGGAGAAGTGGATGAAATAAGAGATTTAAACATATCTGGATTGTTTTCTTTCTTTATAAAAAGCATAATATCTATAGCAAGTATGAGAAAAATATTAACACATTAAAATGGGTATGGGTATATATAGGTGATGAATTATATTATGAACATGCAACTTTATTGTATGTTTGAAATATATCACACAAAAAAATCCTTCCACCATTCCCAAAGTAACTGAAAATGTCAATTTGATGATTCAATAAATATATTTAAAAGGGTATACACATGCCTAACACTAAAATCCATTTAGTTTTCCTTTTTCAAAAGTAATACATATTTGCTGTCTTAATGAAAATTTATGGATAGCTTGTGATTCAAAAATTCACACTAGAAAGCATGTCAGTACTTTATGTGACAATTTGTATAAATGTTAGAGACTTTTTAGGAGAATATTATTATTATGAAAGGAATTATGCAACTTATGCACATAGTTTTTAGTATTTACCCAGTCCTAAAAGTCCATGATACCATAGTTACCCACACATGCAAAATCTCCAGAATGGTGGCAAAATCCTGTAGAAAACAGGATATTACGTAGATTGACAAGTTCCAATTTCAAAGAAACAAAATTTTCTCCATTTTATTTCTCCTTTGTCTTTAAACTATTTCACCCTAATTAGTGCCAACCTCAACCAGGCAGTCTTGCCCTCTCTTTCTTTTTATTTCCCTCCAAAAGAGGATAAATAGGATACCAAAGCATAATACAATAATATCATCATAATAAGTGCTTATAAAGCAATTAAATGAAGTATATTTATTTTCTTATGCCAGCCTAATAACTTCCATATAAAGTAGAAAGGTATTATTTTTATCATTAATATAAATGAAAAAATTCAAGGTTTAGGGAGATTAAGTAACTGGACCAAATTCACGTATCTAGGAAGCACCATTGTGGTTTCCAATCTAAACCCATCTGATTCCAGAGTTCCCAGCCTAAGCAGCCATGCCAAATTGTTTCACAAGCTGGAGACTTCTGCTTGTGAAACATTGTTTGGTCCACTCAAATATGTACAGTTAAAACATCCTCAAAGTATATTTTTTGATCCCATGTGTCCAGTGCAACTCAAATCCTATTCATGTCTATTACCTTAATAACTCATTCAAAGAAAGCAGCTAGAGCTATTTAAATTTTTCTTAAATATCAGATTAATATAGATAAAAAATCAATTTTGAGAAAAAAATTAAAGTGAGTAATATATCTGAACATTTGGATTTAATTAATATTCATATAATATCCATTTCAAAATGAGGGACCAAATGGAAAATAGAATTACCCAACATAATTAGTATTTAAAAATCTGTTTTGTAGTTATATCTGAATAGTTACAAGATTTTAAAATGTCTATATTATTTATATCAAAATTCATTTTATTTATTTTTTACATACTTTTATTTATTTTATTTTTTGTAGATATTTATTTTATTAGCTTTTTAAGAATTTTTATTACATAGAAAATGTCTATATTTTATCAACAAAGTTCTATCCACTAGCCCGGCACAGTGGCATATGCCTGTAGTCCCAGCTACTCGGTGGGCTGAGGCAGTAGGATTGCTTGAGCCCAGGAGTTTGAGGTTGCTGTAAGCTAGGTTGACGCCACAGCACTCTAGCCCAGGCAACAGAGTGAGACGCTGTCTTAAAAAAAAAAAAAAAAAAAAAGTTCTATCCACATATTGGTTTTGTATATCAAAGAGATACTCTTCTACATCTCTGCTTTTACCAGAGATTTTTTTTTTTTTATTTCAGCATATTACAGCAGTACATATGCTTAGGTTACATATATTGCCTTTGCCCCACCCAAGTCAGAGTTTCAAGCATGTCTCAATGCAATTATTTATACTGCACTTTAAATTAGGGATCCCTGTATTAGGGATATTTTATGGAAAGTCAAAGAGAATAAATAAAAATTAAAAGTTCATACAAAAATAAGTGTTTATAAAAATTATCAGGTTGATGATATAGAAATATATATGCACATATATATTTCAGAAGCTTATAGTATTCTAACACTATTGTAGTACTTATTACCTCATACAATAACCTCATACAATAGGTTATTAATTATTTGTAATAATTGATTTTACTTTTTATGTGTAAATGCAAATAGTTCTGCATTATAATTAGCTTCCTTTTCATGGTTATATACAATATAATAAATCAAATATCATAATTAAAGTGAAGCTAGTATATCTGAAGTGTGTCATATTTAGATTCTTACAAAAGTAACTAAATTTTCCAGAAAATAATAATACTGTTTAAACTTAAATAAAATAATAATCTGAAGATAATTTAACATTTATGATATTATCATTAAAAATATACTACAGTAAATTTATACTACTCCCCTGCAGTCAGTCTAATCTGTTTGTTTTGCTTTATGCTTATTTTTAGAAATTTTTTGCATCAAAAAGAGATTTGTGATGAAACATTATTTATTTCTTCCTGTATGGCAGCTCAATTTACAAGTAGAACACTTAGATTGGCACATTTCTCTTTCCTTTCCTTGTTCTCATTAGCAGGGAGTCTTAATCTCCTCTTTCTCTGCCTTTCTGAATAATCACACTATATCACTATCCCAGTGGGATCTAAACAAAGATTGAGTAGAAAATTAGGATCACAACCAAGGAGGTTTAAGCATAAGGTCATAATAATGAAAAATCAATATAACATACAAAGAGACATTTTAAAACCAGCTTGTTCCTTATTTGTGTTTGGTGTATGTGTGTTACAATTTTCATGATTCCACTAATTTTTGATCGAAATCTATGACAATATAATTTGTTTTCACCATAAAACATGTCAGATTGGGCTCTAGAGGCACTTTAGAGTTGATTTCAGCCTTCATGAACCCAGTCAGTCCTATTTGTAATGACGATATGGAGTCCTACTATGTTTATATAGGAATCTATTTATATACACAGTACTGTAGTGAGCTGTTGTGAGTTATGTAATTGTTTCTCCATTTTTCTTGGCTTTATTTAGAGAGATATGGGTAAAATAATAATGCAAGAAAAGTGAGTTTTCTTCATTAAATTATTAATAGATTGACTGGAAAGTTTGGGGAGATTCTAGTGCAGCCATATGATTAGAGGGATGTAATACTTGAACAACATCCTGATCTGCTGCCAGAGCAAGTATTGATGATACCGTACAGGAGGTGCTCAGCTGGACTCAAGAGAAGTTCAAGACAAGATGAAAGACAGCAAGTGATGCGGCATTGCTCAAGCATTTCCAGATTGGCCATCCAGGAAGGCAAGAAGAGTTTTATATACAAGTTGTATAATACAAAGCCTTGTATGAAAATCTAAATATGAAGTTTTAATTGTTAAGCTAACCAATTAGCTAACATTTAAGGTTTTATGCACTAAGAACCTTGTAATAAGAACCCGAAACAGGGAAAATAATAGCAAAATAGTCCACGGAGTAAGAAATAAGAGCACTATGGGGCTTGTAGAGGAGGCATTACAAAATTTAAAGGGGGAAGACTAAAATTTGGATTATGATCAAAATTTATTGGCAGCACTGATTAATGGTTTTCAGTTCCTCAGGATGGACAGTGAAGTATTAGTATATTAAGCACTTATTAAACACTTGTTAATATCTGAATGAATTTTGGCAACATATCAAGCAGTAAAACTAAGTATTTTATTCATTTGATTCCGAAAACAATCCTATGATTGAATATTCAATCTCTAGTAAAAAAAAAAAAAAAAGCTAGTAAATCCTTGAGTTATAAGCCTATTCTCAAAGTCATTAGATTATATTGCCTAAAGGTATAGTAGAATTGAAACCAAATCCCTCTCAATTTACTGTAGGACTTGGATGATAAATAATCTATAGTCCCCTTTGTAGAGTGAGGATACAGTTGTTTTTAATAATTTTTTATCAGCTTGATAAAATTCTAAGTTTAAAAAATCTGAGATATTGTTTATATCTATATTTATATATCTAACAATACTTACAACTTGGCTAGTCTTGCTCTACCTAGAAATGAGAGTCAAAATTCCGTGGCCCAGAGAAATGAGAAAACTTGGCAGATGGGCCTGTCTTCTGACATACTCATTTATTCACTTATTCCTTTATAAAACACACTAGTGATATAAAATATTGTGGATCATAAAATCATGGTTCCTCTTATCACAGATATTATAGAATTTTAATTCAATGAAAATAATTCCATCTTGGTGTGCAGGAAATCTTTTTTTTTTTTTTTTTTTTTTTTTTGAGACAGAGTCTCACTCTCTTGCCTGGGGCGAGTGCCGTGGCGTCAGCCTAGCTCACAGCAACCTCAAACTCCTGGGCTCGAGCAATCCTATACTGTCTCAGCCTCCCAAGTAGCTGGGACTACAGGCGTGTGCCACCATGCCCGGCTAATTTTTTCTATATATATTTTTAGCTGTCCAATTAATTTCTTTCTATTTTTGGTAGAGACGGGGTCTCGCTCTTGCTCAGGCTGGTCTCGAACTCCTGAGCTCAGGACAATCGCCCACCTTGGCCTCCCAGAGTGCTAGGATTACAGGCGTGAGCCACCGCGCCCGGCCTGTGTGCAGGAAATCTTAATAACACATTAACATTTTCATAAAGATTAAAAACCTAATTCCTGCAAAACAAACTACTCTATATTTAGCAGATCTATCAATTTCATGTGGGGGAATCAAATATGCAGAGATTTTAGGCCTCAGAGAAAAGCTATCAATATTAAGGAAGGAGAACCAAAACTTTTAACTTACTACCACTAAGATTCACTAGAGCCATCTAGAGAATTCATTAGGGCACATTATTAAGTACATGTTGGAGAGACCCAGAAAGACAGTACACTGAAGGGCTGAGAACTTTCCACTGTGGCCATCTCATGTCCTTGTTCCCTGCAGCCGTTTTTCTCCATCCCATTTTTCCTCATGATATTTAGTCCCTGTAGGTTGCTGCTTAACTGGATAAAATTAAGATTATCCAAACAATACTACCTGCAAGATAATCCTCTTATTCCCCAAACTAGCTAAATTTTGGGTGAACTTAGAACCTTCTGCTAGAGCCCTATAAATTATCTTGCCCTCAGGCCCTATATTAGACACTCCTTAGGAGACTTTCCATCTCAGCATTTTTTAAATGTTTAGCCTGATTTTCTTCTATGATAACCATTATGGAGACTTGTACATTTCCTGATAAACAAAACCAAAAAAATAAATAAATTACTGAAGTATTCATTGCTGACTCTTGTTTATAGATGAAGCTTGGAGTTATTCTCTTTTTATACCATGTATTTTAAGTTCCCTTGTTTTTCTTATTTTTCCCCATAGTATTTGGAGGAGCGGTTCTCAAGAAAGTGTGGGTCTCCTCCCCAGGGGATGCTTGGCAATGTCTGGAGACATTTTTTGTTGTCACATCTGGGGAAAAGCAGTGCTACGGATATCTGGGGACAGAGTCCGAGGATGGTGCTAAACATAGATGCCCCGATAACAAAGAATTATCCCACTCAAAATGTCGATAGTGCTAAGGTTGAGAAACTTTGGTTTAGAGGAAGAAGTTGTCAATCACTACATAAGAGATACAATTATTAGCAAATATTTAAAATCCAAAGATTTAAAACTTCTATTTAAGGCATAAAATCTATCTAAAGGTGGTTTGGAACCAAAGATGATTTTGGAAAACGTGCATTTTAAAGCAGGTTCTTAATATTTAAAGAAATTTTAATATTTTCTGAACACTTCTATATTTCTATTCTAGTTAACCCACCTCTATAATTAGCTCTATTTTTTCCAAATATACAATGCGATTGACATGAATAGTGTGACTTATTTGTGCTGATTAAATTGTCTCCTAATTATAAAAGACCAAAAATAGAACTAAAACTTGATACTCTAAAAAACAAAACTGATTTTCTAGTTCAATTTAAAAATGATTACTTTTCCTTTTGATTGCACATGTACATTTGAACTTTCAAAATTGTTTGTATTAATATGTATTACCATTAGATCCTTTTATCACATAGGAAAGATATGTCTCATTTTTGGCATCAAGATTTATTTTTCTGACTTAAAGCACAACTGTGGCCATTTAACATTTTTCAATTGTCAACTTTGTGACTGTTTAAAATGCTAATTTGTTGCAGTTTAAAATGTGGAAATGTTGAAGATCTAAAAGGTACATAAATACCAAAAAAAATATTTTAAACTAAAATTTAGTGTGAAAATTTGAGAAGATTAACACTAGTTGAAGAAAAATACACACTGCATAGAGACTTTAAAGTCTAAAATGGCAACACGAGGTATCTGAAAAACAGGAACTCTTCTCTACAATGTAATCATAGTTTGTAGTTCTAGATTTTAATAAAAAATATAGTCACCAGTCATTCATCTCTATAGGTACAATGTTTTCTATAAATGAACCAACAAAAAACCTAGAAGTTTATCTAATACAAGAAGTTTCTAGATAAGAATAAATTGAAATCCCTCTAATGTAATATCTCAAGAATCGCCTCAAAGGATTATGCATGTGTGCATGTTTGTGTGTGTGTGTATCAAAAAAGATATCCATGGCCCTCAAAATAGAATAGATAATTGTGTGTGTTTGTGTGTGTGTGTGTGTGTGTGTGTTTCATCTTAATGTTTATCATTATCACATTTCAGAGTAACCTTATGTCAACCTGAAAACAGGAGGGTAGGGAAGGAGGAACAGGACTCTTAGAGAAGAAGAGTGGCCCATCCATGCTGCAAGCAATAGGGAGATCTATTATCTAGGGAAAAACATAAAAAAATTGAAGCAATAATAAAGCCAATGAAAAGTTGATCTGCTTTTTATTATCACCATACTCTGGTAATTCTGAACAATGTCACTGACAAAATATTTCTCCAGTGGGGCGGCTATTTTCACTGATAGCCATCTCCTTTGGTAAACCACCACTCGTGGACAACTTTCCCAGATTAGGTCAGATACTTTTATCATTCATTTCCTTACAACCTTAACCTTTATGTTAGTGCTTCTTGTAATTAACCTAAATAGTTAAGTATTTCATTAATCGTATGACACCTTTTCTTCCTTTAGATTATGATCTCCAAGAAAGCAAAACATTTTTCATATTCTCCAGTCTATCTAATGTGCCTCGTCTTCTGAGACTTACATATGTAGAACCTAAATGAATACTTATGAATTGAATACATGAATGATAAATTGATGAATGGATAAATGAATAAAACATAATGCCTAATTTAAACATTCCTGAAATTTTTCAAGAACAGTGTCTAGATCTTAAATCCCTGAATCATAACTATCATTTATCTAGGCATGTCTAATGGATTGGATAATTCATTCTCAGCTAAACCTTTATTTAGCTGAGACACTGTCAAATGAACATGACTAAGCAATGTTCAAAGATAGGAATGGTCTCTGTACTTTTTCCTGAAACTGAAATAATCTGATCCTTATCTTTTTTTCTTTAATTCTTCTATTAAAATGTCTAGGTGAAATTACTTAGTAATATTGCTTGATAAATATGTAATATTAAATTTTTTTAGAATTTCTGTCACTGAAGTTTTATCTAATTAACTTTTTAAATTATCCATAACTTGCATAGTGTTGCTATGTCCACAACTGTTTCCTTGCTGAATTAAAAGCAGCTATGTTCTCAGTTTATCAGGTATCATGTATCCAATTACAAGTCATAAACATCAATGATATTTAGTGTATATCTTTCATATAACTGGAAGTCCTGATACATGGGAGGTAGAATGGTTGATATTCTCTATCATATCCGCACAGAGATGATTTTTCCATGTCTCTGATCCAGCATTATTTTTGGCTTTGCCCATGGACTGGTTCTCTTCATGCTTGCAAAATAGTTGGGTGGTAGCACTTCTCCACATCACCTCACAGCAATCTTCACAAGAAAATATTTTCCAGAAGTCTCAAAACCAACTTCCTTTCAAGTCTTACTGGCAAGAGTTGGTCACACATCAATTCCTAAGCCAATTACTGGCAAAGGAGAAGGTAGTTATATATAGTATTATGATTGGCATAAGCTGATCAGGGCCTCTTTAGGAGAATGGATATGAAGTCACCTATTCCTAAGTCATGTGGCAAATGAATACATTTCTGGGAAAAAAATGTTTCTTTTTGTTAAGGGCCCTCATAACTATGTAATAAAAGTTTATAACATACTAAATATCTAGAAAATCTTTCTTACTGAACACATTATATAAGGCTTCTAGAGACCATTATTCATATGTCATAAATCAATGATATAAATCTTATTTGCATCTTGGTTTCTGAACTTTAGAATAATGACCTTATTTCTACTCTTTAGTTGATATTGTGGGGTTATCATGATCCAGGTTTATCATAGAAAAATTTTGAAAATATGGAACATGATGAACAGAAATAGCTTTAAAGCCTCTTTATATTTTAAAAAAAACTATTTGTCATTTTAAAAATGACCATTTAATTACTTCTTCCTATTTTGATGGCCTTGAGTCTCTTTTATTGTAGAATATTTTAAAAGGTTTTCAGTGCTCTTTCACAATTAGTTTTTAGAAAGGTAATGTTTATTATTTTAGAAATGGATTTTTGGAATGAGGTCACTCTTTAATAAGAATTGTTCACTCTCTGGGCCTTATTTAGCTGCATAATTCAGTCCTTTCTGGTAATGGTCCTTGTGCTGAATGGGAGATCTCACATTTTACTAGTGGAGAATTTATTATGCTTTTCTTAAAAGCCTCACTTCCTCTGATGTTTAAAGATCATCTGGCTTGAAAAATTAAACAGATATATATGTGTGTGTGTTTATATATAGTATTTCCCATTTATTGAAATGTTGACTGATGTTTAAAATGTCCATCAATGCATAACAATGTACTTTCATTCATTTCTCTGCAGTAATACTTCTCAGAGCAAAGAAATATTATCCAATATAGGAGCCGTTAAATAGGAGCTTTACTGCAAAACATAAAAAGCACTTTTCTTTTGGAGTGCTAGAAGTACCCAGAACCCTAAAATATCCTAGGATCAAACATAGAACACTAGTTTGTTAGAAGTAGTAATATAATTATCTTCCTTCCTTCCTAATTCTAACCAATAGAGAATAGGAAGGATGCTCAGTGGGCGAAAAGATTATATTGAATAATGGTTGTAGACAGAGTTCTAATAATTCTCCGAATCCTGGCTATGAGATGACAATTTATTTTATTTCCACAACTCACACACCACATTTAAAAACAGCCAAGAACCTACCATGTGCTTGGTTTACAACCAAAGACACTGAAAAAGGAGGACCTGTAAAGACGGTCCCTGCCTAGTATGCTAATTACAAGGGGAACAGATGCCTAAACTGAGGACCTATAAGAAACTAGGCCCTAAATTAAATGGCAGACAGGATATAGGAGATTGTATCATGCATGAACAGCAGTCTTTAAAATGTTAATTTATTTTACTAGCTTAATCACTTTCAATTTTAAGAGAAAGAGTCAGAAAAGTGAAGAGGGATAAATCAGTTCTCTCCTCAGCACTGCTTCCAAATGTTGGGAGGATTTTTCTTTTTTTCTTTTTGTCTCCCCTTCTCCCCAGCCCCTGGAGCCCAGGCAGGAACATGAGGAGAGGAGACACAATCCCAAATAACTGCATAGTTAGTAAAGAACATGGTATAGCTTCAAGGCCCAAGAGAAATGAGAAATACATTTAGATTTAAATACTTACAATGCAGAATTAACATTAATTTTATTGGAGAGAATTATAATGTCTTCCTATGTAACGATTTGGAAGCAGGGAAACAGATACTGTTCTGAGCTAGTAATTTTATTTAGGAAAGCTTATACATTATCTTAGGTCAATCTAGGGTAAGATCCAATGTGAAATTCAACAAAATAATTTTTTAAAAATGTAAAAAGTAGAATATATTAATAAATAGCTTTTTAAAAACGGCAGTAGACTTTGATTGTGACAAACTTTCAATTGGATGGCAAAGATGATTTGCTTGGCCAAACTTTAGTCAGGTTCCTGAAACAACTTCTAGTCTCATCTGTATACTTCCGTATAAAATCCAGTTTTAGCAAAGAACCCTGCTGAGTCAAGTAGCAAAAAAACCCCACCCTTGATATCTGACTGTCTTCCATATCAGATGGGTTCTCATGTTCCACCATGCCCCAGGTGATGTCTGATCACCATGCCTGTCTTTTGCAAGAATCCTGTTAAGTTTCTTTAGCTAAAATCTCCTCTTACCCCTGATGTTTCTTCTTAGTAATTTTCCATCTAGTGGCCCGCGCCCTGCTCCTTGGCTATAAATTCTCACGTGCTGGTGCTGCATTAGGGATTGAGCTCTATCTCTCTGCTCCACTGCAAAGTCTATTTACAATGGTCTCTGTACCTATTGTGATTGTCCTGAATAAAGTCTTCCCTACCATACTTTAACAAGTATTATTGAGTCATTGTTTTTCACTTTAACACTGAAGTAGAATAATAAAGCAATAGAAAATTCACTCTGAAGAGAGTAGAAATTAGCACGTCTGATTATCTCATTCAAAAATGAGACAGCTTGGTCTCAGGAAGTTTAAATGCCTTGCCAATGTCATGACAGTTGAACAAATGATACCAAAACTCTCCCCTCTGGGCTGGTGTCTCATGTACTCTATAATCCTCTTCACCCATGTTTTTTGATGCTGGAAAAAGTATAGTTGGAAAAATATGACTGTTTTAACAGAGATATATGTAGGTTTTGTATATCCTATGCAAATCCTATGTATTTCTCTGTTGAGACTATTAATATAAAGTCTTATAATAAGTTTGCATGTTTTTATGGCTTTTATGCTTTATGATAATTGATGTATTTTTACAGTGTTTTCTAAAGTACTACAAAACTAGCATTCATTCCATGCCTTAGATCAAATGATGTTTTTAGAAGTCTCAATATTTTTTCTATGGTATATGATTTTCTCAGTTAAAAATTGCCTATATTATTTTCTTTCCCCGAAAATAATCTCTGATTTTGATCTGGTGTCAGATTAGCAACTCTTTTTGATATTATTGCATCAAGTGATGTAGTAATAATGACAAAGATCTGGAAATGGAAATAGGAATCCTCTAATAAATCTGATTGTAGGATAAAGTTGAATTATTGCATTTCAAGAAAACTTATTTAGAGTTAGTTATTCCCTGTCAAGTACAGTTAGCTGCTGGGAT
The DNA here is from genome assembly GCA_004363605.1 of Indri indri. NCBI lineage: Eukaryota > Metazoa > Chordata > Mammalia > Primates > Indriidae > Indri > Indri indri. The sequence goes on along the minus strand of RJWJ010000016.1, from coordinate 90,036 downwards.
GCTAAGTTTTAGAGATGCCAGGTACCGGATCACAAAAAAAACCTGAAACATTAAAAGGCCAAAATCTAAGATGTACAAATCACATCTGCTGCTCTGACTTTAAAGGGAGGTTTCTATTAGGTTCAATTATGTGTTTTACATTTTTATGAAAGGCAGCAATAAATGAAATATGTCTAAAAGTGGATTAGTATGGTGAAGAAAATTACATCAAATGAAAAATAATTTTGCTGAGGAAGAGAGAAGTGTGGACTAGATGGTTACCTTCAAATATTTGAAGCATGAATGTGTGAAAAGGAGATTGAGCTTAGTATAGTGGTAGAAAGCAGAACTGTGGAGAAGAGTGGACATAGAAAAAGGCAGATTTTGCTTCTGTACGAGAAAGAATTTTATAGTAAGTAGAGCTTCCAAAACCAAAACAAAAAACAAACAAATCCAACACTTTGCAAGGGGCAAACTCATAGTCCCTACCAACTTTTCTGAGCTACGGGACTGTACCAGACAGAAAAGTAGATTCCACAGTTTTTCAGATGTCTCCCAATACAAAGTTTCTACAGTGTTATCTTTATTAGTGGCTTCACAATGACAAAGAACCACCCTCTAAAAAGAAAAAAAAAAATGAGGGGGAGATAAAATTTGATTTTATATTTCATTCCCTCATTCATAATTTATATTATATCTCCTTGGAACTTAAAATGAGATAAAAATAAGCTAAATGTTTATCCCCTACAGTCTCTCATCATTAACTATAAAATGCTCAATGTAAAATGAAAGACCAAATTAAAAGTGATAGGGCTAAGGATGCCCTTTGAACATGCGGTGGAAGAAAGAGAAGGTGGGAATTAGAATAACCCAAAGAAACACCTTCCTTCCTTCCACCTGCTTATTCTGTCACCTTGTTCTTTCTTCTCACACTCAACCTGTACACAGTATCCATGTAAATAGTATCCCTTTTAACAGGGAATAGAAACTACATGGGCTAGTACAGACATACTCTGAGTAATGAAGCTTACAGTAAATGAAAGCTTTTCTAATGCTGTACTCAGTGTCATCATTGCAGCAGAGAAAGCTAGCTTCTATTGCTCTGTAACCAATAAAGAAAGGCTCTGGCTTGGTGAGGAGGAGAAGCAGACTTACAATTGTGTGAATCTAGCACTTCTCATGCAAGAAGCCACCCACCGTTAGTCCTAGGCTGAGCTGGAGAAACAGATAAAGTTGGTGACTTGAACTTTCAGGCCACTAAGCACCAAAATATTGTTTCCACAATGGGAAAGGCTGTAATTTGGACTTGTTGTTTTTTCTTCTGTAAGTCTCAGTTTTATAACATTCCAAAAATGAAAGTAAACATAACATCTGTTAAATAGCATTCTTGTGAGGACTAAATATATGAAAATGTTTAACTAAAAGATGTTCAAGCATGAATTACTATGTTATTTTTATTATTATGACTAATTTAAGATATTTTAAGCTACTCCTATGAAATAAAATGTTTAAACCCAAATGTAGAACTTTGTTTTTCTTCCAAACAAATTATATACTCTTATAAAATGGTATCCCTGCTGATTTGAGAAAAATTTAGATCTAATGTACTATCCATGTTATTCAAAATTGTGCTATTTTTACCATTTGATGGTCCTGCCAAGTATAAGTCATCCATGTCACAGAAATGGTCAAAAGTACATGAGTAAAGGCAGGGCTTTGTGTTATTCAGTTGATATTTTCTCTCCATATTGCTGTTAATTCATTGTTCAAAACCTTCTGTGTACCATTATAAAACTGGCTACAAATTATTTTACCGACATTATAATTCAGTTCATTCACATTTTTCATCTTTTCCAAATGAAACAGTGAGATTTTAAGAAATGCCTTGTTCAATTACATATTGAATCCTTCTGTAGTTTTTCATGGTCTATTTGTAACGAAACAGGGATCATTTGTATAAATATAATCTGCTTATTTCTCTTTACAACTGTTCACACCAGGTCTTTAAAATTTCATTTGGTAATATGGCCAGAGACCAATATATATAGTTTCTCTAATACTATATTTATCATTTTTTTAGAACCATTTCTTAGGAGAAGAAAGACTTTTGGAATGCAATTACAAAGGGATTTGAGTTTTGGTTCCTAGCCTTTTCAAATCTAGTTAATGAGTTTATACTTCTCTAATTGAGGCCAATTTCTGTTCACTCTCAGGTACTTCATGTGCCTGTTCAGTAATTAATATGTCATCACCCTCCTTGAAAATTCTGATGAGCTAAAGGGCTTTGGTTATATTTTTTCCCCATTCTGGTACTTTTATTTGTCCTAGCCCAGCCTGCTTACCGAAATTTCTGACCTTTTCTGGGAAGAGCCAGAGCAGGGGTAGGAGAAGACATGTTGGCTGAAGATTGCTACCTGATTCTTACAGCCTAAGCCAGTCATGTATTTTTTTGGTCCTAGAGAGCTTTCTCTCCTCATTTGCTTTTATGGGATCTTTGCAGTTCTGCCCTTATCTTTGGAGCCCTCAATTGCATTTCCTTTGAAGCCAGTGGTGCACTCTCCCCGATAGTTGCCTTGCCCTTTATTAGCCTTTAGTCATCAATCAATCAGTATTTCCATCTACCACTTTTGCTATGTTTTATGCAGCCTTATAAGGGTTTGCTAAAAATAATTAAGGTATGAGATAAGTTCCAAGGCTGAATAAGGATCAATGTGTCCAAATCAAAAGTCAACTAAATTCCTAACATAAAAAAGAAAAAGAAAAAGAAGCTCTGGACCTAAGACAAAAATTGGTTATTTATTACCCCAACATTCAAGAAAAGATTATAAATATTTATATATAGAAATAGCATGCAACCTGCAAAACGAACAAACAAAATAACCAGTAAAACTGGCATTAAATATATTGTCCCCCTCACTAGAAAACATGTTTACAAGGGGGGGATGCAAGATGAAAGGAGACTTGGTCCCTAAATGGCCTTTTGGGAAGAGCTGCTCACTCTATAGGAATGAGAAAGAATACTTACAATAACCTGTACTGTGCCATATTCTTAGATATAAAAATTTATTTTTTGTTGTTAGCATTACCTTAGAAAGGCTAGCAAGACAGCTTACTTGTGATGGATTTTTTTTTTTCTCCCATGCTTCCTGCATTTTAAGAGTTTTGGTAGCAGCATCCTCTTGATCAAATTTCCTAACATTTGGGCCATGGCTTTGGATGTCCATTCTTCATCTTCACATGTAATAGCCTGTGGAGTGCTAGCTCCACTTGAATATGATGGGGGTTGGAAGTACTCCAGTAATGGACCAGTTCTGAATTTTAGGAGTCATTACAAGTAGCTCGTTCAGAATCCTTCTCCTTAGTCTTTCCAACAATGTGTAAGTACTTAAACTCTCTCCGTTAAATTTATTCTGGCTTAATATACATAGAACATCTCTATTTTAGCTTCCTCCTGTGAACCCAATCTAAATAGTTTTCTACTTTCACAATAAACTTAAATAATATTAATAATTATAAAGAATAAAGATAATTAGGGAATCACAATAGAACAGTAATGTTAGTTATGACAGAAAAGTGAAAGAAGAGCTAGCACATTGAAAGGTAGAAAAAGATGGGCATAAGGAAAAGGAGATATGGAACATATTAGGGTACTATAATTTGTTAAAAACAACTCCCAGATTTTAGATTCTTTACAGAATGAAGGTTCATTTTGCCTCAAAACACAACCCAATGTGAGTTGGTGAAAAGCCCTGTTTCTATAGTCATTCATGGCCCTTGTCTAGTTCCTCATTTTGGCTACACATACCGCTCAGCATCCTCAGGACAAGGAACAACTATTTTGATTTGGCCAGGCAAACCTGTCCTCGGAATCCTTCTCCATTCATTTGTAGATGAAGAAAGAGAAGTAGAACCAAGCAAAGGAGGTTTGTAAGGGCCAGATCTGGGAGTGGCCCGTATCACTTCTGTTAGAATTTCATTACACTGAATTCATTCACAAGGCTGTTCCTAATTGTAAGTGAAGCTGAAAAATATAATCTCATGGTACCAAGGAAGAATTGAAAATAAGAATATTGGAAAACAGAAGCAGTCTCAGAAAAATCTACTCCTCTGTTCACCGAAATTGAGTTCACACTTTCCTACACATGAAACACATTCATCTCTCAAGGGAGAGAATTCAAAGTCCCGTAAAATCACTGCATCTAGCAAAATATCCAAGACTTTTTGATGATGGATATCAGGTCATAATATAATCCCTTGGCAACCTGTAGAACTGAAAAGATAAATTATCTGTTTCACGATAAAAAATATCAGGCTTTGATAGGAATAACAATAATAGAAATTTGCTGTCATAAGAGGAAAGAATGACAAATAACGGCAGTTATTTGTCCATGACAATTCGGTAGCTTTAAGCAGGAGTCATGGAGGCTTGGGACTAACTGGAATTCCTTGATGACATTTTGATAAAAGAGGAATCGAAGGGTTGTTGTTTTTTGTTTGTTTTTTAAGTCATTGTATTAGTTGGCTAAGGTTGCTGCAACAATGTATCACAACCAGTGTGGCTTAAACAACAGAAATTTATTCTCTTATAATTCTGGAAGCTAGAAGTCTCAGCTTAAGGTGTTCCACAGGGTTGGTTCCTTCTTGAGTGGTGAGGGAGAATCCTTTCGATGCCTATCCCTAGTTTCTAGTGGTTTACTGGCAATCTTTGGTATTTCTTGGTTTGTAGATGTCTGCCAAATGTTCTCTTTTTATAAGGAAACCAGTCATATTGGATTAGGAGCCCATTCTACTCTAGTATGACCTAATCTTTACTCATTATGTGTACAATGACCCTATTTCCAAATAAGGTCACATTTGGAGGTACAGAGGGTCAGGACATATGAGTCTTGAAAGGACACAATTCAACTCCTAACAGACATGACAAGATAAAAGCTTTTTTATTTTAAACACATGTTGATGATATATTTGGATATGAATTCCCTTCAAAAGTAATATGATACTAGGTTCTAATGTAGAGCTTTCAGTCTAGTTCTACATATCAATAACCGCATCTAACATTCTCTTCTACACATAATTCTCAAGGCTGATTTATGTCTTTGCTTTCTCACCTCCAAGAATCTCTCTTAACTTAACGAAGTCCACAGTGAGATCATCAGCCTTAGGTGGAGAGCCCACTCTCTTCATCTGATCTTTGCTGAAGCACTTAGTTGTGATAGACTTTGTCACTCAAATGCAATTTTAACTGTTATTTCCTACTCATGAGGTTTAGAAACAGCTTTTCAAATCCTTTAGGGCCCCAACTGTCTCAACACCCTCTATTTTATTTCATTTTTATTTGTAAGCCAGCCAATGCTGTTCCTAAGTTTATTTTTTACTGATGATAGATTACTAAAGTGGGCTAGCCATAACCAACATACATTATTACTATGGCCCTTCCCAATCACTTCCATTGGAGCAAGTAAACATATGATCTGTCTTCCAAGTTATTGTGGGCTATCACCTTACCAGACATTTGGCTAATTAGCCTCTCTGATACACCAGTTTCCTTTGACCCTGTCTTTCCATCTGCCACCAAATGCTTTTGTTAGATAATATTGAGCTTTAAGTTGTAATATCTATATTGGTCAGGGTAGGCTAAGTGCTGTAACAGTAATCACCAATCTCCATATTTAAACAAAATAGATATAAATTTCTTCCTTATATCACAGTTCGGTAGAGGAATGTGCCCCACTGAATTATTCTGAGATCCAGACTCCCTCTTTCTTGTGGCTCTGCACTCAGATTTCTCTCAATTCAGCCTGTGAATGGTGAAACATGTATAGAAGGATTTTATGAACCAGAAAGAACAGAGAATCCCCCTATGTGACCACCTTGCACTGGCCAAAACTAAGGTGGTCACATGGCAACACCTACCTACAAGGGAGAATGGAAGAATGTGATCAAGTTACGTGCATAAAAAAGAATCAAAAAAATGGGTGCTGGTGAGTATTAGAAGTCTCTTGCTCACAGGAGAAGGGCAGAAACATAATCTTCAGTAATGTTTACATTTTGGAGAACAGGAAGTCAACTAGAATACACTACTGTTGATGGAAAAATAAATGAATGTCGTAGTATACTGTAATATAATGAATGGTACGCAGTATTAATGTGTGGAGGAGCTGAGAATATTGATGTAACTGTACTGTAAGAGCGAAGGTTGATGAAGCTTTATCTAGATGAATTAAATTCTCATCCGTCAGAGCAGGATTGTCAATAGATATTTTCTCAGCCAATTAAAGAGCAACATCACCACCTGATTCAGAGATGTATCTGTTACCACAAGATCTAAAATCAGAAATCCTTAAAAATTTTCGCTTTTGTGATGTAACACTAGAGAGAGGAGAAGACTTGAGCACGGGAATAGGCTTTTCATTGTTAATTGTAATATTTAAATTTTTAGATGGGATGCATATATTATTTTGATAAAAAAGAAAAAAAATGACTGTACTTTTTTTGTACATTTGATATCTAGTTAAATGGATACTGTCACTTTATGGTTTTAATCAGTACTTTAATCCTCCCCCACCCCCCCCAAAAAAAACACTCATATAAATAATGCACTAGTTCTAGCCACTGTATTACTCCTAATAGCTTTGGGCAGAAATAAAAAGTCATGCCTAATCATTTCTTGGCTGACAACTTTAAGTTTTAACTCATCTACCAACATTACAGAAAACCATGTTTCTCCTGACTATACTCTGCCTGCTCTTACCGATAGTATTCCAGTTATCTTAGCTTGAACCTACTTTGACTACTTCTCTTCACTCCATTTCTGCATTCCATTTATTCACAAGGTGAGGTAAATTTCTATTCCATATGTCTGTGTATCCTTTCATAACCAACTTCTTACTACTATCCGATTAGGCTTTTATCATCTCAAATCTAAACAATGTTAGTAACTACTTAATTCATTTTTTTGACTTTTATCCCATCAACACCAACTCATCATTTACACTACTAACAGAGTAGTCTTTCTTTAAAATCTTTGATGTTGTCTCAGTTTCCTGAAACAGCCGTGCTATGTACTAGCTTGAGGATGTTTGATGCACTTTATAATTTTGTTTCTAATTATCTTTCCAATGTTTTCTCTTACTATATGACCTTATGCCTGGATAAATCTTCCTGATTTCAGGAGTGGTTTTGTAATACAAAGTTTGGTGTTATTTGAAACCACTAATTTGGAGTGGATTGTTACGAAGCAATGAATAAGTGAAAAAGACACTGATTCCAGGAGTAGTTTCTGATCTAAAAATATAAAATATCTGTAATTTGCTTTGAGGTCATCAGTAAGTAAAGGTTGGGAAGAGTAGTAATGGCTCACTCAGGGACCATTAGTGGAAGCTGGGGAAATGGGGGTCTGTGTCATATAATGACATAAAAATTAGCACACCTGTCACCTACAGGTGAATGATTGGATCTTGCTAATTAGATTGCAAGCAGACTGTTTATAAAGTACCAATTGGTACTTTATGTTACATGTAAAGGATAAGGCATTGCAAAAGAGAGATGAACTAAAGAAGGAAGTGCTCTGTTTCTTAGCAGAATTTAGGGAAAATGTGGCGGGTGCAGGATAATCTCATCAGCCAGAAAAACATTCTAAAAGTAAAAAATGGGCTCTGGGTCAAGATCAAATCAATGGCATGTTACAGAGTAATTTAAGCCAGTGGATAATAGAACCTTTCAATTATATTAATACAAAGGAGGATTCTAAGAATTTTAAGGGTATTATTCTCTAGCACCATGACATAGTAATCAAAGAAGGAAGTGATCTGTCTCAAAAAGAATTGTGTGTGAGGCATTTGTTTAATAGAGTGGACTATAAACTTTAAAAGTTTTTAAGGGATTTATACCAGTTTAGAATAAAAGGGATTGAGATTGTTCAAAATGAAAAGAGGACTTGAGGCCTTCAATTTTCTATAAGGAAGTATCCTGAAACCTTGCAAACATGGGCCATTTCTTAATAAGAAGGATAACTGAGAGTTCAGAGTTGAGAGCCCAAAGGGAAGATCCAAGAGCCCCAAAGAACAATGGATTAAGGAACCACTTCTATGGAGCAGAATCATGTCCTTAATGAGAAACTTTTCTGGTCCCAAGAGTTTGAGGATTGCCATGGAACAGTGACTATTATGGGCTTTCTGCTCCCTTACTACCTTATTTTGAAGGGAGTATCTATTGCAGTTTTCCTTTCTCTATCTCATTATTTCATATTGGGGGGGGGCGTGTATCAGACAATTTTTCTTTTTAGTTTACAAGTCACTGGATCAACAAGATATATATCCAAGGAGATATACCTAGAAGCCATATTCAATGGGCCTCAGCTATATCTGGAACTGATTTAGAGAATGAGACCAGAAGTTTCAGCCTAAAACAGATGGTGTCATTGACTGAAACAATGCAGGTCTGGAGAGAGGTCTGAGTTTATTTTGCATTGGGAACTGAGTACTGACTACAGCAGATAATTATAATTCTCCACAATGAATTATGCTTGTTCATATCCCTTTGCAACGTAATGTTAACATTTACTCATCAAGAAATGGTGTCTATTTCTCTACCCACTGTAATCTGGGCTGACACTGGGACTCACTTTACCAATAGAATGTGATGGAAATGACATTATGTGAGTTTCACATCCCAGCCCCTAAGAGGCCTAGAGCTTCCTCTCTCACTCTTTGGGACTCTGAGATCACCATGTGGCAAAGAAACCCTTCCAAGCCTACTGGAGGATGGCAGATGACTTTGAGGAAAACTGAGGTACCCGAGCAGACAGCAAGCATCAAGCCTTCACCATGTCAGTGGTGACACCTTGAAATTTCTATCACTGCCCACGTCCAGGTAAATGAAGCAAGCTGCATGAAAGAGTTCCAGAGGGACAAGTAGAAACAATGAGTAAATCAACAAAATTGTGAGAAATAACATTGCTGTTTTAAACCACTAAGTTTGGTATAGTTTTCTATGCAGTGATAGATAACTAGAATATATTCAAATCTGATAAATTGAGAATAATTGCTAGGAATCACTGAAGTATAGTAAGAATATGTAACTATCAAGCAGAAAAGACAATCTCAGTGTACCAAACATGTAGTATACAAAATAAAAAGTTTTTTTATGAATATGTATGTAAATTTAATTTTTAAGATTATTGACTAGCTACAATGAAAGAATTCTTTAGCATAGAATTGTGTTTCTTTTACTACTATGAGGACTAATTCCAAATTCTAAAATGAATCTCTCAGAAAACGTGGAAAAATGATGGAGTTTGCACAACTATCCACTAGCCTTAATTTTTTGGGGGTCATATTTTATTTGATGAGTAGCAGCCTATAGACATTTTTTGAGAAGTTTATTTTGTATTATATGTAACTAATAAAAGAGCATAAAAATGCGATAATAAAATTTGAAATTTCAGAAAATAGGAGGAAGATGTATGAGTTACTTGCTCAAATTAACATTACCTTTTTTTTTTTTTTGAGACAGAGTCTCACTCTGTTGCCCGGTCTAGAGTGCCATGGTGTCAGCCTCACTCACAGCAACCTCAAACTGCTGGACTCAAGCAATCCTCCTGCCTCAGCCTCCTGAGTAGCTGGGACTACAGGCATGCACCACCATGCCTGGCTAATTTTTTTCTATATATTTTTAGTTGTCCAGCTAATGTCTTTCCATTTTTTTTAGTAGAGATGGTGTCTCACTCTTGCTCAGGCTGGTCTTGAACTCTCAATTTCAAACAATCCTCACACCTCGGCCTCCCAGAGTGCTAGGATTACAGGCATGAGCCACCGTGCCCGGCCTAACATTACATTTTTAAATGTTAATGGATGATGAGATAAAATAGAGTTTAAAAATATTTTCTTGTCATGCATTGAATTTATACAAAAAACAATGACAACCTCATTTAATCATATAATTGACTATTGTTTTAGACCGTTTCATGTTGCTATACCAGAATATCTAAATATCTGAATTCAGTAATCTATATAATAAAGAAAAGAGGTTTATTTAGCTCACGGTTCTGTATGCTAAATAATACAAAAAGCATCATGCTGGCATCTGCTTGGCTTCTGGTGTGGGCCATGTGGTTGGTCAAAATGTGACAAAGAAGGTCAAAGGTGAAGTGGACACATGCATGCAAAGAGAAGCAAAATTGCAAGGGGCTTCATGGCTTCGTAACAACCCACTCTCATGGGAACTAATTTATTCCCCCATAAATAATCCAGTCTTGCCAGGGTAAGAACTCACTACCCCATAACCAAGCCATTCAGGATGGATTTGCCCCCACAATCCAAATGACCCAAACACCTCCCACTAGGCCCCAACCCCCAACACTGCCACACCAGGGATCAAACTTCAACATGAATTTTGGTGGGGACATATGAATCATATCCAAACATAACTATGAAAAAGAAAAAAAAAAATTAAACTTTAAAATTGATCACCACTTCCCCTACTTCCAATTTACATTGTATTACCTAAAATTTCATCTCATATTGTTTAAGGAAAGGGTTGGAGATTCGACTTACGTATAGTCAGCCTTTCTCTACTAGTGCCTTCCTGAACATAGAATTTTTTTTCCCCTATTGGTTTTTATTTTTGTTTTTGACAGACTATGAGAGGCTGATAAGACTTTAGAGCTCCTTGAATTTGATAACTCTTAGAGAGATGAGAAAGAATCTTTGTGTGATTTTATTTTGAAAAAAGTAATTACAGAAGGATATTTAAATTTGACAGTTAAAGACATGATATTAAAGAACCCTGACTTTAGTGTGGACTTTTTTATATGACCATGGACATATGTTATGTTTATATATACCAAATGCTTTCCATATTCCTCTTATTTGATTTGTTTACAAGAAGATTAAAGGTAAAAGACTTTAAAAACTTTAACAATTACTCCAAGTTATCTGTTATAGATAATGCACAAAGATAAAGACAAAATTCTTGGTTTCAAAACATGTACACATAGTAAAATGAATTGGAAAACACATGCAACTGCATTATAATAATAACATACAATACTTTTTATACATGATTTAGAAAAATAATTTACTTTATTATTTACCTTTTTTGTGTTTAGATTTAGTAAAATATTGGCAGTATTAATACATTAGGAGTTGAAAAATATTTTAACTGAGTTTTCAAACATTTGAAATCACTACTAATGTCAATTCATTCAAATTTCAGGGACGATAAAACATTAGATTTAGAAGTATAGTTTAAATCATTTCCTCTAACCCCTATAATTTAAGTATAAAATCTTAGGCCTAGCTGGAGAGATTGTGTGATATACCCCATATTACAAAGTGTTTCATTAGTGTCTACCAAATATGTAGCTTCATATTCAGAAATGGCTGGAGGCAGAAGCAGCAATGTATTAGAGGCTCATAAAACAACATGTAGAGCAATCTTCCATGTGACAGATTTCCTAACAGCTGTGATGTTTGTTAAGGAAATTCTGCTGGGAGCCCTAGATACTGAAGTTAAAATCAGTAGCACATCCCATTCAAAAAACAATATAAATATGAATAATTTGCTCTAGAGAATAAGACATAGAAGAGAAATTCTCTCTTGCCTGCAATTCTCAATAGTACAATGATTCATATTCCATTCATAAGGGAAATTTGATTTATTGACTTTTGTAACTTGATATTATGTTATTCTTTTAGCAGATAGAACTCACTGCTGAGATAATTCTAAATTAAAAATCATTATGAACCTGTTAATCAATTACCCTTGGAATTAAAGAGCTCTATTATCCCTAATATATGTTCATTTAACCTAAGTTTCCAGTTTTTTTACAGGCACATTGAAAATTGAAACTTAGAATTTCCAGCTCTTCACTGCATTCAATTCAAAGAAAACTCAATTTGCAATGTTTTGTTTAAATGACAAATCTTGATGTGATTTGAATAAAGAACTTCATTATTAGAGCCTGTTTTGTTTCCATCTACCTTTTGTTTTATTAGTTTGATAAGTCATTCTTTTTCTTTTCTATACTGAGATTCTATAGGAATTATTCAATCTAGTATTTAGAAATATCCATAAATATTATTTCTCAAATATCCCCATCCAAATGTTCATGTCTTACCTACTAGGCTTTCTGCTTGTATCTTCTTTTTGAAGGTTTCTCTTATTTTTACTTCTGTAATATAAGAGAAAAAAATATTATTCATTTCTTTTATTTGCTATTATTTTAAATGTACGTATTCATTTCTTTAGCAAACATTTACTAGGCAACCAATGTCATAACGCAGGTACAGATACAAACTGTATATTTTCATATGCTTATTTATTTATTTAGGTTTGCAGGATTTCAGAGGTCAACTGAAAAATATAGAAGAATGAAATAAAGGGATATAGACATACATTATAATACCTATCATGATCTGGCCTTTGGCTGGTTCTCGGGAATCGTTTTTTACCACTTTCTTGCTTACTTCGACCTTGTTTCTTAATCTGTCCGGGCATCAAATTCACCTGCTCAGAGGCCTTCTCTGAGGGTTCTGTAACAGCACCCACCTCCATCATTCTCCCTCCCCTTAGTCTGTTTTGCTTTTCCTCAGAGCACAGATAACTACTTGACATTATGTTGTTAGGTTTCAGTCTGAAACCGTGGGTTCTTGGCGCGCTCATGGCCGAAGAATGACCTGACACTCCAAAGTTAGGCAAGCGCGAAAATGAGGTTTATTGAGGAGAAAAAGATAGGATTATGGGGCAAGAGCAACATATAGGTTTCCAGAGCATGATAACATACACCATGGATGATGACCGGACCCATTGTCGCAGCAGGGCAGGCAAAAGGGAGGGCAAAGAGAGACAGCTTGGCTATCATCTGCCTCTTATATTTTATAATCCCGGATAAGGACCTCCCTCGTGGTTCAGAGGTCACCATGGAGCCACTTTGATTGGACAGTTGGAAGTCACATGACCTGAGCCTTAACTACGCACGTGGGTTCTAGGTCACTTTTTGGAGTTTATGGTACCCATGTAGCTTGGCCCCGTGGGCTAGCGAGTCCTCTGCATTCTTTTAGCTGGCACACAAAGTTCTGATTGGCAGCTTCGTAGGGGATTCTCTCCTTCCCCAGGTATGGAGAATTAGGCTTGGGCAGAACCAAGATGGGAGCAACAGCACCCACCTTCGTCCCTAGGAGACCTGGAATCCCTCACTATCTAGCCAACAATATTATACATTCATATATTTATTTCTCCTTCCTTTCTACAATATAAGGTTTACGAAGCAGCAAATTTCCCTCTTGTGTTTATTTTTGTATCACCAATAACTGGAACAATAAGTGGCATAGGAAAAAACTGATAAATTGTTGAATAAATTTTAAGAAAGAGTGGGGTTTTCTATCCTAGTCAATGGGTCAGGGGAAAAAAAACTTACATTTAAGTTAAGGTAAGGAAAACAGGGAGTTAACCAGATGATGAGGCAAATCTAGAAGAACAAAGGTATAAAGAGTAGAGATTTAAAAAATCTATTTTTTAACTTTTGCATAAAAAGTTGTTTTAACTAAATGCCTTCTGTATCATCACCCCTAGAATTGTTCAGAAATAATATAACAATGTCAAAGACAATGAAAGAACATTTGTCTTCACCAAATACTAAACAAAACTCATTCATAACAGTGTTTAAATTAAGAAATTTAATACATACATGTGATCTATTCCAGTGGGAATTCTCTCGGTTAAGAAGATAACCATCACCATACTTTAACGAAACACATATATCCATATTAAACATTTTTAGGGTTCTCAGTGGCAACTTAAGTAATAAGTGACAGAAAACAAGAGTCACACTAAATTGAGGTTTAGTAAGCCAAGATTTTGAGGATGCACCTGGGAAAAGCAGAGCCCTCAAAAACATCTGTTGTGGACTGGGCTCTCCTTAGAACAGGTCGAGAACTTCCCAGTTAAAGAAAAAAGGTGGCCAGGCGCAGTGGCTTATGCCTATAATCCTAGCACTCTGGGAGGCTTAGGCTGGAGGATCCCTTGAGCTCAGGAGTTTGAGACCAGCCTGAGTAAGAGCGGAGACTCCATCTCTACTAACAATAGAAAAATAGGAAAACAGAAAAACTAGCACCTGTCGTCCCAACTACTTGGGAGGCTGAGGCAGGAGGATTGCTTGAGGCCAAGAATTTGAGGTTGCAGTGAGCCATGATGATGCCACTGCACTCTAGTCAGGGTGACAGAAAGAGATTCTGTCTCAAAAAAATAAATAAATACATTTACACATAACTGAATTTGTGTAAGTCAAATGCTTCTGTTACATATCTCCACTATATTAAGGTGAGTCATAGCTTAATTGAAATAGATCTTCCTAGGTGAATAAAGAAAAACAGGAAAAAGGGAGGGGTGACAGAGGTGAGCAGTGAGGCAAATGATGATATTCTTGTGAAGTTCTATTTGGTGCTCAGTAAATCTACTTGTGATAAGAGGAACATTTACAGAAAAAAAGGGGTAGAGGAAATAGTCAATGTTGTGATCTTCTCAGGGTGTGTACAGAAGTGATCATATTTCTTCCTTGGTTTGCATCTGTGGAGATAAACTTATAATAGACATTTAAGAGTTTATTTAGGCTACCGTCCTAAGGTTATAATTGGCATGCACTCATTTTATAGGGACTGTATATCATGAAGGTTTTTTTTAATTTAAGGCTGAAGGAAATAAGAAATATTTTACCTCAAAATATATTTCTTTGACATATTTTGAGATGGCTGCAGGAAAATCAGAATAATGCTGTAAGGCTGTCTAGGTAGCGAGGCTAGGGGAGAAATTTGCCTCTGTAAAGAATCTCTGTTAAATTCAGCCAGGCCCCACCTATTTGATCTGGGACAGGTTTGCTGAGTGTCTGACAATCTTAAAGATCTAAATAAAGACATATCCCTGAGAGCTATTATCTGACACTTATCTGCGTAAGAACACCTTGCCAGCCAAGCCACCTTTCTCTCTCCCATACCCTGTCCACCAGAGGGGGTCCTAAAATTTTTATTTTTCCTTTACATCAGTAAAATAGGATTATCTGAA
Organism: Indri indri; assembly: GCA_004363605.1. Lineage (NCBI taxonomy): Eukaryota > Metazoa > Chordata > Mammalia > Primates > Indriidae > Indri > Indri indri. Next base: position 75,000 of record RJWJ010000016.1, on the reverse strand, counting down.
GCAAAGTACAATTTGGAACTTCATGAAGTAATAGGTCCATAATTGCTTATTCTCAACTGCAAAATTCAAAAAGCTATGTACACCTTATGTTTGTGGTTGTTTGTCTGGGTAACTCTAAACTCATTTGGATAAACTGGTGTGTACATTTATACTTTTTACTTTAGAACTAGTAATGTTTTTGATTATGTGATGCAGGGTGGGAGGACATGTTGCATAATACATGGTTAAAAAATTATTTCTTTCTAAATTTGGAGAAAATTCTGACTTCTGAAATTTGGTTTCAAGGATACCAAACAAAAGATTTGTGAGCTTGTCAACAGAAAAGAACCCAAACTCTGTAAAGTAATTTAAAGAGGTTTATTCTGAGCTGAATATGTGCATGTAACCATGGACTGGAGAGTCATGCCCAAGAAGCCTTGAACAAGTGGTCTTGTGTTGGTTGGGTTACAGTTTGGTTTTACCCATTTTAGGGAGATAGGAATTATGTGTTAAGTCCTACATGGATGGGTATACATTGGTTTGGCCTGAAAAGGCAGGACAACTACAGGTTATAGGTGGGGTTAAAGATTCTTTGATTTGTAATTGGTTAAAGAAATGAAGCTTTGCCTAAAGAATTACAATGTTTTAAGTTGAGATAAGGAAGTATGTTCATCCAAGACAAACCGCTGGACATATCAGACAGATACCCAGACTCAAGTGATCTGTCAAGGAAATTAATGACCTGTAGGTGTGATTTAAGCTTTGTCTTTTATAGCCTTAGGCCTGTTAATGAGTTACAAAGGGTATCTCCAAAAGGGAGGGGGGCATGGTGAGACATGTCTGATCTCCCTTCTCATGACCAGCAAGTCAGCTTTAGGGTATTTCTGGTGTCCCCTTGGCCAAGAGGGGGTCTGTTCAGTCAGCTGGGGGACTTAAGATTTTATTTTAGTTCATAGCCTGTATAATGTTAAAACACAAATTAAAATCCCTAAATGTTGACCCATTGTGTAACATACAATTAAAAACAAAACTAAAAATGTTACAACAGTGTGACATATAAGTAATACTTAACATATATCAGAATCATATAATATAGAGGATGAAAGCATTAGAGCACAAAAAGGAAGTTGAAAATTAATAGGAAAGAATTTTAAAATATATGTCAAAAGGAATTGGCTTGTAAATGTATAAAAAATCCAACTTTAGTAATAATTAAAATTAAATGAAACTAAGATGATATACTTTACTGCTAATCTATCAAGTTAATACAGATTTTCTGTAAGAAAAAACTACAAAAAAAGACAATTAGTTACCTTTGAGATTAGTCCTTAAGGGTTTTTAATTACTGTTTTATAATCATATAATTTTTAACTTAAAGGGATCTTAGAGTTGATGTAGTCCAATAGCCTTAATTTATTATATATAATAAATTATTTATAAATAATTATTAATCAATGTTTAATTATTAATAAAAATTAATATGTGTGTAATAATTCATTCTTCCCATACATCTTTATCTAGGGCCTACTCACTGCTGGGATTGGGCTAAGCAGATGTGAAGATTCAAAGACCACACAGGTCTTTGTCTTACTTGAATGGAAATACAGAGGAAGAGTCAAACAGAAACCATTAAACAGACCAATAATAGGATAATTAGGAGTAAGTAACGAGGGTTACAAAAAGAAAGAAATTGAGACAGAAAATAACAGTCACTAGATAAGGTGGTGAACAAATTTCTTCTCTGAGGAGATATTTTTAAAAATTAGTTTAAGACCCAGAATCAAGAAGCAGTTTTTCAACGTGGTATGTCACTTAGCAGCTAAGTTAGGGTTGCAATTGAAGTATCTTGATTCAAGTTAACTTATATTTAAAAACACATTTGTTTTGATATTGTGGTATTAAAACAGAGTAGATAATATAGGGAGAATATGTGATGTTCTATAATGCTGCTACCAGTTGAACTAAAGTCAATATTAGAGTTTAAAGATTCAGGGAAAGAAAATTTTATATAATTCTTGTTCATTTCTGTTGTGAGTAAATGGAGATTTTAGCAAGTCTATACAGTGCTTTATACAGTGTGGCTCCTTAGGTGAAAGAGTTTGATGACATATTTGACCAAATGAATACCTCTTCGGTAATTTTAAGACATTTCTTATCTTTCAATTTAGGCTACTTTTTTTCTTTTTTGGATTTCAAATAATGTCACCAAGGCTCTTAATTTCAGAAATTCTCTTGAAATAAAGTTCAAAATGCTAAAACATTTGGTGCCATTATCTTGAAACCAGAAATATATGTCTTTCATTTGGGTTTTCTATAGTCACTTTCTTTTCTTTTTTCTTTTTTTAACAAAAGGCCAACAAAGAAATTATGAAAGGAAAAATTATGAAAGGACCATTTCTATTGTCACATATTTCCCTTTATTGCTCTTCTTGAACAATACCTCTCTGTACTCCTTTCGCTTTCTCTTTCCTTGGACCAATTAGAGCAGAGGCAATTGAATAGGATGTCTTTAAACCAGGCAAGTTAGGTAAAATTAAAAAAAAAAAATCTCTTCTTATAGTAGCTGTGTACACTGTATGGTTTGTATTTTCACCATATGTTCTCAAGGATGACCTTCCATAATGCTCATGATGACCATTGAAACACCAGGTGTAGAGTAATTGAGAGAGAAAAATCAGAAAGTTAACAAAAGATTAGATGACATATACAAGTTTATTTCATTTTATCAGGAAAAGTAGCCCCCTCAGGAAATTTGAAACCATGAACCAAGGCAGAGTTGTCTACATTTATAGTATACTTTCTTATTTTCTCAGAGGGCAGATCAGTTATTTTAATTTTTTTCAAAGGAGAAGAGAAATGCAGACTGGAGAATGAGTTTTGGAACATGAATAACAGTACCAAAATAAAGTCATACATATTTAAGATGACTTATATTAGTAGTGTTTGCTCATATACATTGTATATAATAATAATAGAAGACTCTTCTTTTTTTTTCCTCTCAGAGTGGGATTATTGCTTCATTAAATTATTTGAAGTTTGTCAAATCCCATATAGAATGGTATCATAACCAACAGTAGTATCTCAGTGCTGGGGAGAAGTGAAGGGTAATATTACTATGATTTATTCTTAGAAGTAGGTAATACACTGAGATGCATCATGCATACATCTATTAGAGAGGTGGAATTACTCCACATAGAATAAAGAACCTTTTGAAGAGGAGTATAATGCATGCCAAACTATATAGCTAGGTAGCTAGAGTTAATACTTGGCTGATGTTTCCATTATCAATTTATTTTTCTGGAACTCATAACTCAGCTCTACCAATAAACTTAGAAGAAATAAATTCTATCTAGGAAGCTTATAAAATGTAAATATTTAAATAAATTCAGATAAATTGAATGCAAAGAGAGATTCCCAAATAGAAATGAATCCATGTTTTAATTCTATTTGTGAATGAGAGAGTGTGTAAGATCAAAAATGATTCACAAATTAAACAGATTGATGACTCCATCTCTGCTTATATTAATAGTTTCTTTCTAATTAGTTAACTAACAGACCAGGAAACAAAGTGAAGGATGTAATCAAGAACATAACTGACTGTAGTTGGCAAAACCTCTTTATGACAGTACACTGGAGTTTGGTGTCCCAGGCAATCCAAACAGGGTAAAATGCTTCCCAAGCCAGAGGAATTCAGAGCTGAATAGACAGAGGGAGGGAGGAACCTGGAACTGAAGCTTCCATCTTGTACTACTTCACTCTCCAATACAAGTCACATGTGGCTAATGAAATTCAATTACATTAAAATTAAATACAATTAAATATTCAGTTCCTCAGTTTCACTAACTGAATTTCAAATTCTCAGTAGCAATGGGACGGGAGGCTAGTAGCCAACGTTTGGATAGCACAGACAGAACATTTCCATCATCGCAGAAAGTTCTATTGGATATCACTGGTCTAATAAATAAAGCAGTTCTTGCTATGTTCCTGTGTTCTGCTTCTTATTGAGTCATTAGATCTGGCCATTTCCTACCATGGAGAATTATGAAAATATAATACCAATAAACATAATAAATTTATGCATATTGCTTAAAATTTTTGCGGGTAGCACATACCTTTATTTTCTTTGTGACTCAGAGGGCAAAGTCATTCTAATTATCCAGAATAATAAAAATAGTAAAGGACATGGGAGAGAGCCAGCATGGAGAGTGAGAGGGGGCTACTAAAAAAAATTTAGAAAAATAAATTCTGAGTATCAGAAGGGTTCAAGCACATAACTACAGATCATTTATTTTACATGAATTAGCTCAATTTCTGATATAAAAGCCTATGTTTTAGGGGAATTATACTTTGATTGAGATTATCTTTCCCACTATAGAGTATTTGCAAAAATAAATGCTGCCTACTATTCAGAATCCTACATTTTGAAAGAACATTTGACTTATGTTTATACATGAGACTTAGCATAGAGAAAGCATTATATAGGACATTAAATATTTAGATTGTGATAAGGTAAATAATGACTCCTCCAAAGATGTTCCCATTCTTATCATTGGATCCCGTGAATATGTTATAATACATGACAAAAGGGACTTCTGCAGATGTAATTATGTTACCAGTCTCATCGAGCCCTTAAAAGCAGAGACATTTCTCCAGATGGAATAAGGAGAGATGCAACAGAAAACGTTAAAAAGAAGACATGAGGTGGCAGAAGTCAGAGAGATTAGAAGTGACAGAAGGACTTGATTAAAGATTGTGGCTGTGAAGAAAGAAAAAGGGACCATGAGTCAAGATTGAGGCTGGCATCCAGAATCTGAGAATACCTGGCCAACATCCCCCAAGGAAATAAGCACCTGGGTCACACAAACATGCGGAACTGAACTCTGTCAACAACCTGAAGAAGCCTGGAAATGGATTCTTCCAGAGAGCCTCCAGATAAATGCCCAAGCTGGCCAATATCTTTCTTTTAGCTTGGGGAGGCCATAAGCAGTGTGCCCACACAAATTTAGTGGACTTCTGACCTACAGAACTGTGAAATGACAAATGGGTGCTGTTTAAGCTGCTAAATTTGTAGTGACTTCTAATGGCAACAAAAGAAATTTAATACAAGTTTACATATGAAAGCGTAGCATCTGCCAATTGTATTTTCCATGAGTCCTCTCAAGTATGACAACCTACCCAATTCATTAAGAAAGAAAAGTGAAGAGAAGGTGTTGAACTGTTTCTAGTTGTCCATCACCTTATTTGGAAGTTGATCTTCCATAACTATTTTATGTTCTCACAAACTCGAAGGATTTAATGCTTCTATTTTATTTCTTGTCCAAATATAACCTTCCTCATTAACATTAGTAAGCAAGTAGAGTTTTCCCAGTATTTTACAGGGGAATGTGACTTTTCCACTGTATCCGTGAGCATACACCTCTTAATCAATTTGCGCCTATCCACCCGTCTGTCTCCAGCCAACATGTTTGCCAACATGAATTCTCCTTTTTTGACCTTCATCACACCCCATTCATCCATCCTTGTTCCAGGACTTTCTGCTCATATATCTTTCCACAGATTTCTCTGCCTCTCCTTTATAGCTCAGAGCTATTCATATGTTTCACTTTTTATTTTTGGATTAGCATATTGTAGTAGATCCTAAAGGATGAGACACCAAAAAGCTGAGAATTTTTGTTTGTGGCCCTCATATGTCCTTGTTCTTCAGAGCTTTTTCTTCCCATGTCTTCTTGAATATGACTTTAGTCCCTAATGTTCCTCTCTACTTCTCTTGATAAAAATTTAGATTGCCAAAAAATTGGCTGTAAATCCATAAGCACAATTCCTCCATTCCTGAGCATTGCTTAAGCCCCCTTGATGAAGCCCTGCAAAATATTCTGTCCTTCTTCCCCAAGTTAGAAAACCCCTTTGGAGCCTTCTCACTCTTGAAGTCAGTTTTTTTTCAGTGTTATATGTCCTACATACAAGAGCCCCAAGGAGGTTCCACAAATATTTCATGACTTAATGCCTTAGATAAGTCCCGAGACTGTGACAGAAGAAAAGGTCTGAAAAAGGGCAAAATGTATTATGAGGTATCTCTTTAAAACCCCCCACCCTTTCTGGGAATTACGACCTGCATTCCTGCCTGAGGCCAATAATCGAAGGGGCAGAAAAATGTACTTTGTGCTTTATTTTCTAGTATCTTAAACCACAGGAGATGGCTCAACAGAATAGTCTGGAGATCATGAGATCATCTTCACTGGAGATAGGACAGACCCAAACTATCAACTGTAGTTAAATAACAATAGTCTAAAGCCACAACATGTGACACTGGTCACACAAATCCAGGCCCAATCTCTAAAATCTCCTCCTGGAAAAAACTCTGTATTTCTGCTTAAAGAAGGGATAGTGGTCTGTGAAGACACTAGTTTACCACCCTCCTCATTTGCTGGCAAATTAACAGACTTCTCTTTCTTTTCCTCAAACCACTTGTCCTTGTTCTTCATTCTCAGTGTTTCAGCCATGGGGACAGGCATCAAACTTTAGGTAACAAAATTTGGCATCCCTAGGTGGGCCCATTGGCACCCCTGTAGAATGGTACCCTTTGACTGCTACTGTGGCTGGAAAGTTAGGGATCAGCCCTGGGTCAAGCCATGGGTCTTCACCAATAGGAGCATCGTCTTTTCCTGGTGAGAGAGTGAGGGACTCCCTTAGTAGCTGCCAGAGCCTGTTTATCTCCAGGGAACTCCCATGTCTCCCTCCCCAAATTAGATGCAACACCTTACAACTTGGACCTCATTGACAAAAAGGAAATGGATTTGGGAAGAGTTGTGAAACCTCGGCATTTTTGGTAAGTTCCCCAGTGTGCATGCTGAGATCCTTGATTCTACACATTTGGAGAAGGTTGCGAAACTTCCAGCCCCGAAGTAGGGCATTTGTGGTGCCATAGGTGTGGAAGTGATGTTTGAGTGGAAATAGGGAAGCTGGGGAATTTATGACCTTTTGGGTTAGGAGAATTTTGTTCTCTTTTGTACAGTTACCATCTGTTTGGTAGGCCTCGGCATTGAGATTGAGGTTGTTTGCATCTGGAATTCCCTGTATTGTCTACTTGTCAAGTTATGGTTGTTGTTGTCTTTGAATTTTGTTTTAACATGGGAGGCCCCATTTCTATTTCATCTGAAAGTTTCTTCGGGAGAATCTGGGCTACATGGTCAACTTATAGCCCTAACCCTATGTCTTAAAAAAAAGGAATGGTGTTCTATTGGAAGACTGCTTGGCCAATGCCACTGTGTTACCAGCTGAAGAGAATGAGCCTTTACAGAATGACTCTTAAAGATTCTAGAGTCTGTCTATTCCAGCAGGATGAATCTATCAGGTCAGCCAATGCCAGAGTGAGATTGGGATCTTTTCACTAACATGAAGCAGCTTTATGGACAATGGGCGATGAAGGGCTGTATATGCAGTGGTCACAGAATGATGGGTAATGGAAACAATGACACTGCCACCTGGGACTTCAGCCCCTGTATTTATACTTAAAGGCAGGACAGCAGTCTTTCAAGATACCAGTCTTCCACTCTCCTCATTTGCCAACAAATTAATATACTTCTCTTTCCTTTTCCACAAACCACTTGTCCTCCCCTTCTTTGTTCTCACTGATTCAGCCTCAGGGACAAGCACCAAAATTTCAACAACAGGGCTGGAAGTGAAAGGTATGAGGAGCAGACATGAGGTAAGGACTGTGTAGTAGTGTCTGCATGAAGCTCCTCAAGGCCCATACAGATCAGGTTGCCTCTGTGGTGGCCGATGCAGAATAAATAGCCATGGACCTTGAAGACAGTGAGTCAAGAGAGAGGCGGATATAGTGTTTATGTCTGTTCTAGGTTCTTAGTGAGGAAAATATTAGAGTTTGATCTCTGTGTATGTTCCAGAGAGCAGAATTTCTATGGTTTGGCTCTTTATCTGTCTACTCATATTCCTTATTATTCTGCTTTTTAGGTTCTGGAAAGACACCTATGGGGAAAAAAAAATCACTGCTCTCCCCTCGGCATAATAAATTGACTTAGAATAAATCTTAGATCAGATCTATATAACATTTTACCACAGCCATCTGAGCAATTACAATGATGTGGGATGTGTGTTAAATAATTGAATTAGCCATGGCAATTAATATTAAGAATTATGGACCAAATTGAGAGGTTATATAATAGTCTTTTCTGATTTAGTGGCCAGATATAGATCTGACATTTATCTTAATGATTTCCATATAGTGTCTTCTACCTCTCAACTCTGCCCTACTGTATTTGACTTGATAATGTCATTACCTTTTGCAAGTTATCTATGTATATAGATATACATATAACTTATCATTCAAACTGGGACGTTTTGGGAGAATAAAAGGAGGACACTATTCACAATTAGGCTGAGCCAACAGGCATAAATCAGGATGATAACAGGAATACCAGAATGTGTGTTCATCTGATTGCCCACACATTCATTTAAGAATCATGACTAAAACCCTCTATTTGACTGGTTTAATAGAAACTCCAAGATGAATTTTAACAATTGCAAATACAATGTCATTTGCATTAAAAATAAGTTGCTTACTAGCATAGGATAAGTAGCCAGGAAACTAATCAAAGTGCAGATATGATGTCAAAAGCTCATCTTGTAGTCAAGATGTGGTTGAAGGATAGAGCAATTGGTTGTCAGTGGTAGTCCAGGCAAGAAACTAGGGTTGGGTATAAATACCAGTCAATGGTAAGCACCTTAAGTGAAAGAAACATAAAATGGGGACTATAAATATAGCAATAAATAGCTCTGGGAGACTTTGTATATTTCTGAAATAGAGAGACATATATAGATAACAATTGAGTATGTCTGATGATCGCAAACTAACTATAAACTGATATTTTCAATAATATTAAAAAATGCAGTCTTGGTAGTAATAAAAAACTAAAGGTAGGTGGGGTCAACTCTATTTTTGACTCATCAGAGCACAGCTGGAGCTACTGTTTCCATAAAAATGCTGAAACAGATATGTAAAAGGGTCCCCAGGTTCTCCTGTGATTTCTTCCTTTGCTTTTTTATTTTTTACATTTTTTTTTACTATTGACCTCCCCAGTCCCATAAACTTTGACTAGTGAGAAAAACTTCAAATCCTGCAAAAACAGTTCTCAGAAAACAGTGATCTGATGTTTGTTGGGACCTCAAGCAAGGAGCATGATAATTAGAACAACGCCCAACCTTGAGTTTCAGTTAAAGTTAAAAACTGCTGCATAAGCCAAACCTGCAAGGACACGTATTCATTACCTGTCCCATAAAAACATTGTCCCTGTTTCAGCAGGGAGTCAACTGATGTTGAGGTGCATCCTGATACACATTAGCTGAACCAAGACTTTAGCCTTTATTAATGAATGACTTAAATCATTTCCTTTTGACAGTTCTATGTTTTAAAATAGAATGCTGACAAATTAGCATGTGCCTAGAGTTTAACAACCTACATGGCATAACAACCATATTGAGGAATTAGAGAAGAAATTCCAAATGCTAATCTTCAGATGAGAAGATTTGTTGAAAAGGAAGGGGTTGATTTGTTTTTTTTTTACTCTGCAGATTACAAACGATCAAGAGAAACACTATAGAGATAACTGCTCAATTTTAAGACCGATTAGAGCCTTATTTTGTAAAGCAGTGAACTTCCCATTTATGTGAATGTTCAGAAAGACTCTGGATGACTAGCTTTCAAAATATTATTGAATAGCTACGTTAGGTAAGACATAATCTTTTAATATCCATCTATATCCAAATTTCTCCTATTATCATCTTGTCATGTGATGAAATCAGGACATTTTTCCAATAAAGGATTATCACTAATTTTCTTTGAAGATTCTGACACAATTTTGTGTTAAAGACTATTTATTAAACATTTACATATGATTTTAGGGAGGATGATTTTATCCAGCAAATTGTTCTCATTTACTACTAAGTATATTTCAAAATGAGACACATATTCACAACTATATTTATTTTCAGGAAATGATTTATGAATGAATATTACTCGAAGCACACAAATATGGGTGACTATACGAGACATTGAAGGAGCTCAGGAAATTTCACCCCAAAATATGACTCCTTGGTATAAAGAGTATATTGAATTAAAGGCCCCTAGAGATCAACAGGCCCTTGGAAGGGGCTTTGCCTCTCTGCATAATCAGAGGGACCCATCAAAAGAACAATTGACTTCACTTCCCCTTCTGATTATCTCAATATACTCCAGGACAGAAAATCTCAAGAATGCAACCAGACCTGGCCCAAATCATTTTAAACATAATACCTGTCTCTCAAGTTAATTTACAAGTCAATTTGCCACCCCCCCATTCCTTCTCCCAAGTATCTATTCATCCTCCCTAGCAACCATTTATTGCCCCTAAACATAATTACCTATATTCCTCATTTCCCTCTTCCCTCTAAAAGGAGTGTATAAAAATATCTGATCCCATTTGGATATTGGGTAATCACTCTGTGATTCTCCTCGTGCATGGTAAGCAAGCTTCTTCCTCTTATTAACCTGCCTTAACTGCGAGTTGATCTTTCAGTGAACTTCTGGGGGAAAGGGGAAGTTTCACCTCACCCTCACAACCTAACTTTCCAGAATATATGTGTATCTTCCAGTTTTATGAAATATGACAAAGGAACAATCTTTTGGAGCTCTGTAATATTTAAAATTATATAAACATTTTTCTTAGACAACAAGTGGATTAGATCCCACTCTAATTCTCAATTCTAGTTCTTGCTCTTTTTCAGGCTAGGTGGATGTCCTTTTGTTATCGTCCGGCTGGGTTCATTTTGCCTGCTGCACGAAAAGAACCAATACACCGAGACAACAAATGTGCAGTAGAAAAAAGAGTTTAATAATTGTTTGTCAGCCAAACGAGGAGATGGGAAACATTTCTCAAGTCCACCTCCCCAAGAAGCTCTAGGCTAGGGATTTTAAGGGGAATTGGATGGGCAGGGGGCTAGGAAATTGACATTCTGATTGGGTGAAATCATAGGAATGTATTACAGAAACTGCATTCTTGCACTGAGTCGGTTCCTCAGTGGGGGTCATAGACATTCAGGGATTGAGTCAGTTCCAGAGTAGGGATCACTGATCCAGTCAGTGTCAGTGGGCCCACATGTTACAGCAAGCGTTACAGCGGGTGGTTCTGAGGACAAACCGAGGGGCACATGGAGAGTCGGAGAATCAAGGTTTATTCGCCAGTGGGCTCAGAGGGGTCTTGCCTCCAAATTCTGATCCCCGTCTACCCTATTTTTCTCACTTTTATTAGGTTGGGGTGGTCCGAGGGGTGGGGTCTTAGGTGGCTAATGCATCAGGTAATTAGGTTAGTTGATGTGCCAGCTAATAGGTTAGTATTATGTTGATGTGCCAGGTAATAGGTTAGTTGATGCACCAGCTAACAGGTTAGCATTATGTTGATGAAGGTCTTCCAAGGGGTGGGGATCTCAAGTGGTTGATGTGCCAGGTAATAGATGGGGCTCTTCCTTATCATACAGGCATGCAGGGTCTGAAAACATCTTAAAAGTCAATCTTAGGTTCCACAATAGAGGTATTATCTATAGAATCAATTAAGGCAAGTTATAAATCTTGTGACCAGGCTCATAACTAGTAAGCAATTATTGGGAAGCAGTCTTTGAGGCAGAAGTTGGTTAATTCTTAACTACAGAGATACCTTGGAAAACTTAGGACTCTAGCAAAGTTTTAATCCTTGGTTTCAGTTGATTTCATAGGGACTGTTTCTCTTTCCCCATAGACATTTTTCTTAGTAAGAAATAATTACTGTAGATGAAACATGTTTACCAAGAATACATGATTACAGTCATGCATCATTTAATGATGGGGAATACGTTTTAAGAAATGTGTCATTATGATAAGGAAAATCCACATCTTATTACTTGGCACATTGGCCACCTGAGACCCCCACCCCTCATGGAAGACCCTCGGCAGCATAATACTAACCTATTACCTGGCCCATCAACTAATCTATTACCTGGCACATCAGCATAAAACTAATCTATTACCTGGAGCATCAACTACCCTATTACCTGGCACATCAACATAATACTATCCTATTATCTGACACATCAACTAACCTATTACCTGGCAGGCATTAGCCACCTGACACCCTACTCCCCAGACCACCACGACTAAATAAAAATGGGACAAATTGGGTAGATGGGGCTCAGAATTTGGTGACGAGACCCCTCTGAGCCCACTGGCGAATAAACTTTGATTCTCCGACTCTCCGTGTGCCCCTCAGTTTGTCCTCGGAACCACCTGCTGTAACACTTGCTGTAAAAATTAGGCAATTTTGCTGTTGTACAAACCTTATAGAGTGTCCTTAAACAAATGTAGATGGTAAAGCCTGGTACACACCTACATGGTATACCCTATTGCTCCTACGGCACACACCTGTACTGCCTGTTACTGTACTGAATAATGTGGGCAATTGTAAGACGATAAGTATTTGTGTATCTAATATCTAATCATTAAAAAGGCATAGTAAAAACAGAATAAAAGGTAAAAATGGTACAACTGTGTATGGTACTTATAGTGAATGGAGCTTGCAAAACTAGGAGTTGCTCTGGATGAGTCAGTGAGTGGTGAGTGAATGTGAAGTCTTAGGACTTCTGTATACTACTATAGACTTTGTAAACACTGTTACAGTAAATCAGAATATTTTATCCCCAAATATATTCCTTTGACATATTTTGAGATGGCTGCCACAGGTCCAGCAGAGGGAAGTAAAGCACAAATCTGTCTTTGGGTTGGGGGGAGACGCATGGGGTGACAGCGGGGGGTGGGGGGGAGACACATAGAGAACCTCCACTAATGCAGCCAGGTGTTCTCCTACCAGTACCTGTGAGGCTTCATCTACATAACTAAACCACCTTTCCTAGCCAGGTTTCTTCCTTTTTCCCTCCTATAACCCGTCTTGTCACTAAAACCTGTTTTGCTACAATCTAAGCCTCCATTCTTTATAAACTTCCATACCTCACTGGGACATTAAGTCTTCATTTTGAATACACATTAAATAAATTTATATTCCATTTCTCCTATTAATCTGCCTCATGTCAGTGATTGTTTTAGAGAACGTTAAGGAGGCCAAGGGCCTAGTGTACACTTAGGCTACACTAAATTTATAAAAAATATTTTTTTCTCTTCAATAATAAATTAACCTTAGCTTACTTACTGTAAACTTTAATTTTTTTATTTCAGAATTTTACAGAGGTACGCAAGTTTTGGTTACACAATTTGCTTTTGTACAGTTTGAGTCAAAGTTTAAGTGTGCCCTTCACTCAGTTAGTGTGCATCATACCTGTTGACATATGAATTTACCTGTCCCCTTCTCCCCCTCCCACCTACTTGATTTCCTTTGAGTTTTACTGCCATTTGGGCACATAAGTGTTGATTGATTAATTCCAACTTAGTATTGAGTACGTGTAGTGTTTGTTTTTCCATTCTTGTGATACTTCATTAGGAAGAATGGCCTCCAATTTCACCCAGGTTGTTACAAAAGATACTAGATCATTGTTTTTTTATGGCTGAGTAGTGCTCCATGGTATAAGTATACTACATTTTAGTAATCCACTCACGCATCGATGGGCTCTTGGGTTGTTTCCACATCTTTGCAATTGTGAATTGTGCCGCTATAAATATTCAAGTGTCTTTTTTATAAAATGTCTGTTTTTCCTTTGGGTAAATACCTAGCAGTGGGATTGCTGGATCAAATGGTAGTTCTACTTTCAGTTCTTTGAGGTATCTCCACACTACTTTCTATAGAAGTTGTAATAGTTTGTTTATCATCAAAATTAATTGCTGAAATATTTTACAAAATCTAAAGTGACACACATATTCAAGATGAAATTTTCTGTCTTGATTTCTCTTTTCAATCTTGCTGATGTCATTGCTTGTTCCACTAGGGATTTTTTTCAATCTGTATATTTATTTTTCATATGTAAGAATGTTGCAATGACATATTACTAAGCCATGTTTTCTGACAGTGAAAAGCAAGTGTGGTGTTTGATCATTATCAAGCGCATTCTGAGAATTAATCTAGATTTAGGGCAATGCTACAGCAGATAAACAAATGTCCTTCTTATCACTAACTTTATTAACAAAATGATCCTACAGGTTTGTTTCTAAAATATTGGATTTCTTTTTAATCAGCAAAACAAAGTATCAATACTTTAGTCACTTGTCATAGAATTCAATATTGGATTGACTTTGAATCATTACTTGCCAAAGGCTTAACTGAGTCACCTGATATTTAGCTCTGTCACAGATGTTAACTACACATTTCTTTAGGTCCTGTACTGACTGAAAACAGTGAGTAATGTAAAAGAACCATTTTATTTCAGTTGCATGAGAAATACTTTCGTTATTACCACTCTAATACACATACAAGTCAGATTAAACCCCGGGTCATTCCTGGGAAGATAAAAGTAGGAAGGGCAGGTATTACGTGCATTTCAATTATCTGATTAACTTTCAAAACATCTCTTTGAGGTAGGTATTAGTATGACCATTTTACAAATGGGTCTGGGATATTAATAATTTACACATGTCATATGGGCTATGATAGGCAGAATGGCCCTCTAAAAATGCTTTTGCCCCGATCCCTGGAACCTGCAAATATATTATATTGCATGGCGAAAGGAACTTTGTAGATATAATTGGGGTCACAGACCTTAAAAGACCAAGATTATCCTGAATGAGGTTGGTGGGAATAATCTAATGTGGTAAACTCTTAAAAACATAAACCGTTGTATGGCTGAAGGCAGGAGAGATGAAACATAAGGAGAAGTCAGACAGATCTGAAGCACACATACATATTACTACATCGTGGCACTCATATGTGTTTATTGGCACTTAGCATATTCTCTACTGTAATTATTAGATATTATCATTTTATTTCGTTCTAAAATTAACATGATTTAATGGAAAAGGAACACTTTACTCAAAGCTTTATGATATATTGTGCTAGCTAAATTTTTAGATATAATAGTTAAAAATACTCATTAGAAAGATGATCTGCCCTAACTTTTGCAAAGAATCACTACAAGAAATGTCATTTTAAACATCTTAAGTTTTTGAAATACTTTTAAAATGCTATCAATTATATAATAATTTCATATGTGTGTATATATACCCCCATATATAATACATACACACAATTATATTTGTGTATATATATATATTCATATATAAAAAGAAAGAGACAGAGACCAGGAAGCCTCTAGATTAAAAAAAAAAAGAGTTTATGACTCACAGAGTAGCATCCTGTGTCAGGTCCCCATGCTCTGAATCTCCACAGGGTGACATAAACGAGGATCATTTTTTACTTCTCATGCAGTTGTTTTACATCACAAGACAGCAACCACAAAATGATGAATCTAAGAGCTTACACAGGTGCTGACAACACATCTGCCTCTCTTCCCCTCTGAAGAGACAGACTTATCACTCAGCAGCGTAAACAGATTCTCTTCCAGGGAGGGCAGGGGAGAGACTTTATCCTTATTTATTACTATCTTACAATGGAAGCAAATGTCTCTGGGAAGACACATCTCCAATCCTCTACCTTCCCAGGCCTTTGCTATTCAAACATTTGCCTTGATTAAACAGTTTGGACCATGTAGAATCATGAAATAGTCATGGAAAATTTTCTTTCAATATACAATCATCTCGCAAATTAGTAAATATGTCCAGTGGTGCATGTTAAACTAACTAATCAGATCATCATACCTATTTATACCACTGAAATTTATTTTTTTCAGTTCAAATAGTCTTCTAAATCTCTGCATCTAGTTTAATATTTACTAGTTTCATAGACCACAACACCATCATAATGTGACAACTGATATAAAAAATTAATCACATGAAATGTGGATTTACATAACTGCTAGGCTTAGGAAAAGGCTTCAGAACTAGGTTGCTGGGAGTTCTGAGGCCGCTTCTGCATTATTCAAATCCATCAGCTCCAGTTTGGTCCTTCCTGACAGTATTAATAGTATCTACTCCAAGTTAAATATTGGCATAGATAATTGTGGGTAGATGGCTGGCCAGGAACTCTAGGAAGGGTTTTCAAGAATCTCCCAGTGGTGGACACCTATGCTATTGCCATTAACATTGCATAGCTCTGGACAAACAGTATTAATGACAAACAGTCATCTCCAGAATTTCTGAGACATGATAATTCTGTGCTTTTGAATATCTCCCTTCTATCCCAGAACCCCTAAACCTAAAAAACAAATTTACTCTGCCTGCATCAGGTAAGGTTATACAGAGAAACAAAAATTATATATGTGCATGTGTGTGTATGTATACATATATACACTGTGTAGGAACTATATACTTACAGATGTGTATATATATTACATACATGTATATATTATACATAGATACATACATGTGTTTGTGTTTTAGAAAAAGTGAGAGAAATTTATTTTAAGAAATTGGATTTCATGATTGTGGGAGCTAGCAAGTCAGAAATCTGTCGGGCAGGCTGATGGACTGGAAACTCTTGGACAGAAGCTGATACATTAGTCTTGAGGTAGAATTTCTTCTTCCTCATGCAAACCTCAGTTTTGCTCTTAAGTCCTTTCAGCTAATTGGATGATAGGAACACCCATGTTATCAAGAATAGCCTCCTTCTTTTGAAAACTGCACTCATGTCTTTTGACCACTTTTTAACGGGGTTGTTTGATTTTTTCTTGCTGATTTGCCTGACTTATTTGTAGATTCTAGTTATAAGTTCTTTATCAGATATATAGCTTGTGAATATTTTCTCCCATTCTGCAAGTTGTCTATGTGTTCTGTTAATTATTTCCTTGGCTGTGCAGAAGCTTTTTAATTTAATCAAGTCCCATTTGTTTATTTTTGTTATTGCTATGATTGCCATTGGGGTCTTCTTCATAAATTCTTTGCCTAGGCCAATATCTAGAATTTTTCTAACATTTTCTTCTAGAATTCTTATGGTTTCATGCCTTCCATTTAAGTCCTTTATCCATCTTTAATTAATTTTTGTAAGTGGTAAGAGTTATGGATCCTATTTCATTCTTCTGCATGTGCCTATTCAATTGTCAACACCATTTATCGAATAGGGATTCTTTTCCCCAGTGTATATTGTTGTCTGCTTTGTCAAAGATCAGTTGGCTGTATGTGGATGGATTTTTATCTGGATTTTCTGTTCTGTTCCATTGGTCTAAGTCTCTATTTTTGTGCAAATACTATGGTGATTTAGTTACGATAGCCTTGTAACATAGTTTGAAGTCTGGTTACGTGATGCCTCCCAATCCTTTTGCTTAAGGTTGCTTTGGCTATTCAGGCTATTTTCTGTTTCCACATGAAGCATAGAATTATTTTTTCTACATCTATGAAATACGATGTCAGTATTTTAATGGAGATTGCATTGAGTCTGTAAATCCCTTTGGGTAGTAGGGACATTTTAATGACATTGATTCTACCAATCTGTGAGCATGAGATGTTTTTCCACTTGTTTGTATAATCTGCAATTTCTTTCCTCAGTGTTTCATGATTCTTTTTGTAGAGATCTTTTACCTTCTTAGTTAAATTCCTAGGTATTTTATTCTCTTTATAGCAATTGTGAAAGATATCGAGTCTTTGATTTGGCTCTTGGCTTGGCTATTATTAATGTATAGGAATGCTAACTGATTTGTGTACATTGATTTTGTAATCTGAGAGTTTGCTGAATTTCTTCATCAATTCCAGGAGTCTCTTGGTGGAATCTTTGGGGTTTTCTAGATATAAGATCATATCATTAGTAAAGAGCAATAGTTTGACTTCCTCTTTCCTGATTTGGAGACTCTTAATTTCTTTCTCTTTCTTGATTGCTCTAGCTAGGACTTCCAGAAGTGATGACAGTGGGCATCCCTGTCTTTTTCCAGTTCTTAGTGGGAATGCTTTCAGGTTTGCCAGATTCAGTATGATGCTGGCTGTGGGTTTGTCTTATATGGCTTTCATAATTTTGAGGTGTGTTTCTTCTATGCTTAGTTTGTTGAGAGTTTTTATCATGAAAGGATGCAGAATTTTGTTGAATGCTTTTTCTACATCTATTGAGAGGATCATATGATCATTGTTTTTTCTTCTGTTTATGTGGTGAATCACATTTATTGATTTACATATGTTGAACCATTCTTGCATCCCTGGGATGAAGCTCACTTAGTCATGGTGAATTACTATTTTATAATCTGTTGAATTTGGTTTGCCAGGGTTTTGTTGAGAATTTTTGCATCCATATTCATAAGAGATATTAGTCTGTAGGTTTCTTCTTTTTTCGTGTCCTTTCCTGGCTTTGGTATCAAGATTATACTGGGATTGTAGAATGAGTTGGGAGGATTCCCTCATTCTTGATGTTATGGAATAATTTCTGCAGTATGGGTGCCAACTCTTCTTTGTAGGTCTGGTAAAATTTGGCTGTGAATCCATCTGGTCTGGGACTTTTTTTGCTGGAAGGTTTTTTATTACTACTTCAACATCGTTGCTTGTTATTCGTCTGTTCAGGAGTTGTGTTTCTTCCTGATTGAGTTTTAGGAGGTTGCGTGCTTCCAGAAATTCATCCATTTTCTCTAGGTTTTCAAGTTTATGTGCACAGAGATTTTCATAGTATTCACAGATGATATTTTGTATTTCTGTGGCATCAGTTCTAATATACCCTTTTTCATTTCTAATTGAGTTTATTTGAGTCCTTTCTCTTGTATTCCTGGTTAATCTAGCAAGAGGTCTATCAATTTTGTTTGTGTTTTCCAAAAGGCAACTTTTTGTTTCTTCGATCTGTGTACTTTTCTTGTTCTCAATTTCATTTAGTACTGCTTGGACCTTAGCTATTTCTTTTCTTCTGCTGGATTTGTGCTTGTTTTGCTCTTCCCTTTCTAGCTCCTTGAGACATGTCATTAGATTGTTAATTTGCAATCTTTCTGTCTTTTCTTATAGGCATTTAAGGCTATGAATTTTCTGCTTAGGACTGCTTTTGCTTTATCCCATTAGTTTTGATAGCTTGTGTCCTCTTTGTCATTCAGTTAGAGGACTCTTTTTATTTCCATTTTCATTTTGTTCCAATCATCATTCAGCAGCAGGTTGTTTAACTTCCATGACTTTGTGTAGAATTGGGTGTTTCTCTTGAGTTGATTTCTAGTTTTATACCACTGTGGTCTGAGAAGATACATGGTATGATTTCAATTATTTTGAATTTGTTGAGCCATGTTTTATGGCCTAATATATGATCAATCTTGGAGAATATTCCATGTGCTGATGAGTAGAATGTATATTCAGTAGTTTTGGGGTAAAATGTTCTGTAAAAGTCTGTTAGGTCCAATTGTTCTAGAGTCCCATTTAAATCCAGTGTTTCTTTATTTACTTTCTTTTTGGATGATCTGTCCATTCTGTCAGTGGGGTGTTGAAATTCCTAGCAATTACAATGTTGCCATTTATCTCTCTACATAGATCTAGTAGGCTTTGTTTTATGAATCTGGGTGCTCCTGTGCTAGGGGCATACATATTTAGGATTGTTATGTCTTCTGTTGAATTATTCCCTTTACCATTTTATAATGACCATCTTTGTCTTTCTTTCCTATTGTTGTTTTAAAGTCAGTTTTATCTGATGTAAAAATGGCTACACTTGCTTTCTTTTGTTTCTATTTACATGGAATATTTTTTTCCCATTGCTTGACATTGAATTTGTAAGAGTCCTTGTGGATTAGATGTATTTCCTGGAGACAGCAGATACATTTCTTGTAATTTTTTTTTTTTTTTTATCCATTCAGCCAGCTTATATCTCTTGAGTGGGGAATTCAAACTATTTACATCGATTGATAGAATTGATATGTGGGATGCTGTTCTGTTCATCCTGTTGGTTAGTACAATATTGCTTTGTTTTACTTCTTGTATTATAGAAGACAGACAAATGACCAATAAATATATGTATAAATGCTCAACATCACTAATCATCAGGGAAATGCAAATTAAAATCTCAATGGGATATCACCTTACTCCAGTCAGAATGGCTTTTATTAAAAAGTCCAAAAATAATAGATGCTGGCATGGATGTAGAGAGAAAGGAATGCTTATACACTGCTGCAAATTAGTACAACCTCTATGAAAAACAGTATGGAGATTCCTCAAAGAACTTAAAGTCAATATAGCATTTGATCCAGCAATCCCACTACTGGATATTTACTCAAAGGAAAAGAAGTCATTTTATCAAAAAGACACCTGCACTCAAATATTTGTCACAGCACAATTCACCAACCTGCACTCAAATATTTGGCACAGCACAATTCACCATTTCAAAGATGTGGAATCAACCCAAATGCCCATCAGTTCATAAGTGGATTAACAAAATGTGGTATATGTACATCATGGAATACTACTCAGCCATAAGGAAGGATGAGTTAATGCCTTTTGCAAAAATTTGGATGGAACTAGAGACCATTATCCTAAGTGAAGTATCAGAAGAGTGGATAAAGAAACAGCACATATACTCACTACTAAATTGGAACTAACTGACAAGTGCACCTGTGCATAGAGGGAAGTAAAACTCAATGGAAATCAACCAGTGGGGAGAGGGGAGGAGGGTATGGGCAAAAACCTACCTAACAGGTACAGTGAACAATATCTAGATGATGGGCACTCTTATAACCATGACTCAAGCATTATAAAAGTCATTCCTGTAATCAAAGCTATTTGTACCCCATGACACTTAAAAAAAATTAAAGAAAGGATAGTCTCTTTTACTTAAAGTCAACTAATCATAGATGTTAATATATCTACACAGCAATACCCAGAGTAGTGTTTGACTAAATAACTGGATAGGATGACATACCCAAGTTAATACCTAAGAATAACAATCATGCCATCCCAGTTTGTAAATGGGGTCTGGGTAGAAGACCTGATAGTCAATTCAATTTATATCTAAATTGTGATGTTATATTCTATTTTGTGTGTGTGTGTGTGTGTGTGATTATGTGATTATATAGTTTATGTTTGCTGTTACAAGCAGTGAGAACAGCTGGCCCTGTATGTTCTTTCCCTTTCTGTACACTTTTTTCTACACATAGATTCATGAATATCATCCAATAAATTCCATGTCTGCCAAACAAGAAAGAAGCATGAGATTTATGAGTATGAGATTTAACTCTATTATAAAGTAAATGTTCATTAATATCTACAAACCATATATTTGTTAAAGCAATTCAATGTACATGGCAAATGATGTCAAATGCATACATACCTAATAATTCTGAAGCATAAATCAAGATGAGTAAAAATTAGAAGACTAATTCTTACAATAACTCTATACTATTTATTTGGATAAAAATTTTACACTTTCTAAAAACATGACTTTTCTTTCATTGACAAATAAAACAGTATTTTGAAATGGAAAGGTCAGACTTTTTAGAGTCACTCAAAAGCTTTGAACTTGAAAATTTCCTATCAGAGATGATGCAATATTTTCCAGCATAAATTATTTCATATTATTTCCAGGATTTGTATATTGGAAATATAGGAGTGAGCAATCTTTTTGACATGTGCATCACTTTTAGTTACAATTTTGAATTATAGCATTTGTTCCAGAGAAGGCTTGATAAAACTCAAATTAATGGTCTATTTTATATATACTTTTATTATTTTTACTAATTTTGATAATTCAAAAATAATTTCCTTATTTCTCACAGTTGTTTATTCCCTTAATATTATTAACTGTTAGAAGTAGTCATCTCACCAAAGATTTAGTAATTTTTTTATTTTATAATTTTATCTAAAGCCTGATTATTGATCATAAAATTAAGAATATATCATCTCTCATAAATAGTCCACAGCATGGTTAGAATATATATATTTAAATTGTGATACACTATTATTCTATGAATGTTGCACTATATAATAATCATACAAAAGCCAATAAAGTATAAACCCTGATTTTATTTTCTTATATTTTATTGAATAAACAATCAAATTTTAATATAAATTTTGGAAAAAAATAAAAAATAGGTTTCTCTGCCTGGGAAAAATTACATGTAAGGACAGTACAGATGAATAAAATTTTGAATATCAATTACCTTAATATATACTTCCATTGTGAAAAAGCTTTAAAACAGTTTTTTTACCCTCAAAACAAAGTTATATTAGAAATGCCAATACAATATAGTTTGTCCAAATGTTGATGGACTCCTGTCATAATACAAGAGATCCTCAGTGGTGTTCAACTCAGTAAAATGACTGAAAACCTCTCACAGGCTACAATGATGATATCTCCTCAGTGGGTGTCCTTTCAACCCTTCTTGAGCTTTGAGAATCCTTCTGTCATGCAACAAATGACAGAAACATACACTCCGATGTTGTAACTGACAGCAAATGTCTCACCACCTGTTTTCCTGATTGCTTTTCCTGTTGTAGCATTTAGCACTTGAGAATATAATTAAAAGACTATCTGTTATATCATTAAAATGTGCTTGAAATTTTTAGAATTATTAATCTGTTGGCAAGGCCCTACAGAGGATTTAATCCCTTAATGTGCACTCCATTCATATAAAGTTGATAAAAGGAGGATAAGATTTATACTGAAAGCTCAGTATTTGTCCCTGATGCCAAATCAATGAGAATGAAGAACAAGGACAAGTAGTTTGAGGGAATAAGAAAGAGAAATTTATTAATTTAGTGGCAAATGAGGAGCACAGCAGACCAGCATCTCAAAGACCACCATCCTGCTTTTAAGCAGAGAAACAGGGCTTTTTAAAGGGGGTTTTCTTGAGGTTGTGCTTGGGTCTACATGACCAATGTCACATATAGTGGCACCTTTACCTCTGTTACAGGATGGTCACAGAATGCAGAAGAGAAAGAAGAATCTAGGTCTGGAAAATCTACTTGGTTCTCATGCTTTTTTTCTTCTGAATGACTTCCCTTTTCAAATTCAGAATACCCAATATATGTGCTCGTTTTGTAGTGTAACCATGTAAGTTTAACGCTATCTTCTATTTTTAAAATCCAGAGAGTTAATAAATTACTGTCTTGGGTTATGTTCCCCAGAAGTATACCCTAAGACAGAGATTCTTATGGAAGTGATTTATGCAATAAGTACTTTCAGGAGAAACCATAAAGTGGTGTAGGACACAGGACAGGCAAGTTGAAGCAAGAGTAGTATATCAGTTAACATTTGCTGCAAAAAAGCCACACCAAAATCTACTAATTTATGAAAAAGTCATTTTTATCTCATGATTTTTAGAGTTAGCAATTTGGGCTGAGCTCAGCTGACTGGTTGTTTTGCCAGGCTCAATTAGCTGAGAGGTTAGCTTTGGTCTGGTTGGTCTAGGATGGGCTTACTCACACATGTTTGACAGTTGGTCTTGGCTCTTGGCTTGGGTGCTTGGGCCATGTATTTCCAGCAGCTTAAACCAGCTGTATTCACAGAGCAATGGATATAAGGTCCTCAGAAGGAAAAAGCCAGGGCAGGACACAAAGCACAAGCACTCTGAAGCTTCCATCTGTATTATGTCTTCTAGGTCCCACTGGTTCAAGCAAGTTCCATAGTCAAGCCAAAGTCAATCCATGTAAGGATTATCCAAGGACATAAACACAGAGAGGAGCAAATCATTTCAAGTCATTATTGCAAAAATCTACCATGAGCAAAGAGCCACAAAGTGTAGCTTTGACCTGGGCCAAAGGAAAATATTAAATTTTAAGTGAAGGAGCTCAGGGAATTTCATCCCAAAATATGACTCCTTGAATTAAAGTCTCTTAGAGATCAACAAGCTCTTGGAAGGGGCTTTGCCTCTGTGCATAACCAGAGGGACCCATCAAGAAGAACAATTGCCTTTCCATCCCCTCCCTGTTATCTCAATATATGGTATGAAAGAAAATCAAGAATGCAACCAGACATGGCCCAACCCATTTGAAAGATAATACCATCTCTCAAGTTAATTTAATTTCCTGTCTTTCAGGTTAATTTAATTTCCAAAGAGAATCATTTACAAGTCCATCTGTTTCCCCTCTTCCCATTCATTCATTATCCCAGGTATCTATTCATCTTCCCTGGTTACTATTTATTGCCCCTCAATCCTCTTCTCCTCACCTCTAAAATAGGGGTATATAAACTTATGGAAGCCATCGGGATATTGGGTAATCACTCTGTGATTCTCTCCATGCACATGGTAAATAAATTTGTAATCTCTTTCTCTTATTAATCTGCCCTATTGTGAGTTGATCTTTCAGCGATGCTTCTGGGGGTGAAGGGAAAGTTTTCCTTCTACCCCACATAAGTTACATATCAGAGTCTTGCTGTCTTGATGCAAGTGAACTGGGCTTTCAAATTCCTTTACTGAGTAAGCACAGGACCATGGTAATATCCGCAGACATTTGCATCTGTCTTCTAAAACTGGCAATGTGGGTCATAGGTGTTGGCTTTTGGAAGTGAAAATATACATGAGATGCAGAGAGAGCTGTTACTGGGGGAAAGGGAGGGAGGGGCACAAAGAGCAAAGAGGTATCTGTGTGAACCTGGACTGAGCACCAGCATTGTCTGCTATAGCATCCCCTAGTATTGGTAAGATTCGATAACATTTTTGGTTCATGGATTAGATTACACAGAGTCTTCAAAATGTTGATTTTCTGGGAGAAGCATACAATATCTGGATTAATATAATGAGTTCCATAAACAGGACTCAGTATAACTTATGTTCAGCATCTCTTTCCTTCACAACCTAGTCTAGATCACCCTTTCCCACAGCTATTCCTTATGTAGGTCCATATGACTGACCTGGTGGTGCGGCCCAGGCCTTCAGTTCTGATGGATCTGTGCTCTTCACTTAGTCAGACTGTGGTTGTAGTAATTGCTCTTTCTCAGTTAAAACTGGGCATGCCAATACTGAGAAAGGTCCTGGAATTGCAAACATACTTCTCCATTCTGTCATTATGAAGCAGCACACCTATCTCCTCATGAAAATCAGTGTTAATTATTCCTGCCAGTATGACATCTCCTTACTTTGCCTGTTATTTTCCACAAGATTTAAGCACAAAGCAGTAGCTATAGCATTTGGCTTTGTGGTACTTTTATAGAATCACCTGGTGAAAGCATCTCTGGAAACCAAGATCTCCAGACATAAAGGATGATAGATTTGAAAACAGAAATCATAAATTCCCCCACAGGAGGGAGCCATTGTGAGTAAGGATGAGAGGGTCCACTCCTTGAACTCCTTGGTTCCCAGATCTCTATGTTTCACTTACTGTTGACACAGGCCCTATGATGGTTGGTTCAAGGCATATGTCACATCTTGAGGGGCAGAACCTCTTTCACACACAGGATTATCTCCAAGCTAGTGCCTTAGCTATACATTTAAGAGTCAATTTCAATATTCTCAGAGTATGCAGCTTCTGGTGATGCTGTATATGACAGTACCAATAAATTCACGGTAACATGCTCACTGTTGCCCATCTCTTGTGTTAAATTGAGCCCCTTTGTCCAAGTGATGCTATGTAGGATCTCATGTTGGTAAATCAGACAGTCTGTGTGCCCATAGATATTGATGTGGACACGGCAATGTAAGAAAAACCATTGTTGGGTTTCCTTAGAAAAACCCAGGTCCATTAAGCGTTACCAAAACGCTCGCGGGAAGGTTTCTCTAGTTGCCATTTCAAACTGGTTGAAGGTTATAGTAATTAAATCTATCTTACTTCAACTTTAAATACTGCCACTTGGCTACTGCATTTCTGGCACCTTCTCATCATTTTTTATACTAGGAAACTTGGTAGCATAACACTGTCTTACACTGTCGGTGCCAGCTTAGAGAAAACAGCTACTTACGGGGCTGCTTTATGATGCATTTCTTAAAGTCTTTGAAAATATGTTGTCTTCTGGATCTCTTACAGATCATGATCACCAGGGGAGAGGATTGCTGATTTTGAATCTTACATAACTTCTGTGAGCCTCAGGAATCCCTTTTGGAAATTCTGCTGAGGCAAATCTGACATCTTCTGTTTTTTAATGTATACCATCATTGCTTCCAGGAATCACAGAGCCATCCCATCAGCATTTTAGGATCTGATCCAAGTGCCTATTCTGGGGCATTGAATCCTGAGTCATGGGAGTATATAACCATATAAAAAAAACTCTCCCTTGCTCAACTTCATAGTCTGTTTTTGCTGAACCAGATCTCTCAAGGTCTATCCTAGGCATGATTCTACAGTTTCTATAGATCATGATAGCTTTGTCCAGTATCTCCTTTGATCACTAATCCCTTTTGGCTCTTTGTGGGAGCAACATTCCTTCAATTGGTTCATGCTGAAATTTGTTGAGGGAACTGTTATCTTACAGCTAGGGCAGAAGGGACCAATCCTGTGTACCCAGTACATTGAGAGGAAGCTAGAGGTTCAATGATTTGAAGCAAATCCACTAAAATGTCCCTATCTCAAGGTTCAGGAGACTTACATGGGCTGTCAATTTAGCCTTCCCTGAGGTTCTCCTGTTTTTACATTAGTCCTGGGCTTGGTCTTCAAACATCCTGCTCTCTGGCTCTATGATATAAAAGTTTTCTGACTTCTATAACATTCCTTAAATTGCTGAATGATTGAAATTGAGTTTGCTATTTTCTTTTTTCAATAGAATTCAGTAAAAATCAGTTTCTCACTTTTTATAATTACTAATCCTCCCATGTATCTCGAATGCTACAGATATCGTATGAGTCAGTGCTTACTCTTCTACCTCTATCACATTCCGCTTCACTAGGGGTGAAAGTCTTCCCAGTGCTGTTAGCACGTCAGAGATTATTCACACTCCATCTGCCACCACAATGGGTCCCTGCTGTCATCTAGCCTGTGAGTGATACCACTTCAGAATCCCATCTCTAGGATCTGCTTTCTAGGACCACTACTGATATTTAAGTCAAGTTTCCAAGAAGCTGACCCAAGACAAATATTCATGTGCAAATATTAAGAAAGTGCTCCCAGTGGATGCTGACTGGCAAGGGGTAAGAGATACAGGCTAGGGAAGGAGAGAATATCCAGCAAGGGTGTGGTCTTAGGCAAAACCTGGCAAAAAGTAGCTCCAGCCTGAAACCCTGGACTGTGTGGCTCAGTTTCCCTACCCCAAGTCAAGGATTTTGGACCTTTCTACTCCAAAATTCATTAAATTGCCTGACAAGGGAAATAAAAACTATCAGACACTTCTGGATCTTCAGTATGTGGGCAAAGCTACTCAGGTATCTCAAAGGCAGCACTCCAAAAAAGATCTTAAAGTTGATAGCTGTTGAAAGCAAAAATAAACCAAAGCCTAGGTAAGGAAGGTGATGTTGAGTTGGATGGTGGGCTAGAAGTTCATAACATAGTAAAAATGGATTCTTATTCTCTAATAATGTCTTATAGAATGGAAGGTCATCTCTTATATTCCAAGTGGGAATTTATAATGCATTTGCTCATGGAAAGCATATTTTAATTATTTTACATAAAATCGATCGAGTGTTATGATGTCTTATTTGCATAATCCATTTGAAAACTTTTGTAAACTAAGAAATGCAAAATTTTGTAGTAATACTAATTAATATTTCTTAATTCAATCAGATGTTTCTGTTGGTTTGCACAGTTTAACCACAATTATAAAAATTTTTTTCTAAGGGAAAATGTGCTGTAAATTCCCAACAAATAATTTACAAAAGAATATTATTAATTCAACTCATCCTATTACATTCTCTTGCTGTCACCAGAGCTATTAACCTTCAGTGGTTACAGTGAACCAATTCAAAATTGTTGGTACAACAGATTCTGAATCTTTTTCACGAAGAAAATAAAATTTTAATAAAACTTTGAAATATATCTTATATGCTTATTTACAAATAGCTTTACAGAAAACCTTAAGAAATTCATAATTCAATTTAAACACCTTAAAAAACACTTGTCTAATTATTTTTCCCTACATTCAATACTCATATTATGAAGGGTGAATATATTAAAATAGCATTACTTATTATGTTCAGATTGCCAATATAAGTTATATGTTTACTTTTTGAGAGACAGAAAAGTGGTTCCACAAGAGAGATCACAATTGAGAAGTGTTAAAAGTAGCGTAGAAGAAGTAGCACGACATTAAGAACGAAATAGTAAATTGTCCACATCTTTGACCACATTCGCTCTTTTGCAAAACGAAATAACAATAGGCATGCCACACTATTGTTTAGAAGAGTTATTACATGTGTCTACATAAGAAACATGATATAATAACTGACATATGTGATACACTGAGCATATGAAAGCTCTTGTTACTGACTTAAGGCCTCTACAAACTCCTCATCCCCTCAAGCTGTAAAATTTTTAGTCCATCAAAAAAAAAAAAGCCCTATTCTCACAAGACAAATATTGAATAAAGTGTAGGGTCATATTGGCAAAGCTTTTAATCTGTTGAGGTGATGAGAAACATGCCACTATTTTTTATCATATCTTGAGGTCTTTTTTTCATCATTTCACCCAAAAGAAGAAAAAGGAAAATGTGATGATTTGAGAAATGTTTGATCATATATTTCAGTATCATTTAGGTTGCACTAATAAGGAAAATAGTGCCCTGTCATGGAGATTGCCTGTGACATTTAATAAACCTCCTGTCATTCATTCCCCTTATTTGTCTCTTTCTCTTTCTCACTTTCTTTCTTTGTTCTCTCATAAAAATATTTATCAGTTTTCTATTGCTGTGTAATAAATTATCACTGACTTAGTGGCTTAATTAGAAATACCCATTTATTAGCTTACAGTCTGTAGCTCAGAAATCTAGACAGGGTTCTACTGGGTTCTCTGAGTAGGAACTCATACTCAGTTCTCACATTCAACGTCTTGGGCCAGGCTGCATTCTTACTGGAAGATCTAGGGAAGAATCTGCTTACAAGCTCATTCAGGTTGTTAGGATTTAACAAAACTTTATTATTTTATTATTCATTTTCTTGAGGCTTTCTGGCTCAGGTTCTCATTTCCTTGCTGCTTATCAGCCTGGGGCTGCTCTTAGCTCCTGGAAGCTCCAACGTTCCTGACATATGACCCCTTCCACCTCCAAAACCAGCAACCAAGAATCTCCCTGTCTAACCCCTTCATGATTCCATTTCTCTGATGTTGTTTCATAAGTTTTTTAATGGGATGAGATTCTGTGCCATCAGCTTGCTTCCAAGAGATTTGGGAATAAGGAAGGTAGTATATTATATCAGTTAACATAATAAATTTACAGTCATACAGTCCTGGATTTGAATCCTGTTTATATGATAGTACGTAAGCCTCTGTGGCTCAGTTTCCTCAGTCTTAAAAGTAGAAAAAATATTGTTTTACATCAGATCTAAAAATCTAAGGTTTGGTTTACTAATAAGAAAGAAAAATAATCATCAGATATGATATTCCATAAATTTTAAGATCAAAAATTTTGAGATAATAAAATGTCAAAAATCATGCCATGAATCTATGAAATAAAGTAATCTCTAATCCATATGGTTAGCCTAAGGACATAATGCCTATAAACTGTTCAATGTTGTATTTGGCAGATAGTATTAAACTTTGTGAAATTTTTGCTGTTAAATGTTGTTTTTGTTTTATTTTTATGAGTCTGATTGTTAATTTCTTGGTCCAAGACAAATCATTCTCTCAAGAAGGAAGGGGAAAATTACGGTTTATCCTCTTTCCTGTTTGACACCTACTGTTGTGGTTTTCAAGAAGATTTTAAAATACAATGGCAATAGGCTCCTGCCATGATAGAACAGCAACTGGTAGTAAGAGAAAAAGCAGTGATCTGGAATGTTGCACGTTATTTTTCCTTTGGCTGCCTCTTTTCTCCTCAATGGGAAGGCAGGTGCATTCTTTATACACGCTAGTAGATAGATGCACTTTCTATAGCTTTGCAGTTGCCTAGCCCTTCTGCCTCATGCAGGGTGAATGCTCTAGAGTCAGGGTCATTGCTTTAGAGGATGCATCTCCTTAATTTGGTACAAATGGCCATGGGAGCTTTATTATCGAGTAACCACCGAGCAGGCCATGAATTAGAAGCTTAGCTATGTAATCTTTAGCAATCTCTTAGATGAACTGGGATTACTATGTAAAGCTTATTTAAAAAATGCTATAAAACGGGAGGTCTATGTCACCAAAATCATTTGACGAGGAATTATAATATTAGATATATAGGTAGATCAATGTTTAATTCCCCATTAAGAGAGTATGTGGGTGTATGTGTACGTGTGTGTAGTACACAGATTGAATGGCAAATGAAAATAAAAATAAATTAACCTAGTTTGTTTCTTCTGTGTCTTTACAATTTAAAAATGTAAACTTTTTATTGATGCTCCAATCCCATGATTCTCATTGCATCACAAAGAGGTATAGAGGAAGAATATAGTAGTATTTTACATGGAAAACAAGATTTATATTAGCTTTTCTTTGTATGCTATACTTCTTATAGTATATAATTTCCTTTCTACCTAAATAGGTAGCCATGAGTCTCAAAATATATGCCCTCAATGTGAGTTCAGTGGTGCCTTTTTCCCCCTATGAGGTATTTAGGCAAGTTCGACTCTTATTTTTATCAAAATGATTTAAATTATTTTTTTAAAAGTGGGTTCAAACAGATAGCAGGCAGATGGGAGTGCTATCTATTATCTATATCACATTTGAATGTGGAGGACTTCAGGTACAAATATGTGACTCATCTTATTCAATGGGAAAGATGAT
Source organism: Indri indri (assembly GCA_004363605.1). NCBI lineage: Eukaryota > Metazoa > Chordata > Mammalia > Primates > Indriidae > Indri > Indri indri. Next base: position 44,294 of record RJWJ010000016.1, on the reverse strand, counting down.
TAAGCCAGAATTTTATGGTCTTTTCCATCTTACTGAGCACAATTACTGACTCCAGACTTCAGAAAAGAGAGAAAACCTAATTTCCTGAATTTGTGCCCTTTTTGTGCTGGGCCATTCTGACACTTTGCTGGCAGCATTTGCTTGGGCTCTTTGAGTTTCTAGGACAAATTTTGGTGATGTTTTTAAAGATGCTACTTACTTTTCTCCCACTCTGCTCCACTTCTAAAATATTGCATTTTCTTATTTATTACCAGAAAGTTTAGTGCTGAATCTAATGTTAAGGTATCCTTTAACGTTTTTCACAAATACTGGTTATTATATCATTTTTTCCTACTGGCTTTCAGCAGATTTTAGAAGTACAGATTAAATTACACATAGCTTTGCATTGAAACAAAGACAGATTTCTCACTGCTGTTGTTAATTCTGCTTTGATTGCTTTTCCATCAAGAAAGGTAGCCCACTAAATTCCCTTTTGACAAGCTTTGGGAACAACTTCATAACTACATCAGGTTGTATCAAAACAAAGAAAACATTCTGTATACTGTGCTGTTTTAAATGAATTTGATCACAGAAAATAAACCTAACAGGAAAACTTTCCAGCAATTACCTCAATCAAATCAATTACTATTAGAGATCTTACCTGTACAACAAGTTCCTTCAACTCTGTTAGAAGTGGCTGTTTACACATAGACCATCCTTGATGGGTTATTTCTTCTTTAGATTATGACTTTTCTTCTTACTCTTAAAATTCTATGAACAATGAAAATGTGTCACTCAAAATGTTAATGCGATTTCACATAATTTTAAAATAACAATGGAAATCATTGATGTGACATTTATAAAACAATATCTTACCTTCTTGCACTTTTTATACTTTGAAAGCTATATATTTTTGACAGTCAGAGAACTAAGGAAATGTACTTTATTTTTGTAAGAGGCTCAACAGTTATCTGCCTGTATTTAGGTGGCTTAAAACATAATTCTTATTGAGAGACCATTATACGTATTTAGATTGATTTAAGCTATTAAACATATGACTAACTTTATTTGAAAATATACTGTTGTTTCTATAAAATGTGCTTTTAAATATGAAAGAAGATAAATTACTGATTAAGAAAAGCAGGTTGTATATGCAAAAGCTTCAGGAAAATGTCAATAATTATATTCATTGAAAAACAGTTAAAAATGTATAAAACAGTTAAACTATTACAAATTCCCATTTAATGGAACAATGGTTTATTTAAGAAATGTCAATACGTTCAAACAATCTTGAGTGTACTATAAATATATAATTTTAATAACCATCCCTTTAATAAGTAAAAATATATCCATGTTAGAGTTATTGGAATAATCCCCTGAATCTAATGTAAATTCCCTATACTTTTCCTAAATATTTCTCTAGCCAGAAGAAAAACCATACACAGAAATATGTTCCCTACTCATAAAATTTTAAAACATAAATTGTAAAACTTAAAACAGAAATTTAGGATCAGAAGGACACATTTAACAAGAGAAAAATATAAAGATATTTTATAAACCAAATTGTTATTGTTAGCCAAAACATATTAAAATAAGAGAGCTTTAAAAGTCCTTAGAAATCATCTAGTCTACATTTCTTTAAAAAGTGCAGTAACTGATAAAAGAACAAAGATGTGCCTAGATCACAGGTTTGAACTTGCTAAACCAGCAGCCCTCAGAATATTTCTAGCCTGCACACAAATGCCCTGATAGATACATATTTTCGGCAACCTAGGCTTAATGCCACCCTTTATGTACCATTCCAATAACATGTTAGAATATAAAGTGAGAGTAGTGCCATTTTATGGAAAGCCACACTTTTATACTGAGATATAAAAACATGAACAGCATTACATCATTTAGGAAATATACTTTATTAGGAATCAATTATTGACATATGTTATATCATATCATATTGCAAGCTCCATGGAGGCAGGATTTTTTTTGGGGGGGTGGGGCATGTTTTGTTCACTGCTGTTTCTCCAGCACCTAGAGCAGTGTCTGGCATTGAATAGTGTTTCATAGATATTAGATGACAGTATGAATGAAATGTAATTTAGCAACATCATTACATTGCAACAGGTTTGAAGATCATGATTCCGAACTAGGTCAGAAACCAGGTTAGGATCATTTCTTTTGTGAACATGTGAAGATTTCTTGGCAAAACCATCATGAAAACATTGGTGATTGCCTTTTCTTTTGCCAATTTTTTTTTTAAAGATTGGGGTGTTTCCCAAGGGGACACTACCTCCTGGAAATGAATACTTTTTTATGATTTTGTATATTTAAGGCTTTTCGAACATTTTACTGGGACCTGGGTCAAAGCACAACCTTGGAAGTTACTGAATTGACAGGGAGAGACCATCTGGAGAAAGGTACCTATCCGGAGGTATTTCTTTACATTTCAATCGGGGAAGAAATCCAAATCTACAGACATATTCCATGGTTTGTAAACTCTGAGAAGCCCCCCTGTCTTCTCTCTAAAGACATTCATTTATATTCCAAAAAGTAATACACCAGGATTCTTTTCCATTGTCAAAGAATTCATTTATATTAGGAATCAAAGTGTTCTGTCCCCATATCATAAGTGGAGGAGGGATGGACAGGCATATCCTCATAAACTCTCTGATTTTGAATTTTAGGGTTCCTCTCCTGAGGTATGACCTGCACATATACGAGGTTGCCCATCTAGGTTTCATCATATCACCCCAGAAATGAAACATTTAGGGCAAGAGGAATTGATATGATTCTTGTCCAACTAACAATTAATCTTTCTTTGTCCCAGAAAACATGTGTCTACTTTCAGGATAGTATAAATAAATACAGACATTAAAAACTTGTCAGCTACTGCATTAGAACTGACATAGAACTATGTTTGAAAACACATGCAAAAATATTTAAGGGATTTTTACAGATATCTTAATAATGGAATTGAGCTGATGGGAAGTTGGATGGAGGGAGCCTGGCCTTCATATTTCATGCTAATCCACTTCTGTTTTCCTGCCCACATACTCATCTTAAATGAGAAGGAGCAGAAAACCAGACAAGCAAGAGGAAGAGAGGCAATGCCATCCCATACCTGGCAAAAGCAAAGGTTGCAGGTGATAAGTAAGGGGAACCAACATATTTGCATCTATCTCTTCCTTCAGTCTTGTTACATTTTGAACATCAGTAGAAAGCTTCAGGGTTTGCAACTTGCATAGGAATTCCTCCAAACAGAGGTGTGAACTGCATAGAAATGATGTTTCCTATGGTCATTTATTCATATACTCAGCACAGAAAACCTTCATGCTGTAGCTACTGTAACTGAAACTACCTCCCCTGTTTTCCGGGACATGGAATATTCACCTGGTTAATTTATATTTGCTATAAATCTAAACATTTTCTTCCTCATTTCCACTTGTACTTAAAAATATACATATTCAAATTTTGTGCAGTGACTCACAACAGTCTCTGCCAGAATCCGTCTCAAATGTTATCTATGATCTATTCTTCTTTAAAAAGTGAGCAAACCTGAAAACTAAGAATCTTAATTTAAGCTATAGTCAAAGAGAACAAAAAATAAACCTGAATTATAAATGAAGCTTCCTTTCCAAAAAAGTATATATAATATAAATTTACATACATGTATAACCAACTATATATAGTTTACATGTAAACAAATATGTAAATTATAAATATAGGAGCAGACTTTAGCCAGGTGACCTTATTAAAGTGTTGATTACCTGCAAATGAATTTATACATTTAATAAATATCAATTATCATCATAAAGGAGATATTTAATGAGAGAAAATATTTCCAAAGTTACTTTTGAGACTTCATGTGAAAAACGCCCAGATGTGATTTTACAGAAACTTTCATACACAACAAGTTAAACACAGGTCAATAAAAATAGCAAGCAATATTCTTTTTTGTTCTCTCATATGCTCTTTGTCTGTCTTTCTTTCAAGCATTTATTTATTCAAAATCTATTTATACAGGGCACATTTAGTGTTACCCTTTGCCCTTAATGCTGGGAAGCAGGACCATCAATGATCACCTCTCTCCTGGAGACAGAGACAGATCTTGACACATAATGAAATAATAACAGAAATAAATGAGACATTATAAAAGAGGTACTTGGCATTTACCAGGGGATGATTTCAGCTATTTTCAAGAGGGTAGTGGTCTCTGAGGAATTGATAATTCTACTGAGATCTGAAATGTTATCAATGCTGAAAAGACAGTGTGTACTTATGTATACATTATCTTCTTTAATTTGCTCCCAAATACATGTAAAAAATACTAGATTGAACTGTTTTCTTCTCTCCAATGAATTTCTTCAAAAACAACGGGAGCATAATTTTTTTTTGCCTGTTAAGATTTGGCAGAAAACAGTTGAAAAAGTTGTCAACAATTTGCTAGGCAAAGCTCTAGAACTTAATGCCAATTAAAAATCAATTTTTTTTGTAACATATGATTCCCCCATTTGCTTAATAATATTATTTGCTTTCAAAACTCCTTTTTTAGTACATAAAACCTAATGCTCGTTTAGTCATGTATGCATATATATAGTATATTTATTATGATCCTTACAGTGCTGATTGTCAGACAAGCATGACAATAATATAGCAGTAGTTTTACACACTTAATAATATGATTTATATCAATTTACCCAATATCTAGATGATCTATGTATAATATAAACCTTAAATTTAATTTTTAATGAAAATAAGTGTGACAAAGACCTCTTCCAATCTTAAAACCTTTAAGCTTTTATAGATTTTCCTTAAGCATAAAGGGTATATTTCTTGGTACTGTACAAAAATAGGTTAATCGTGAAAATCTTTTATAATTTTTTTTTGTTAGGCTTCTGGTTATCTCTAACTACAACTAGGCAAAATAAAACATGAAAAACTATACAAACTGAACCCATGGACTCATGGCTATGTCAGAATGATGTCACATATAAAATACATCAATCTGGCTTCCAAATGGGCATATATTCCCAATTTAACATTTTACTGTTATTTCTTGAAAAATCTACAAAAGAGAAATCCGTCAATAATGTCTAACTACACATTATGTAATTATCTTTTTCTCTCCCACCTGCAGTTTTACATGAAGAATCTAGGTCAGGATTCCTTCCCTCCCTCCCTCCCTTCCTTCCTTTCTTTCTTCTTTTCTTCCTTCCTCCCTTCCCCTCCCCTTCCCTTCCCTTCCCTTCCCTTCCCTTTCCATTCCTTTCCTTTCCTTTTGATACTGCTTTGGGTTTACTGGGCTATTTGAACCTAAGGATTGGTGTCTGTCTTTAATTTTAAAAATTCTCTGCCCTCTTCCCTCTCTTTTCACTTCTGGCATTCAGATTGAACATGTGCTAGGCATTCTGTAAATTCTCCTTCATATTACCTATCCCTTTCTTTTTCTATGCCTATGTTAGCCAGGCTATGCCCATCAAAGTTACTTTTCGGAAAACCTAAGAGCTATGCAAAGAGACACACATACACAGAGTGAGATCATGGGGAAAACATTAGCATCAGTATACAATTCTTTTCCCCTTTACTTTTCCCATGGAAGAACATGATTCTATCGACCACTGGATCTACTTCTTATTCAATCTGAAACCAAAACATATCACACTTCATCAAAATCCTGGGTACCTTAGAATTTATTAATGAATCCATTTTGAGGTCTTCAAAATTCCAGGGGAGTGACAGCATGTGACCAATATTGGCATTTTGGATGCAATTTGTACAGGCAGTAAGAGGGGATTCGGGGGACTGACAGGGCTCTAATCCAACCCTTATTTTCTCCCTGACACCTTGCTGGTTGGAGAAAAGATACAAGAGCTGGAAATATACTGTTATCTAATGTCAAGACTCTGTATTCTGACTATATCCTTAGTGTGGTTCTTCTCTAAGTTTCCTCACTAATAAAAGAAGTCAGACAATGTAAATGTGGGTAGTAAGCCTTGATCATAAACTCTGCTACACTATCTCAATTCAGGAGTATCTTCTTCAAAGTGCTCTTTATAACTCTCTTAGACTGTCATCTGGAAGTAACTCTCTTCTAGACAGACAATTTATCACCTGCCTGTTGACAAATGGTTATCAAGTTAACATATGAACATTCTATTAGTCAGAGTAACTAACATGAGCAGGCACAATAAACAAATCCTGAAATCTTCATGGCTTATGGATTTACACATTTGAAAAGTCTGAGTGGGCCCTTATCAGAAATATCTGTAATATCTGGCTTCTAAATTTCTGTGGAACTGTAAGAAGGAGGTGGAATTTGCCTACCAGCTCTTAATTTCCTTTGCCCCATAATAACTCACATGACTTGTCTTTTAGTCAGCCAGAACTCATCACGTGGATCCTATCCAACTGCAAAGGAGGCCAGGAAAGTAAAACATCACATGCTAGATTTGCTGAACTCTAAATGTCTTTGCCACAAATTTTATTATACTCCACCCTGACATGTGTTCTTTTGGTATATCAATCAAGTTTTCCATAAAAAAAACAACAAAAAGGACATTTCCTATATCTTAGGATCAACAGGTATTTCTCAGTGTCAGATACTGTAGAGTCTTTTCTAAGCAATGTCTTTTCTCAAATATTTGGTCCGCTTTTTCTATGGTCTTCTCTATTTTCAGATAAGAAACTTCTCCATAGTTCAAAATCTTTCTTCATAATATGTTGAACAATAATAATGCAGTACCTAAAAGATCTAGTTTGAATTTTTGGAACAGGACAAAAGCTCAGTAGTTCAAGCACACCTATTATAAAACTTCTTTAATTTTTAAACGTGACTATGAATTCATTGCAGAATATCATTTCTTGAAATTATAGTTTTGTAGAGTTCTTCGATTTAATGAGCTCACATAATGTAAAGCTTAAATTCCTGACATCTATTTTTTTTTTAAATTTCTTTTTTATTTCAGCATATTATGGGGGTACAGATGTTTAGGTTACGTATGTTGCCCTTACCCCCCGCCCCGAGTCTGAGTTTCAAGCATGTCCATCTCTCGGACCTGACATCTGTTCTATACTATTCTTTTCCTCACCTGTTATAATTTTGAGCTGATCAATAGCCACAATGCCTCTTTGACTTTAATATGGAGTTATTTAAACTCTGATTAATGATGCTTTGGACAAATTAGTGATTAGGAAAAACATATAAGGGGGTAACTTTGCCACAGTGAAGTTGAAGATTCTCCCTGGAATCGCCATGATGGCCTGGTGTTTGCCCATCACCAGTCACTGCACACATCCACGTTTTCACTGATGGTGGCAAAGAAGAAAGGATTGCCCATTTTGTATATCTGAGGTGCTGCTACATAATATCCATATATCTCCAAGCTTTTTAAAGTTTTTTTGCACCTCAGTTTTCTCATCTATAAAATGAGGGTGGTAATGATATCTACTTCTCAAGGCTGTTTAAAAGATTAAGTGAGTTAAGATAACTTAAGATACTTAGTACCATGCTGTAGAGTTTGTTGAAAAGAGGCAGGTGGGTCTTTGTGATTAATCATTTCTATGTATGGCAAGGTTTGGAGAAGATTGAATTAGGAAGCATTTGACTCATTGATGGAAAAAAAAAAATCTCAGTTATGTTCACCTACACTGCCAGAATGGTTAAAAACAAACATAAAAAACACAAACAGATTCCAAAGCCTGTTTCTGCATTCAGAATGCCTGGGATGTTAGCTATAGTTAACAACAATGTATGCTATATTTCAAAATAGCTAGAAGAGAGGACTTAGAATGTTCCCAGCACACAGAAATGATAAATATTAACTGTGCTAAAGATCCTAAATACTCTGACTTGATCATTACACATTCAATGCATATAAAAAATATCACAAGGTATCCTATGAATATATACAAATATTGTGTATCAATAAAAAAAATAATGCCTGGGGTGTAAACCTTGGTGCTGCTTCTTAACAGCCATATGTCCCTGAATAGTGCTTTCTTTAAGTTGTTTGCTCCTCAGTTTCTTCATCTGTAAAATGAGGGTAGTAATAACATCTACCTGATAGGGTTGGTTTAAGAGATTAAGTGAGTTAACATATGTTAAGATATTTAGTACTATGTCTGGAACATTATACCTAAAATACCACATTCAAGAATAGGCATTTGAATCAGTTTGAATCAATAAGATATGATGACAAGTTTTCTGGAAGACACCAGAAAGGAAATGTCTCCCCTCTCCTGAAATAGCTGCAAAAACCTAACATTTTCTTGTCCTGGAATGTGGGCTATGCAGATGGAAGCCAGGAACTATTGTAACCACTAAGGAGAAAGCTTAGGTTTAGGAGGAAGCTGACAACGTAGATTATGGAGGGGGTGAAATGGAGTCTTTGCAAAAATAAGTAGATCTCTGCGTGAAAAAAAAACTGAACATTTTCCTGCCTCTTCATCTTAAAGTTAAGTGAGCCAATAAATAATGTGCTTTTGTTTGACAGTTTGATTAGTTACTTCTATATCGAAGACTCTCAAAAATCAAGATATATTACATTTCAATTCTTCAGCATAATTTGGGATTCATCAGCTGATTCGTTTACTTAAAGATGTATTCACAAACTGTATCTCATAGGCATAAGCAAACAGATTATTAAAGTTTTAAACATGATTTTTCTAACTCTTGTTTTACATTCAGATGTCACAAAGCAGTACCTAGTATGTGCCCAATGCTGCCATATTATGATGAATAAGGAATATTTGCTAAAACTGTGTCATAGTTTTGATTCATAAACTCCCCAAAATTTGATATTAAACTTAAAGTTAGTCCTCAACAGATACATTGGCCAAAATGGAATGCTATGAGATAGAAACAAACTATAGATGTACTCATATTTGAAGCAGCATTTAACATGTCTTAATCCTGTATTTTTAGTCAATCGACATACCACTGAAGGAAATTTTTGAAAATAAAATAAGGTCTTCTTCATCTATCAACTCTGCACCAGAACAATTGGTCTGTAGCCTGTGTGAGGAGGAGGCATGCCATTCCTATTTCAGACTGGCAGGGAGTTAGGTCTAATTAGTTTGATTTTGTTCCCTCCTGAATTCTGTGGAAAATGAGAGTAAAACACTTCACCTCCATGTATTAAATAAAAGAGAGATGAAAAGTAAATAATTAAATACATCAAAAATATAACATATTTAAGCTGTAGAGAGGCAACCTTGGCAATTCCAGGAAGCTGCCCTTCCCCAGTGCATCCATCTCCCCTTCTCCATCGCTGACATCAGCGACTTCTAGTTAGAGGTCATCATGCCCTTATGCTTCCTGAAGTGTTAAACAGTTTTGAATTAAGGGCTTTCCGATCCTAGAGTATTTGCGTTTTTATAAGAACTACTGAAGATTGAAAAACCTTTAGTACTTGAAGAAAAACAATTCTAATATTGCAAGGTGAAGTACGTGCAGTTTAAGTCACAGGAAAACAAAATTCACGATGTGTTTAGGTGTATAATTTAACCTTGGGCAACGCCAATCCTGCTTAACTAAAAGGAAAATGAGAGACTCGATAATAGTTCAAAGTTGCTTTTATTTCAGTCTCTTTATAAATGGTCTAGATCAAGTATCAGAAAAAATTTCTTCCCCAAACCATTTTATTAAAATGTTACTCCAGCCAAGTTTTCTGTACTAAATTATATATTTGTAAACACAGGAACTAACAATCATGCATCCACACAGAGCAAATCACACTTTCATTTTCTCTCTGAAGTCCGGGTGTATAGACTGTCTGGGTGCCCTGTCAGTAACCTGTCCAAATATCACAGTAAGTATACTGGCAAGATGCACCTTGGTACAGACTTGTCTTTCAAACAGAGATTACTAATTGTCTGGAAGGAGCAATACCTGCTATTATCTTCCCCGAAAAATATTTCAAGCACTAAGTGGTTCAAACATAAATGCCTTGAGTATGCTTGGTAGTCTTCAAAAATGATATGCTTTTATAAATTCCATTGATGTGTAGGGGGATGAAACAGAAGACAAGTAATAAGGAGGAACGAAAAGCACCATGGAAGGAGAAATAGAATTCAAGTATTGTAAATTAAAGAACTGGACTTTTAAAATGACTGAAGAGGAATAGCAATAATAAAAAGGGGTTTAAGTAGATGAGCTATATAATGTTTTATAAAGACCGAATGCATATGAATTGAAAGGGAAAATATTTAAGTATACTACTAGGTCTGTCTGGAAAGTATCGAGCCATGTAATATGAAAAATAGAAACATTTATTGAAGGAGATACGAGATACAAGAAACATTGTATGTAGGACAATGACACTTCAGGCCCCTTCAAAGCAGCATCTTGGGACCTCACACAGTTCTCCCAGCCTCTCTTCACCTAACCAGTATATGTTCAACATTCTCAGGTGTTCTGCTTGCCACTGGCCTTCCAGAATGTGGGTCACTTTCTGGAAAATTCTCAACCATTTCTGAAGCATTTGTGCCACCGTTTTATTTGCGCCGTACTCATTGCATTGTCCTTGAAAGCTTTCCGAATCATCCGAATAGTATCCAGGGAGGAATGTTCAAACTTAACACAAAATTTGATGCAGACTGGTTGCTCTACTGGCTCAGTCATTTTGAATGTGACAGCTGCACAGTACACACGGTCACTCTGTGGCATCTAGCGCCCCGCTGACTAGTACAATGAAGTCGTCGCTCACGCATGCGCTCCCCAGTCCACTCTCCTTGGCTGTCGTGTTCATCGCTGTCCCACAAAGTGTTTCCTTATATTAACAATGGCTGGATACTCTCCAGACGGCCCTCGTAGAATGGAACAATTATATTTGTGCAAGTTAAAATTTAATCTCAGACTTTAAATAACTAAAATGATTCTGAATGTGCTTAAATGAAAGTGATCAATGAATTTCATGAAGGTATTACCAAGATTCAGGTTTGATAGTGATTCCTTTGGGGGGGGGGCGGGGAAAGCCTTGATATTTATATACTCTAAATGCAGGATTGCTTAATACTATGAACAGTTTAGTGCTCTGCTGCTTAGAGATATTTAAATAAAGGAATTGTTTGCATGTAAAGAAAGGCAAAATTTTCCTTAGTAACTAACCAGGTCCAACCTGAAAAACACGGTAGAGGAGCTCTGGTAAGACTGGCCTTATCCAAGGTACCAGGTACAAGATGGTTTCAGAAAACTATTAGATATTTTCTATGCCTTTCCAATGAACTAGGATGAGACTTTCTTTTTTCTAATTGAAAGCCTTAAAAATTATTTTGTTGTGAATTATCATTGTCCTACTTAAGATAATGAAACATTAGAAAGTATATGTATATAATTTTAAGAATTATTATATAGAGGCAAAAGAGTACCACACTTAACATCTCTGATCACTTCCCAAACTTAACCCACGTTACTTGCTTACCTACTGAAACTGCACGTTTTTCTCACCACTTTATATGATTTTGTGGCCGCCAGTTAAATCTTATGTGTTTAAACATAGCTTAGTATTTCTTAGCAATTCCAACAGTGAAAATAGTTATTTCAATGAATGCTAATGTCAATTAATGTTCTGTGAAAAGCTTTTTACTTTTAATTATGTAAAGGAGCTTAAAGTCTGATTTGTATTACTTTAAAATTCTAAGGAAAATGATGACAAAAAAATAAGAAGCCACAGTTTTTACTCTGAACATTTATAAACAAGCTTTTTTTTTTTAATTTCAAACTTTAGAATTCTTCTTATTAAAGGAAGCTGGTACCATTTTCATCAATATTCTTTCTAGGTATTTCTTTTTTGTGAATCTTATATCCAAAAACATGTCTAATTTTACTAGGGAAATAGTTTTACATGAAAACTATTACTTAAGAGAAATGTGAAAAAAATAATTCCTCACAGGACATTTTAATTTAAAATCCTTGGTTCAATCATATTACCAATCCAATGACAGCGTCCTGAGCCAATTTATTATTTAGTCAAGATTCTTTGCTGGCCAGAGCCTCTGTCAGTGTCTTGGTAACCTTAGGTTCTTAAAATAAGCCAGACTGAGAAAGAAAACTTTGCATTAGTTTTACAGTGTAGTAATCTAACTAGATTTTAATCGGTTACTTCCCTGAGTTTTTCTTTTCTTAATGAAACTCATCTGGTGGGCAATGAGTTCATCTTCTTCTCTGTTATACTTAGTATTAAAACTGACACATAGTAGTTGTCCAATGAGCTTTTGTAAAATAAATGAACTAATTTCCACCTTTCCCCCATAAAGTGAAAGATAAAGGAGAAAGGTAATCTTTCTTTGAAAACTCAACAAGCATTTTCAATCACATATATGTTAGATAGGTCAGGAGGAACACGGAACCGAAGAAATGCTAAGAAAACAAGCCACAAATTATTGCACGAATGGAGGTCACTCTAATGATACCAGTAAAAAACAAAACAAACAAATAATACCCCCACAATTTCAGAATTAGATTTTAAATTTACACAGGATTCGGAAGGTACATACAGGCAGCTTTTAACATTGTTGATAATATTTAATTCTTAATTTGGATGGTAGGCTCATATTTAGTTTGCCATTTTTCATAGTTTATGTATATGCTACTTAATTTATTTTGTATGTGCCAAATAGTACAGATAATAAATTGTTTAAAAGGTATAAAATATTCTATTTTTATGCCTTAAAAGGATTAATTATACCAAAATCATATAAGCAATATATACTCCATTTAGGCTTACAATTTTTCTTGTTATGGATAAAATCATTGTCAGAAGGTGGCAGTATAGTACTTTCTGTCTTAAATGAAATAAAAGTTTAAAAATTACTGAAGTATAGCCCTTTCCAGACGCAGGCCTCAGGGCCACTTTCAGTCCTGAAACTCACTTCTCATTGCTGGGGATGTCTCATCAGGAGATTAACTGTTTAAAATGCAATGCTAATGTGAAAGTTTTAATTGGGAAATCCTGTGCATGTTAAATTAATCTTAGGTACTTTTATCTAGAATTCTTATTTCTTTTCTGTGATGTTTAGCATTTATGAATGTTGCATGCTCATACTCTATAGAAAATAAATTGTATTTTATTGGAAGTCATTTTTATGGGATAATAGTGCCCTTTAATGTTTTACATGTACATAAAGACACTTTCAAGTTTCTTTTATAAACACTGAATACATAGCTTCAGCATAAACAAGAGGTATATTTTTAGCCACTTATTATAAAATGATGTTAGGCAAACATAAAAGCAGAATTGACTATAGGAAGAAAATACACATGAAAGAAAATGGTGAAGTCAAATTTGGTTCCTTATTATTAATATGTAGGGAATGGATGATATCTGGTGGTCACCTTTATCAGAAAGAAAGATGACTTATGCTGTTAACTTAGGATCAACATCACAGAGATATTAATGAAAAATAATTAGAAAAAAAGCAAGATTTTATAATGAATAATATAATCTCATAATTATTAAAATAATTAATTTTGTTGAAAACATGTACGGGCACATAGATAAAAGTAGGGATTGTAATTTCTAACTTTTAGTTAAAATATCATCATTTTAATGTATTTAATTATCATGTATATATTCACATTTGTATAACTCATGATCACTCTCTAATCAACAGGCATATTCATTTTTGAAACTGTAAAAGCATATTTTGTTTTAAGATCTGGTCTCAAGAATATACAATTCATAATTAATAAGTTTAATTTTATTTGGTATGAAGAATATAAGACATTTTGTAAAATAACTTTATGGCTCATGTTTGTGCTTGTTAAAATTTGCAGTCAGAGATTTTTATTTGAATTTTTCATAAAAGTCATGAACATTTTTTAAAATACAAATTTCATAGAGCATAAAATTGAATTTGCAAAGTATTTATACTGGTCAAAATCTTCGTATTCTTGCGTAATGGTTGTATAATAGATGGAAATTTATTTTTATTTATTTTATTTTGTTTTTGTTATTTCATTTTTTATTTGAGTTCTATTAATGGGTCGTTTTTATGGAGGTGGTCAGAGATGAGATATAGAATATGCCTTCTGAGAGTAATGCTTACAAAGTAAGTAGCCAACAGAATAAACCAAGTAATTATGTACTAGTCTTCATGCTATCTATTGGACACAATAGGAGAAATAGGAGCAATAGAAAAATGAATCAAAAGAAGCACATATGTGCGGTATGAATCTTCAATTCCAACATTAGTAAGGTCCCTCCGATTATACAAAATAAATCTCTTACGTAGCCACAAGTCTCCTTTATATCATTCTGAATTTGATTAATTTCTTAAACACTACTTATGCTTTGGGTTATAGTGATTCCTCTGGAGTCTGAGACCCAAAATAGTAAAATTAATTTCTAGGACCAATGATAGCATTTGAACTAGAGAAGACCAGCACCTCTGCTTTCATCTCCGCTCTGCCAGAGTCTCTTGTCTGATATGGAGCTCTGCATTTTTTCTAGCTAGCAGGACACACTGCATCAAACACAGTGACATTGATATGCAAGGTGTAGCCTCACATCTAGTGATATATTCTATAAAAGACAGCAGAGTCTGTCTTCCAAGAGGTTTTCTAAATTGGCCCATGAGATTTGCAAGTTTGAGATAGTCTTCTCTACGATAAACCAAAAAACATGCAAAAAGCTTCTTCTAGTTTCTCAGTTGCACATACCACCTGCCACCTGCCAGTATTTATTCAAGAGTTCTATACTTATTTTTTCCACTCATTAGGATTTGTAAAATCATTTTACAGAAACACATGTAACTGCATCATGGAACAATGGATGGTTTAAAAGCATATGCAGTGCTCATTTTCAGCAGCAATGTGATGTTTAGTTTGTTTTATTTCCTTGAAATTTGGAATATTGGTGTAAAGAAAATAGGAGGAAAATGTTCTCTTAGCAAATGTGAGCCATGTCAGAGGAAGATTTAATCTTTTGGTGATGAAAATGTTATATTCATGCCTGATGTCATCTGTTCATGGGCTTACTGACACAGAGCATTCAAAAGGCAATCATATATCCATAAAATGCCATCAAGTGCTAGATTTTGTCAGCTATTTTCATTGCCAGGTTTGAGGAAGCAGGGAGTTCTATACTTCCTCTCCGAGAATACAGCTGCAGCCACTGAGGAACATAAATTGGTCCAGGTAAGGTCAATGTTACTTAATCTCAAAATTTAGCCTACAGCTGTGTCTTAAGAATCATATTGATAATAAATGTTATGGACTATATTTTAGTATCCTCCCCAATTCATATATTGAAATTTTAACCTCCCATGTAGTGGTATTAGAAGGTGAAGACTTTGAAAGGTAATTAGGTCTTGAGGATGGGACTCTCATGAATGGGATTAGTGCCCTTATAAAAGGGATCCCAGAGAGCTTTCTTACTGTCTTTTTGCCAAGTGTGCATACAATGAGATGTCAGCAGTCTGCAAATGGATGAGAGCCCCTCGCCAGGACCTGACCTTATACTCCCAACTTCAAGAAAAGTGAGAAACAAATTTCTGTTGTTTATAATTCTCCCAATCTGCAGTACTTTGTTATAGCAGCCCACACTAAGACAATAAAGTTTCCTCATAAATTTTGAGTTTTAGCTCCAATATTATGCATAGACATATTGCTCAGAAATCATAATAAAATTTTTAATAATTGTGTAACATATTTGTGTTGTAATGTGGCTCAATCACATGTGATTTATATTCTTTTATCTTCAAATGATTTTGAATTGTGAGAACAGAATTGGGTCACAGTGAATTTTTGAAAAGCATTATCATATTTTTATTTTGGAGGTGGGTTTTGGTTTATAAAAGCTAGCATGATGATGCTTTTCACCAACTGTCTTATTAGAATGGTTCATATATGAGCATCTATTTAAAGCGATTGTATTTATTAATGTTTGTTTTAAATAAACTCTCTTTGAAAGAAGTCCAGTTGACCCTTGAACAACACAGGTTTGAACTGTGTGGGTTTACTTACACCTGGATTTTTTTCAATAAATATATTGGAATTCTTTTTTTTTTGAGATCTGCAACAATTTGGAAAACTCACAGATGAACCACATAGCCTAGAAATATTGAAAAAAATTAAAGAGTTATGTATGTTATCAACACATAAAATACATGTAGATACTAGTGTATTTATGTGTTAAACAACAGTATATATTGTTAGTAAGGTTTCCAGCCAACAGTAGGCTATTAATAATTAAGTTTTTGGCAAGTAAAAAGTTATACATAAATTTTTGACTGCATGGGAGTTTGGTGCCCCAAACGTCTGTGTTGTTGAATGGTCAATGGTACATTGTTACTTATTTAATAGGCATCCAAAGATGAAATTTAACCTTATATAATAAGTGACCTAGTATTATGTGCACACATGCACTTTTTTTTCCTCTCTCAAGTACTAATTTTTTTTTCATTGTTATACATAGAATAGATTCTGGCTTCTAAGAGATTAAAAGAAAAAATAAAACCTACATCCTTTCTGAATATATTTTAGGTACGTGATAATGTTTGTGTAAATACTCTTCAGTTGCCGTGATTTTTCAAAATTGTTTTAATATTAGGAAACATTTTTGCACTATTTGGAAATACATTTAAATTTTCTGAGAATTTCTGAATACTTACTTTGATTAAATTATTGCTGAGATCATTTTATGATCATGGGGTATCTTAATCCAAATTTTAAATTATGGAATGATTTTTGGTTTTAGTTTTACTTGTGCAAGGTTTCAATCTTATGCAATATCAAGAGCACCAAGGAAGAAAGATGGGATTATTCTAAAATCGAGCAGAGTTATGAGTTCCAAACCAAGGCTTAATGATCCCTGTGGCAGGCTGAATAATGACCTTGCAAAAATCTCCAAGTCCTAACCCTTAGAGCCTGTGAATACTTACTTGCCATGGCAAAAGGAACTTTGATGTGATTAAACTAAAAACCTTGAGATGGGGAAATAATCCTGGATTATTCAGATAGGCTCAATGTATTTACAAGGATCATTATAAGAGAGAGGCAGGAGGATCAGAGTCGGGATGAGATGTAATGAGGGAAGCAGAATTTCACAGTGATGCTATTAGAAACCAAGGAATGGAGGTGGCCTCTAAGAGTTAGAAAAGCTAAGGAAATGTACGCTTCCTAGAGCATCCAGAAGAAACACAGCCCTGTTTTTACCTTGATTTTAGCCCAATGAGATTCATCACAGCCCTTAGACCTCTATAACTGTAAGATAGTAAGTTTGTGTTGCTTTAAGCCATTATATCTATGGGTTGTTACAGCAGCAATAGGAAAGTAATACAATCATCTTCAAATTCAATTTGCAAACAGTTCATAAATGATGTTTAACCACATATTGATCCTTCCTCTTTTCTCTTCTGTACATATTTAATTCTAATACTAAGACCTAAGAATAGATTATTCTGCAGTTGATATGCCTGACAGAGTCCTGAACATGGAACCATTCTAGCATGTTGCTTGGCCATAAGCCACAAAGTGATAGTTTAATTAAAATGTCAATAGTCACTAATAACCATGTAAATATAATGTGATTTTACTTAGTACATTTATAGGTGAAATTCCTCTATTTGACCGTGGCATATTAAATACACTGTATATTAACAGAACAGGGTCTGTGGCTAATTTTTTTAATCTGCAGAAATATTAATACATTAAGCCTTCCAAAAGGTAATGAGGTATAAACAAATCACCTAGTACTCTTATCTTAACTCTGTCTCTAAAAGGAAAGACCAGTAAGCTCTTCGAAGTTTGAAAACCTCTTCAAACATACAAAGTCAAGTACTAAGCCTATCCAGGCAATATTCTCCCACCTTGACTTCCTCCACATTGATTGTTTCAATTGCTTCCCTTCATGTGGAAGGTCCCTTTCTCTCTCTGTGTCATGATTACATAGGTTCTAGACTGCTCAGTCCACCAAAGTAAATTATAAATTAAGTAAAACAGTAAGGATTATCATGCAATTTACCTTGGGAGAACATATAATAACAGAAGTTGTGTAAATTAATCTAATGATATTGAGAATGAGGACATGTATCTAAAGTAAACCATTTATAAGATTGTCACTTTCAAAGGCATTCCCTAATATTTTTTGGTTTGTACATTTTGTTAATTTTGATTTTTATTTTCTTCCCATTTCGAACTTAGACATATAAAAATGTTTTAGGAACATCACAAAATAAGATTAAACTAGTTCAGATATTGCTTATCTTTGCCCTTTTGATAATTCCTACTCTAAACATTCATAGTTATAAATGCTAAATAATATTGTAGGACTCAGCCTGGGGCTCTTCTGCCTCTATGAAAATGCCCCCAACCCCTGGAACGACAATAAAAAAAATATATAAAATATACAAGGAAAAAGACAAATCTACTTTGCACCTCCTGTGGTATATTTAAGTTCTTGAATTTATCCATGCTAAGCATAAGATTTCCAAATCTATAAATACCCCAATAATGTTCTACCCATAGTCTTCTATTCTCAATTGTTTTTGGGATAACATTACTATCATATTTTACTGTTTATTGAAATCAATAATTAAAAAAAATACATGATCTGTTAGTTTACCTGAAAATTCTATCTTTGTTTTCCAAACTATTGCTCTCATGTTCTCTATTTTTGTTAATAGCATTTTATGTTTTTACATTTATCTTTACTGTCTACTAAAATCCACCTGATCCCTGAATATGCATCATTCATTACTTTTCTGCTCTTCACCAAAGTACTTTTGATATCTTCCTTCTTTCCTTATGTATGCCCTACATAGTTTTATCAAGTCCCATAGCTTTAGGTAAATTCTATATGCTGATGATACATACATTTTATCTCAAGACCATACTGTTCTGGTGGAATTATGTATCCAACTACTTGCTTGCCATTTCTTTTCTTTTCTTTTTCTTTGAAAAGTAAACTCTCTGTGTGAAGATTTAAAAGACTGAGAAAGGCAGGAAGCAGGAAGCCCTTGCAAACTCCTCAAATCAAAAGACAACCTATTTGTTAAAGAAAAATGCTACCTTGAACATGTTACCCTCTGAGGATTCAGAAGACTGGGAAGTGGAAGAGGAAGGTGACGAAGATAGTAGAATGTGTCTTTCAAGAAGCGAGTCCACAGAGCCGTCTGACTCCTTCCATGGGCAGGGTTTATTGAGAGGTTTGAAGGATAATCCTGATGCCCTCTGAGAGCTCCCTCCTTCCCAAACTCATTGTCTGGCCTGCCAGAAATAAATGCAAGTTGAACTTTGGTGCATTTGAGAGGATCCCTGTGGTGTCCAGGGTAAAGGGACGGGAGGGCTGTGAAACTACTTAGGCGGGCTCCAAAAGAAACATGCTATGGCCAGGCAGGAGGGACTAGGGTCCAAGAGAGCTGCTCACAAGTCACTGGAAGATCAAAAAGCAAAATGCCTTATGAGTTAACAAATAAACCCAGAGATTCCAGGCAGATGCTGTGGAAGTTTAGGAAACACACAGCAGACACAGAGGAAACAAACTGCTGAGTTCTACCTAGAAAGAAGAGTTTACTATTGCATGTGTCATGATGGGAAAGAACATGTGTTCTTTTTCTTGAACTTTTGAACCAATAAAACTCTAGTGTAACAATTTAGGAAAAAAAAAAGTAAACTCTATGTTTTTCTTCCATTACAACCTGGTTTCATTTATTATGGTAATAGGAAAACAAATAGTAAGAATAGGTTAAACAAAACTTTCTTCTTTTCTAATTTTCTTTTCTTTTTAATCAAGGTTCATTTTGGATTTTTGTTGAAAATCCTAAAGTAAATATGATAAGAGAGAGAATTTGATTTTCCTCTCAAACCTGCTTCCTTCTCACTCCTCAACATCTTGGTAAATGTCACCATTATTCACCTGATTACTCAGGCCAAAATCCTAACATGTATTATTGATTCATCTCTTTTACCACACTATACATCCTATATATCAGCAAGTCTTCTTAGCTGAACCAAGTAACCTGGTTACTTCTCATCACCTCCCCACCATACCCCTGGTTCAAGCCATTGTGGTCCCTCATCTAGACTATAATAACCTCCCCTCCTTTGCTCCCTTTTCCACATTGCTCCCATATGATGACTAATGAACACAGCTGTCACCATGATCTTTTACTAATTTAAATCTTATTTTATCATATCTCTGCTTACAACTCTTTAATAAATTTTTATCATTCAATCAAATTCAAAATATCTAACCTGATCTAATAGGCCTATAGGATTCGGCTCTGTGTACTTGTCCCACATCATTTCCTACTGGACTCTCTTTCACTTAGAGCTACTCTATCACATTCTATTCATCATTTTCTCTTTAAGGCATTTGCTATTACTCATTCTTTTACCAGGATCCCTCTTTCTCCTGAAGGTTGCATGCCATTCCTTCCTACTTTTAGTTCTTTGACTAATGAACATCTCATCAGAGAAGTCTTTCTCTACCACCCAATCCAAAATATCTACTTCACTTTTGCATAACTTACAGTGCATTGATCTAGCCTCACTGTAAGAATGTAAACACTATACACACAGGAATTTTACACAGTTCACCTCTGCATTTCAGCACCTAGGACAGTGCATTTCAGCACCTAGGATAGTGCATTTCAGCACCTAGGACAGTACATTTCTGTCCCAGGAAGGCATACGGTAATTAAAGATATACAACTGTCAGATACCCATAATAATTAAAAATAAAAAATAAAAAGACATATGTGTATATAATTAAATCATTAAGTAAATAATTAAATTTGGGTAATAATCCAAATAATATTGAGTTATAGTCTACTTTCATTCTAAGTTTCTTTCTGACTCAGAATGTGTCCTTTGAGTAGAATTGTACAATAGAAGGGAGTGCCACGAACAACTCTATTCATCTTCTATGCTGAAAATATATCCCTTTTTGCATAAATGCATTGATAGAAGAATTAGTATCATAAGAGCATGATCATTCATAAGTGAACTGATAAAATTGAGGGTCTAGAATTGCAAAGTTGATTATTAGACCTAAATTTGCTATTAAGGGTCCAACCTGAACAGTAAATCATCTTTCCAACACTAGATACATGGACTGAGAGAGAAGTATATAGTCACACAAATGGATGTTATGTATTTTAGTTTTCAATATTGGTAAATATATATACCATTATAAGTTTAATGACTGTGTTAGATTAAGTCACAACAAGATAAGTCTGATCATAGAAAAATACCCATTTTTCATCATCGATATAAAAATATCTAGCAGATATTTTCTACTGTGGAAAAGAAATATTATTTTAGAGAAAGCAGTTGGATTAGAAGGTCGTATTAGAGCTTAGCATTTTTTTGAATCATTTTTTGGCTCAGCTCTAATTCAGTTGAACTTCGAATTCTCAACTATTTATATTGATATTTTCAGTCACTTAATTAAAATAACAAGAGCAGAAAATTGCAATTAATGTCTCAAATCAATGAATGTTAAATGCTCCCAAAGTGAAAATATTCATAAATTCAAACCTAGTTGGTTTATGAATAATAAACCAACTCTATACAAAGAAGTTGGACATTAAAATTTTCATGACCATTGAAAATAGCCTTGGCGTATATATGTCGTGACTATATAAAATGAACTCCTATTTATTTCTCAGCTATATTACTAAGGCATATTAGGAAGATCTAAGGTTAAATCAGGCAAACATGTTTTACCATAAATTATTTATAGCTAGTTAGGGTAATTTCCCATTTAGATTATCCTTTTTGACAAGGAGCAGCCTGTAGTTCAGTCCAGAATAAATATCCATTTGATTGCTATGACTTTTTTCCATGCCACTCACACCACTGTCTGTCATTCAGGTATATTCTCTTCCTGGAAAATAACTAGTTTTGGAGTCATTTAATGATTGACATAAGCAAACCCTCTATGTAACAAGATGCATTTTTTTGGGTATCAGGGTGGCGCACTTGGGGAGATGTGAAAAAGCAAAACAGGATATTTTGTATAAAAGGCAGAATGGATTGTTAGAATCTCCAAAATTTGTCACAGATAGATATAGGAACATAATTGGTTCACAACATATGTTTTTTGTTTTTGTTTTTGTTTTAAAAAAACACGTTCTCAGTCTTCTTGCTCTGTCTCTGTTGCCCAGGCTGGAGTACCGTGGCACTATCATAGCTCACTGAAGGCTCAGTCTTGAATTCCTGGGCTCAAGGAGTCCTCTCAACTCAGTCTCCCAATTAGCTGGGATTACAATTGTGAGCTACCCCTCCTGGCACATGCTTTCAAATGAACCAACATCTCTACCTTTTGCTGCACTGTATGAAAGGAAGTACATTATATTGATTAAAAGCCCTGAGTTTAAAGTCAGAACACCAGAGGTCAAATCCTGACTCTACCTAATAATATATAGGGCTAATTGATCCCTAATTGTTTCAGTTTCCTCATCAATAAAATGAGGATACTAACCATACCTACCTTATGAAGTTATTGTTGTTTTAATTACATTTTAAGTTAGTATGTAAATATGTTAGAAAAATGCCTACTATGTAGTAGGTTCTTAATAGTTATCTACACACTGCTTATATTTCTTTAAGTATATTTTAATATTTTCACGCTTAAAAATGATCATAAAGTTTGCTATTACCATGTTTTTTCCTTGTCTATATTTTCCCTATTTTATATTCCCAATTATCATACCAAAACTAGAGCTGCATAAGGAATCCCAGATTGAACATCCAATGCTGTTACTCAGAGGAATAGGATTTTCACTGAAATCTTTCTTGAGGGATCTTTCACAAGGAAGGAGATGTAATAACAAAAATCACCGCACAGTATTAACTAAGTGTTGAGTTGGATATGTGACTGTGCTAACACTTGCATATATATGGTCCTCTCCAAAGACATCCATTTCTCAAAGCCTAAGTGTTTGCAACTCAAGACACATGTATGTAGACTAAACATGTTGGATCAAGGGAAATAAATAGAAAAAGACTCTAATTCAAAATATAAATATTATTTTCCCAGCAATACGAAGCAAGGTACAAAATAGGACTTGATTAAATTCAGGGAAGTATAAAATATATTCTAAAGTTTATAGTCTGAAGTCAAATATTATCTGCTTTAATTCTCCTTGAAAATATTATATTCTGAATACCAGTTAGCTTCCTTACCAGATCTTTCCAAAGTTTCAGATCAATTATTTCTAGTTAGTTTCCGGTTATTTATTTTTCCCATGATTTATCACATGCATATTTTTGGAAACATAAATATGTGCTCTGGATTATTCTAGACTTTGGTCTATATCTCAATGTGGAAATGTAAGTGTTCTTTTACATTTTCCCTTTATTTATGTGATCATATTAACATGTAAGATCCTCTAGTAGTTTTAAGTGACTCAGCATTGCTGCATTGTTATTTTGTACCGAGTCAAATTAATCATACTTGAACAACTTTTAAAAACTATGTCTCAAGAGGTATCAAACTATTAAATATTTTTCTATTATAAGGACTGAGAATTGTTCACTGCAGAGAATAAAGTACCACTTTTGCATATATTATACAAACATTTTATGCTTCATGAAACCACAATAAATTTTCTTGCTGATTACTTGTGTAATCTAAGGATTTCCTGCTGTTTTATGGAGAGTCTTATTAATTTCATTCAAGTAGTAAAATTAGCACCTGTAGAGAACTCTTTATGATTTCTTAACTTTTATCATATTAGTAATAACCTACTTCATTTATCAAGGAACAGCTGCTTTTCTCTTTTTATCTATTTAGCTTTGGTGTTCTTTGAATTTAATTTTTTATTAAAAAACATGATTGAATATAGCAAGAAACATTAGTCTTCAACTACATCAGATTTAAATAAATCAGGCTGCGATGTAAGCTCCAATTCCAACCTTAAAAAGAAGGAATTCTACCTTTCTTTTGATGGATAGCAGACTTGGATACAATTTGATACAATTATGGGATGATTTATGTAATAGTGTACTGTTGGCCTGAACAAGTTAAGAAACCCTCTTTCTACCATTATGTGAAAGAAATTGAGGCAATAAAAACATTATTGAGTATCTCTATTTCATATTCAATGTATTTATATTTGTTAGGCTATGCACATTTTTTAAATGAGCTAGAATATTCTTTAAACATCTTTGTTCCTTCCTCTGTGCTACATTTCAACCAGGGAATGGCAGCATCAGAGGCAGCAGGATGTACTCAGTGCTGCAGCCTTAGTCTATGGGGGTCATCGCAGGAAGGTTCAGGGATAATTGAATTTGGGTAGAGATGGTTTACAGAGTAAAGAAGAAAACATATTCGTACTAAACTTCTATTGCCAGATCTTATGCTGGATGATTTCTATGAGATTTTTCATTTAGATTTCATTTAGAACTCAGGAAAATCAACAAGCAAAAATCAAACAACCCTATCAAAAAGTGGGCAAAGGACATGAACAGAAACTTTTCAAAAGAAGACAGAATAATGGCCAAGAAACATATGAAAAAATGCTCAACATCTCTAATCATTGGGGAAATGCAAATCAAAACCACAATGAGATATCGCTTATCTCCAGTGAGACTGGCCTTTATCAAAAAGTTCCAAAACAATAAATGTTGGTGTGGATATGGAGAGATAGGAACACTCATACACTGCTGGTGGGACTGCAAACTAGTGCAACCTCTGTGGAAAGCAATTTGGAGATACCTTAAAGAGATACAAGTAGAATTACCATTTGATCCAGCAATCCCATTACTACTCGGCATCTACCCAAAAGAACAAAATACATTCTATAAAAAAGACATCTGCACTCGAATGTTCATAGCAGCACAATTCACAATTGCGAAGATGTGGAAACAACCCAAGTGTCCATCAATACATGAGTGGATTAATAAAATGTGGTGTATGTATACCATGGAGTACTATTCAGCTTTAAGAAACAATGGTGATATAGCACCTCTTGTATACTCCTGGATAGAGCTGGAACGCATTCTACTAAGTGAAGTATCCCAAGAATGGCAAATGGAAAAACAAGCACCACAAGTACTTACCATCAAATTGGTATTAACTGATCAACACATAAGTGTACATATAAGAATAACATCTATTGGATGTTGGGCAGGGGGGAGTGGGAGGGGACGGCTATATGCATACACAAAGAGTGCAATGCGCACCATCCAAGAGATGGACATACTTGAAACTCGGACTCGGCGGGGAGTGGGGGTAAGGGCAACATACGTAACCTAAACATCTGTATCCCCATAATATGCTGAAATAAAAAAAATTAAGAGAAAAAATAATAAAGATTAAAAAATTAAGAGGGAAAAAAAGAATTTAAAAGTAATGATAGGAGGTATCATGATTGTAAACAACTTTAGCCCTTTTGAAAAGTGAAAAGATTCCTTTCTCATAATAAAATATAAAAAGTTTAACATAAAACATAGGAAATTATCCTGATAAAGCACAGAACCTTTATTTTTTAGGGAGATTAATTAAAAGGTAAAAAAAAAAAAAACACACAACCTTTTAAAATCTACTAAGAAGAGATCAATAATATAAAAAAAAACTTTGTAATTTTATCAGAGAGAAAGCCAAAGTCTACTTTTGCATCGGTGTATTTTTATATTAAATTTTACCAAAAAATTACAAATAAATCCATCTAATCTTAGACAGCTTTAAATATGCAAGATAAGATGCCTTTTCCACAAACTTTCTACAACTTTTATCCATTAAGCTTTTGTCCTATATTTTCTTCATTCTCTTCTGGAACAACCAGTTATCTTAGGACAAAATTACTCTCTTTTCCCTGTAACGAAACAAATCATACATAGTTTGCATAATTTTCATGGAAAATGGTTTCCTTTATATCATTATTTTTTAGAAGTTTATTTATATATATTAATTTTAATTTTTAACCATTAGTATCCTTTTGTTACAGAGAAAACTAGAGAGTAAAGAACTGTGAATTGTCTGTCATAATACTAGGATTCTATAGTAAGCTTGAAAATTTAATAAATATAACATCTAATGATTTTTATAGGTATATGCTTTCTGATAGTACAATTTTTCAAGGTGGCAAAAAGAACATATTTATTAACACACCCAAATATATTTAGCCTCTTTGTATAAAAAGAAAAAGGAAAAAGTATATAAAGTTAAACCTACACTTGGTAATTAATGTTTCAGTAATTTTTCTTATTTAGAAACAATTTAAGTATTTAATGCATATCTATCACTTAATTTAATTTAGCATAACTCTAAAGTTTCAAGTTACAAAATTATTTTGGAAAAGATTTTCAGGCAGACACATTATATATTATTAGCAAAGCTAGCCATTATTCCGGGTTATTCCTCTGTAAAATATGCATCTTAGGCAAGAATCATAAAAGCAAAAAGATAAAAAAGTTAAATACATACTTTTTGTTTTACTGCTTGATTTGATATGTATGAAGAATTTCTTTTTTTTTACTACATATTTACTTGAATATTTGTTCTGAGGTTGAATTTACAGTTTTTACAATCTTAAACACCTAGTAGATATAATATTACCTTGTTTGAGTAGTAAACCCAAGTAGGTTAAAAATGTGAGCTTGTATTATACTTAATGTTGATAACTCAAAAGATATACCAATTTTTATTAAACCAATAATACTAAAGTAGTCTTATTGCCCAAAGATTTACCCAATTCACATGAATTTGATAAGCATTTGTGTTAGTTTCTATATTTCTAGGAATTTTATATATATTTAATTTAAGTAAGTGCTTATTTATCACAAAAGCAATTTGAATAGAGCTACTGTGTGGGATTTTATGACTTTATTGGGTAATACTATCTGGAAGTAGAAAAATTAACACATATATATATAATATATATATAAATATATATAAACATATATACATAAACATAAAACTAAATTCAGAGACCTTTTATAGTTTCCATTCTAAAATCTTAGCCATGAGTCAGATAAACACAATAAATATAAAACTCATTGGTTTATATAAAGCAGCTGACTCTTACCTTTGCTCCAGTTTATATTTTTACATGAATTGTGTTTCTGACAGATGGAACAAGTTTAGGTTACCTGCTCAATACAAGGGCTAATGATTTTTACCAAAATTTGTGAAGGAGGCTTTTAATATTTTCTTTTGCTCTGATATGTAGTTGCTTTTGGAGTTCCTGAGACTCGTAAGAGCCCCAACACATGAGAACACAGCTAGAAGGTATTGTCTGTGAGAAACAGTCCCTCACCAGACACCAAGTATCTTGATATTGCACTTTCGAGCCTCCAGCTCTGTGAGAAACAAATTTCTATTCACAAGCTACCCAGTTCATAGTATTTTGTTATAGCAGACTGAACACATTAAGACCCATTATCCTTAGTAAAATCATGCCAGTAAGAAAAGCAGCAGACAGAAATAGTAGAGCATATAACCCACAGGGGTTCAGGAATCTTAAGAATCAAAATTATCCTTATTATACTTCATGCACTATCCTCTGGATCACTGGCTCGGGAGTCAGACTGACCTATGGACTCCTAATCAATCAGTCAGGAGTGAAGACAGATTGCGGGTCCTGAGTGAGAGGTCTTGGGGTTCAGTGATAAATCTGACCCTATGCAAATCATGATGTCATAACTGTTAGGATAAAATTATTCTGACACTTGTTAAAACAGTAAGGAGGACTTCATTCCGAACTATCATAACAGGTGTCAAACCCATTGCAATCAGCGAGTGAGATCAGGCTCAACTCCAAGTATTGCAAGGACCGTGGAGATTTACAGCCACCAGCAGAGTTAGTGGGTAAAAACTTAGTAAGAGGAAACCTCAGGGTGGGCGAATTCTTGCTAAACTGACTTAACAAGATTCTTGCTGAAGACAGGCCAGGGGGATTAGATTTTAAGGTTAGGGGTTGAAAATTTTCATCAGATATGGAGGATTACCAGATATCAAGGGTGGGGGCTTTTCTTTGAACTGACTTAGTAGGATTCTTGCTACATCTGGGCTATGTAGGTCCAGCAAGTATGGAGGCCAACGTTGAGGCCAAGTTAATGGAAGCGCTCAAAGGAGCCTGACTGAAGTTCAGTCAAAGAGAGAGTTTTTGTCAGTTTTAAAACTGTGAAAGATACTGTAATGCATGAACTCAAGTCTGTATAGCTGGGGTAATATCTGAGTTTACTTCTTATTACTTTCATGAACTGGGGCAAGGTATACTACCTCTTCCCAAACCCCTCACCTGTCAGACTGAGATAATAAGAGTTCCTACTGAATACACTACTATTAGGATACATGAGTTAATATAGTCAAAGTTTTCAGCATAGAGTCTGGCATTTAATAAATGCTATACAATACATAATATTGCACAAAGCGAATGGTTTCTTATTACTTTTCCTACTTCGACTAAATAGCCCTCTATCATCTCCCTTAGCCTTGTTCATTTTTCAATAGTACCACAGACATCCTGGATCGACCTCCTCTGGTCATAATTTCAGGAACATGACCTCCATGCTTCTTTCCCTTCGTTTCAATTTATTCCCTCAGCAGACATAATATGCGATGTGCTTACTCTGTTTCTTTTATTGGTCTGGCACTGCAGTTCATTCTCATTTGGGAACCTTCTATGTTACACATCACGTATATCCGTTCTAATACTCTTCCTTTGTTTTCCCTCTGTTTACTAATCTCTTCACTTGTGCTAAATACTCTCTTCAGCTTTCACTTGCATATAAAACATCAAAGTATATATATTTCAGGAAACAATTATATATTTCTAGAGTTTTAGAAAGAGGTCTTTCCTGAAGATTTACTTTTGTGAGATGCAAGTATACGATTGGAAACTGAAGCTATAGGAATAGGTAGAGTAAACATAGGGAGAAACAGGAATGCTGGAGTGAGTAGAGATAATCAAAGATGGAAAAGCTTAAGAAGTCAGAGTGATACTAGAAATTCATGGAAGTTTTTTTTTCAGATATATACTTTCTTGTCCATATATGTGTCTTTATTTTTTAAACTTCTTTCTCTTTTATTGTATATATTTAGGTGAATAACATATATATTTATATATGTACCCATACATAT
Organism: Indri indri; assembly: GCA_004363605.1. NCBI lineage: Eukaryota > Metazoa > Chordata > Mammalia > Primates > Indriidae > Indri > Indri indri. The sequence goes on along the minus strand of RJWJ010000016.1, from coordinate 15,285 downwards.
AAAGTGAAATGATTACTACAGTCAAGTAAATCACCCTATCCATCACCTTCCATAATTATTTTTTTCCTGAGATAAAAGCACCTAAAAATCTATTCTCTTAGCAAATTTTCAGTATGCAATACAAAATTATTAAATATAATTTTCATTACATTAGAACTCTAGACTTATTCATCCTACATATCTGCAAGTTTGTAATCTTTGATCTACTTCTCCCTATTTACTCTCCCTCCTTACCCTGGTAACTACTGTTCTACTCTTTGTTTCTATATGTTAGAATTTTTTTAAAGATTCCATGCAGAATTAAGATCATGCAGTATTTTTTGTTTCTGGCTTATTTTTCTTAGCATAATAACCTCCAGGTTCATCCATGTTGTTACAAATGACAGCATCGCCTGCATTTTTAAGTCTGAAAAATATTTCACTATATGTTATATATATCCCATTTTACATACATTATATATATGTATATAATACATACATGTATATGTTTATGTATTTTATATTTTATATGTATACATCTATACATACATTTTTGAATCCATTCCTCTGTTGATGGAGACTTAGGTTGTTTCTATATCTTGGCTATTAAGAGTAATGCTGCAATGAACACAAGAGTGCAGATCTGTCTATGAGGTACTGATTTCACCCAGAAGAGGAATTGCTAGGTCACAGGGTAGTTCTATTTGTAATTTTTGAAGAAGCTCCATACTGTTTTTCCTAATTGCTGCACCAATTTAGATTCCCACTAACAGTGTACAAAGGTTCCTTTACACTGTCAACACTAGTTATCTCTTGTCTTTTTGATAACTGCCACCCTAACACTTGTGAGATGATATCTCATTGTGGTTTTGATTTGCATCCCACTGAAGATGAGTAATGTTGAGCACCTTTTCAAACACCTTTTGTCCATTTTTATGTCTTTTATTTTAGATGTTAACTCTTATCAAACATATGATTTGCAAATCTTTTCTTCCAATCTGTAGGCTGTCTCTTCATTCTGTCAATTGTTTTCTTTGCTGTGTGGAGCATTCTACTTTGATGTAGTCCCATTTCTTCATTTTTGCTTTTGTTACCTGAGCATTTGTTGTGCAGATATACTCGTACACTTCCAAATGAAGCTGAGAAGTCAAGCAGTATGAAACTGAAGAAATTCATTATGCTTACTGACATAATGTCTGTGGAAATCTTGGCATCTATTATTGTCTGTCTCTATGTTGTGGTGTAAGCTCCCACTGAGAATGTGGGAGAAGTTGAAATTTGGGGTGTAGGTGAAGGAACTGTCCTAACATAGGAAGAGTGACATCTTCCATTGAAACCAGAGAAATGGAATAAAACAGATGAATCTACACTAAAATTGGTTTCATGGCTTCTATTTACACTGAGGAGTGAAAGAGAGTTGAAAACAGAACATTTGAGGAGAGTAGTGAATGTTTGAAATTCCAGTTGAGAAAGGAAGATTATGATTAAGGTAACAATAGAATTGACGCAGTGATTAAATGTCAGTTGAGCTTAATATGCTGACAAAAGATAAAGGACTTTCCTAAGAAAAGGAAGGTCAGGAGCCTATAGTCAGGAAACAACCTACCTATAAGGTTAGTCAAATTGAGGGGAAGGTTAAGGCCTTCTTGGTCAGTACAGGGAGGGGCTTTATTCTTTCCCACACGGTATTGGCTTCAGCTGGAAAGACATGAAAGCTAGAGGTGATTCTCCGGCTATGGACTGGGATGATGAACACGCAGCTTCACGGCACAAGAGTAGATTGATGCTGATTGCCAGCTGGAACCGCAGCTGGGATGTTAGCTGGAACATTTCAACTACACGTAGGCTAATTTGGGTTTCCTTACAACACAGTGGCTGTACTCCAAGTGAAATTTCAATACAAAACAGCCAGATAAGTTGACATCCTGATTGCCCCCAAAATTGAATAATAAACTAAAAGGAAGAGGGGAGTTGTAACTGGCTCCCCACTGAATAAAATTTCAATCACCCCTATTTAATCCTCTCCCTTAACTACCTACCTGACCTCTGAGTTGTTTCCCAAAAATGATAGATTTTCTGCAAGACAGAGGAGTTGAGACTCTGAAGGCCACTGGGCATACTTCCTGACTCCAGGACTCTCCATCCCCATTGACCTGCTCCAAGACACATCCTATATACAGTATAGAAGTAAATAAACAGCCCATGGTCACCATTTTTTGGAGAAAGGGATTTGAGACAACTTCTCCTGTTCTTCCAACAAGATGTCTGTCATATTAAAAAATTCCTTTCTTCCTTGGCAATTCTTATTGTCTTAATAATTGAATCTTTGTGTGAGGAAAAACTAGACCTAGACTGAGACGCTCTTGCGGTTTCAACAACATGAGTGGGAGCGTCCATAGAAGTAAGATAGATGGGTCTGGCATTAATATGATCTAATGAAAGAAGACATGCAGAGTCATTTTCACCATGTTTTATTGGTTCCGACAATCTCAAGCTCTGCCTAGGTTCAAGGGGAGAGTCACAGACCCTAATACTCAATAGAAGGAATTTCAAAGTTATTGTAAGATGATCACATGAGAAGGAAGATTTTATTGTGGCTATCTATGGAAGCACATTCTGCCACAGCCATGAACCTTGTTCAAAAAGTATAACATTAATTAAGAAAAATCAGATTTGGATCTCTAATAAGAAGGTGTCATTGTATGCTTTATTTACTATTTACTGTTGTATAGTGCCTGTAGAATAAATTAGCAGAAATAGTCTGAATTTACATTGCTTTTGATATAAATATTGGAATATGATCCACCTATAATTTAGTTAAATTTACAGAAGCAGCAGCTTTAATATTATTATTATTACTATCATCATTATTATTATTTTATATTCAGCAATGCCTGGGTTGTACTAAGTTTCTTAGAAAATGTTTTTCTAGAAGAGTCATAGGATAAGGATGTTTTCTGATCTTTAGTTGTAAGTAATTAAAAAAAGATCATAATCCTTGTTTAACCAAAATAATTTTGAGCTTTTCCCTAGGAAAAAAAAAGAGATGTTGTTTAGTAAATAAACAGTCTCCATACCAGACTGAGGAATCAGACTTAGTGTATAGGAAAACTAGTTACCATTCTGGAAACTAATAAACTAACTGTTATTGTGTGTCCACTTTGTGTCAGGCACTGGGTTAGGCGCAATGCAAATTAATTTGATAAATAAGTCCTAGTATTTACTCTGAAAGCTCTTCTTATCCATAACTAAGCATATAATAATTTTTATATATTGCTTCTTAAAATGTTTTACTCTGTTTTTGAATAATGCACAGGAAGATATATTTTCCAAATTAGTTTCAGATTTTTTTTAGAAATAAACATAAATAAGCAGAAATTAATTATTAATATTTGATTTACAGAAATAATATGGATACGAGTGTTCAGATATCGCATGCTTTGATACTTGCTTTGAGGAAAGAAGACGACTAGGTACTCAATACATATGAGTAGCAGTCAGTAGGCAGAAACCTCACTTCAATTTGACAATATGTATAATCCATATCATAATAATCTATTAAAATGTGCATAATGTCATACTTTATTTCCTTTTTAGTTTTTCAGGTTTTATATATTATGCTATTATACTGTAGGAAAATGTAACCCTCTGATCCTAACAAACCCTAGTTTATCAGAATCCATACGGGAAGGTTACATTTGGTATGTACCTTACAAGTATAATAACATATTTCATGCATTTCATTATAACAAATTTTATATATTTTGATAATTTCACATATTTGTCAAATGTTCTAAATTTAAAGCAGCTGTGGTGGTTTAACTATTCTTAAAATTGAATGTATAGGAGTTTAAATATATACCATTTTGAAATCAGCTTGGTGATCAGCTTTTGAGTCAGGTTAGATTTAGCCACAAATTGTCCAATGTCCAATGGAATTATAATGTAAATGTGAATTATTGCCAACATGAATGACCTAAAGCTCTATCAGATTCCCCAGAGTCTGTAGTGTCATGGTGGAATGAATGTTCATAATTGCTTTTAATGAAAGAAAATGGTTTAAAAATATAAAATCCAGAAGTTATGATAGAAAGAACCACTAACAGAAACTTAAAATTTTTGTAGATAATTATTACCCTTTTTTTGGTTCAATTTGTTGTATTTACAGTTTTGCTTGGTTTGAGTAACCTAATGAGCCTCATGTTTTGCTACTGTTGGCAACAAACAGAGTTCAAATATAGTGTCTTAAGAGCTCAAGATAAGAAAAAATGAAAACTTCTACTTCAGTAGAAACTTTCTCCAGAAAATCTCAAGGATGAGAGAAGTCATAAAATTGTGACTTTGGAAAAGAAAGTAAATCTTGGTAATTTTTCAAGAACACAAATTATCTTTCTTGTTATTTTGCAGAGTGATCAGCTTTAATTCCAGATTAAGTCGGCACATTAGTAAGCCTGTCTTTATCATTCTGTAGGATGAAAAGCCACATAGGACTCAAACTATGTCTATATACGTGAAATAATCTCACATAATTGTCATTTCAATTATTTTGATGCTTATCACACACAAGTTGAAAAGTCAGAATGATCTGATTTCCAAATAAATAATAATGAAAATGTCTATATACCAATATAACTATGCATGTATTTTTTCTATATGCACACCATATATATCAATATATGATTTTGTATAAGTCCTACAAAAATATTTCATGTTCTCTCTCTAGTGACATATAGATATAATTTTACCTTCATTTATGATGGGTGAATTAGAGATAAAAACTATGAAACTCACTTAAAAATAATATAGTCCAACTGAATTGTGGAAAACAGTTTGGGCATAAATTAGCTTAATAATTGACTATTTTTTCCACTCCCATTGCACATGCATGTATAAACGGTGAATCACTAACAGAACTTACATACATAACATAGAGGAAATATTTGCTGGATTAAAAACAAACCAGTTAAATGAAATAAGCTAGCCACAAAAAGACAAATACAGTATGATTTCACTTATGTAAAGTAATTAGAACAGTCAAAATCACAGAGATGGGAAGTGGTTGTTAGGTCCTGGAGGAGTAGGGAATGAGGACTTATTGTTCAAAGGCTGAAGAGTTCAGTTAGACAAGATGGAAAGGATAATGAAGATAGACGGTAGTGATGGATGCGCAACATTACGAATGCTTTCAATGCCACCAAACTGCACATTCGAAAATATTTAAAATGGCAAACTTTATGTTACATGTATTTTACCACAATAAAAAAGTGGAAAAATAATTCTTGAAACCCCATAACTATAAAAATCTTAGATATTAGAATACCTCCTTAGGACTTGAAAGCAGAACAACCCTGTTTATATAAAAGTTAACTGTCTAATTCTTAATGCATGACTTAATGCCATTTCTTATAGATTTAGTGTTAGTGATGAACTGCTCAATGAAGTCTTTCAAGTCATGCCAATTGCTTGTTTCAGCTTTTTCTTTTCCCTCTTCCTACTCCTCACTATCCTCTTTTGCCTCTTCTTCCTCTTCTTGATCTTCCTGTACTCTCCTTTTCTCTATCCTTATTAGAAAAATTGAAAATAAAATTATTTCATGAGAAAACCTGATCTCTGTAGCAGCGGTCAAATCAGGTGCAATTAAATTTTTAAATTTTGCTTAAACTTGCCTGAGAAATGGTGAATATATTTAACTTTAATTATCTCAGCCTTGTATAGTCAATATTTAGGGACATTAAAAGAGTTTAAAAATAAAATTAACCTTAATTCAACCTACAGTAAAACATGTTTATTCTGATGATTTCTTATAATAGATGGTTTTAAATAAACTAACCAATAAACATTCAACTAACACATTTTTTTGTAGCCAGAAACAACTCTAACTTTTTCCTATCCTAAAACAGATATATCACATGATACATTTTCAAATTTTAATCAAAAGTGAGAATATAAAGTCAGTATACTCCCAAATATGGTATTGGATGTTATATCACAGTAAGTCTGATAAGGGTTTGAGCTGATGCCAAATTTCTTAATCACCTGGAAGAACAAGGTAACAGAAATCTCAGAGAGCTTGATATAACACATTGCTTATTCAGTATATTGGGTAGTAATTTAGTAGCCGGAAAGAATGAATGGTCTGTGGTAGTTTATTATACAGTAGAAATTTCATCCTAACAGGGAATGTGCCTTTAAGTTCCATCCACATATGATATATCACAGGTGAAATTGAAGACTATGCAGCTTATAAAGTGTCCCCATTAAAAATAAAAGCAAATGTCTGTTCATCTGAACTATCTAGAAAATGGAGGAAAAACATTTTGTTTGTGAATTATGTAGAATTTTGTCTCTTTTCTGTATCAGAAGGTATTTGCAAATGTGGCAGTGCTCTCTAATTTCCAGCTGTATTCAAGAATACAAAAACATTATCAGAATACTAAGTTAGAACATAAAATAAAATGCACATACACAGACAAGAAAAGATTACATAAAAATAATTAGTAACTTTGTATTTAAATCTTTGAATATGAATTTTTTGCATTATTTCCATTTTAATTATTCTGTATTACATTTGAGGTTTCATGAATTAGGTAATTTATATTCCTGTGGGGGAGAGGTACTGGTTGTTTCTGCTTTTAATATAGTGGACAATTTATGCCTCAATGAAAAACGTAAACATAATTTAATACATTTATGGACCTTAACCTTTGGGTGAACAAACTTATTCCACAAAGTAAATTACCCCTCTAGTTTACAGAATAATATGGATAGAGAGTAAATTAAAGCCTCCATAAAATGCCTTACTTGTGCTCTTTGCTGCTATGATAAGAGCTTCTATTTTGTCAAAGTAGAGATTTAGGTCATCTCCTTTGCACACCGGCTAACATCCCAATAATGAACAATAATCCAAGACATCAATTGGAGACTGATTTCACGGCTCTCTAAAGAAAATGGTAGTCTGTTTTGATTATGTCATTATACCTGAATAAGGGAAATTGCACAGATCTTCTCTTACGGCATGCGTTTTTCAAGTTTTACTAATTAACATCCTCCTCAGTGGTAAAAATGAGACTAATGCATTGAGTTGGGATGTTATGCTAAAAGAACTTAAACATTTACAAATACTAATTTATTTGTTGAATTGAACACATAAAGCACATCATTAAAATAAAGATATTTTCCATTCTTGGGATACTTCGCTTAGTAGAATGCGTTCCAACCCTATCCAGGAGTATACAAGAGGTGCTAAATCACCATTGTTTCTTAAAGCTGAATAGTACTCCATGGTATGCATATACCACATTTTACTAATCCACTCATGTATTGATGGACACTTGGGCTGTTTCCACATGTACTCACCATCAAATTGGTAGTAACTGAACAACACATAAGTGTACATATAAGAATAACATCTATTGGATGTCGGGTAGGGAGGGAGGGGGAAGGGGGAGGGGTGAGGGGGAGGAGGGGACAGATATATGCATACACAAAGGGTGCAATGTGCACCCTCCGAGAGATGGACACGCTTGGGACTGGGACTTGGGGGGAAGGGGGGGCAAGGGCAACATACGTAACCTAAACATCTGTACCCCTATAAACAACAAACAATAAAAAATAAATAAATAAATAAAGATATTAAACATTTTCATTTATAATTCTGGATATTAGCATAAATAAAATATGTTATTTCTTTGAAAAAAATTGAAGCAAGTCAGAATTACCAACATAGCTTTCAAGATATCACCCTCTTCTAATAGATTTTCTTATCCTTTAAAGCAGTGAAAACTGTATAATACTAGCCCATAAATAATAAAATTCATTCATATCTATGCTGAGTGTTTCTGTTGTACTTAAACATGACACTAATTGTTTTGTCCAAAGTAGTAATAAAATGATATATAGAAACAAAGTTTATTTTCTTAATACTTAGTACATACGTAAGAATATTAATTGCACCGGATTTCTAAGAGATCATAGAAAATATATGAATATGGCTACATAAAATAATATGATACAATGAACAAACCTGTTGATAACTATCAGTGCCCTAATTTATTATCATGGTAAAAACAATCTAATGTAGGAAATTTTATTAATGTAAAACCCTTGCCCTTTGGATCTCAGCTGGTGCCTAAACTTCCCTAGCAATAACTCTATTTTCAGTCACAGTAGGAAAGAATTCTTCACCCCAGTACTATTGTTCATATTCCTTTATAGAACAGTGGTCACCCACTCTATGTCTGACTGAAAAGTGTTGGTGGGCCAGCCTTCGCCAAAGTATCTAAAATTTGCTTAGATTTCTAAATGGGAAAGTTCCTTTTCTTGCTTGAAAAAAGTGATCAAAATAAATAAATAATTTACAGACTTATTTGATAAATAGCCACTTTTGTAAAAGTTTTAGATAAATTATAGAATCTAGACAAGGGTCTGGGATTAGTATTTCAGTCAATGTTAGAAATCAGAGTTAGGTTTTGATTTTTAGTGGCCATGGCACAGAAACATCCACATCTTTTCTGGGAAATTCACATTTCTTAAAGGACTCTTGAGGAATATACAGGCAAGAATAAGAAAAGTCATGGGAAACAAGGTACTGCTTTATTATCTTTAAGAAGTCATTAGTTTTGTGGGAATAATTTGATATGGGACTTTATAAAGCTGAGTTGGGTATAAGCCTTAGACCAAAGGCTCAAGCAGGGACTTAACCACAAAAGCCACAATACAAATTAAAAGTCAACAGTAGAGACATATTTTTAATTTAATTTAATTCAATTATTTAATTTTATTTAATTTTATTTCTCCTGCCTAGCTTTACCTCCTCCCTTTAGTGGTGTTAAAGATTAATTGTATTAATCCTTCCAATTTTCCATTACCCCTCTATCTATGCCCTTAGCACTGTGAATTTGCAGCTCCTACCATTAAGAGAAAAAGGCTATTTTTCACCCCTGAATTTAGGCTGGTCTGGTCAATAGAATACAGTGGATATGATAAGTAAATTCTGAACCTAGACCTAAAGAGGTTTGTGTGCTTTCCACTCTCTGCTTTGAAGCCCTTCCTCTGCTGTTAGAAAGACTCGAGGTTCTACTGTTAGAGAATGAGATACAATGTGGAGCATAGCCAAGTCATAACAATGAAGGCCATCTTACATGGTCCAGCCCCTCTCAGCCTAACTGAAAGCTGGAGACATAAGAAAGGGCATAGTTAAGATCAACTGAATCCAGCTATTGGTAGAATCACCTGGATGTCCACACACTTATAAGAAATAACAAATGTTTATTATTTTAAGCCCCTACATTTTTGAGTGTTTCATTATGCCAAAATAGCTAAATGATATAATTTGATGCTTTACTCAACATCCCTTTGTGCTTCTACATCATATAGTATGCCTAAGGCTGCACTGCATGACCTCTGTGGAAATGGCAAAATAAAACCTAGGCATCGTCAACCAAAGTAGTCCAAGTCCCAATCTATTTGTTTCAGATATTGATCAAAATTGGGCCAGGATTTTACCAAAGATTTTTAAACTACAACTTTTAGAATTTTTGATGGATTGATAAAATAAATTGAGAATGACAAGCTAAGAGAAAAACAGACAGCCTACGCATGACAGAACCATCAGAACATCACTGGGATTTTAACTTTGCTGTACCTAAGACCAGCATTTTTTGGTACATAGTCAATAAATTGGCAGAAAAAATTAAATGAAAGAACAAACAAAAGAAAGACAAAAGAGAAAAAAAACAGAAGAAAGGAGGAAAGGAGAAAAATTATGGTGATAATACATACACTCTTCTTCAGCTGTATGAGTATAAGGGCTGTCTGGAAAGTATCCAGCCATTGTTACTATAATGAGAATGGTTTATATGGCTGGATACTTTGTGGACAGCCCTCATGTGTTCCCTGAAAATAAACTATTACTTGCTGGATTAAAATTACACTGAGATAGTACTTGGATTTTCTTCAACATGTGCTCTTTTTCATTGTTTTCAAGTTGGCACCTGTTTTTTGGCATATTAAATATGGAAATGTTTGATTATAATAATATGATGTTGCCTAATTGTTTAGTACTTTAATATTTCCAAAATATCTGTGTGTAGCTTATTTCTTTTATTGTAACATAATGGTAATTTCATGTAGTATGAATTTTCAGTAGATTTTACAGGAACAGAATGATAGTTCTGAGAAACCTGATGGTAAGAGGTGGGACAGAAACATTATTCTTTCACTAGTGCAGCACCTGTTATATTTCATGCCCCTCCTAGCATTGTCTATCTAAAATTCTCACTGAGTTTGGTGGAATTTTAAGAAATTTGGACCAATGAACGTTCAAATCAAGTTATTCAACAGTTATTAAAATATTCTCAAACAAAATTCTGAGTCAAAAGCAATGGACTGTAATGCTTTTTTCTCTAGTTTATGAATTCTACCTAAAATTATCATAGAATTTTGGATAAATAGTACACAGAATAGTGTTGAGTTACAGTTGCCTCAGTCATCATAAAGCTTTATAAGCTTTAGTGATAAAGAATAGAATTTATCTATGGATAGTGGTTTTCATGTGCTGTATATATTATAGCTTGTGCATTTGCTTGCACTGACAAATGTATGTCCCTGTGGACATATATTAAATGACAATTGTTCCTGTCGATGAGTGGAACTGTTCCTGAAAATGTGTTTGTTTCATACATCCTTATAATATCGAGACATTGATTACATACTAAAGTTAGGTAGCTATAAGAATCAAAACCAAGATACAAAGAAAAAGTTAAGCCAGAAAAATATTCTTTTAAATAATGATTTAAACACAATTTGTTATAGAAAGTTGCTAGCACAAAGGTTTTAATTTTCAATCATTGAAAGTCATTCCTGATATAAATCATTTTCTAAAATTAATGTATTAATTACAACAGTTAAGTATAATTATTCTACCTATTTAAGATTTTTATTATTACATTTTAACACGATGATAAATTCAGTGGAGAATAATTACCATAACAATAATTCAGCACACATTTTTAATATGCTTGGTAGTACAATGTGTTTTCCACAGAGTCCCCACTTCCATATTAATCAATCATTCAAGAACTTACCTCCCTATTCAGTGAGCACTTCTAGAAGCAATTTAAAGGGTAATATTTTTTTCCAAGAGGAATTGGCAGAGGAGAGGTCCTTGTCCTGATTTCTATTTTGGTTTTAATAAAGGCAGTACATAAATTACGGAAACAAATAAAGAAGCATAAGAAAAAAGTTTAACACATAAATCTGAGTATCACATACACACACACACACACGAAATAAAACTCAAACACTTATATTAGAAAAGACAAGACTAAGAAATCATGCATTTTCCTGAGAAGGAAGCCTCAAGTCAAAGCCACACTTTTTCTCACCACTGTCAGTGCACCACTAAGAACATCGTGTCCAATTAACCTTGCACTGAGTATCATGTTATCACATTCAGTGATCCATTAAATGAGAACTAGGAAAGCACAACATATTTTTGCCTGCTTTTTTGCTAGAGGTTTTATCTACTCCAATTACATATTAGAGTTTGTAGAAAGTCTAGCACAGCACTTGAATATCATTCTTATATTTTTACACTTCTGCTCCAATAGAATTTCTAATAAAGAACATAGATTGCACTAGCTTTGTTTTAGAGAGTAAGTTAATATATGCTCATATTACATAAATGTAATTCTAGAAAGAAATTTTTTAAACATTAGGGATAGTTATAACTGTCCATGAATCTGATGAAGCCATGAGCACTAGCCCCACTAAAGTGTTAGTGTCCATTTTTTGCCTCTTCTCATTTAAAAAATTTTTAAATGTATTATTATTATTTTTGATGGAAAATTATAATTGTATAAATTAATGGTGTAAAATGTGATATTATATTAATATGTATACAATGTGGCATGATTAAGTCAAACTTGTTAATAAATCCATGACCTCAATTAATTTTCATTTTTATGGTGAGATATTTGCAATTTACTCTGTCTGACTTATTTTGAAATATACAATACATTGTTATTGACTATATCCACCCTGATGTGCACTAGATCTAATTCTCTAGACCTATTTCTCTCATCTAGCTGAATCTTTGTACCATTTGATCAACAAAATCCCCATTCCTTTTCTCCTCATCTACTCAGGCTCTGACAACTATCATTCTATTCTTTACTTCTATCAGTTCAAGTTTATTGCATTCCACATATAAGTGAGATCATGCAATATTTGTCTTTCTATGCCTGGCTTATTTCACTTAGCATAATATCATGAAGAAAAAACAATTCTAAATATTTCTGTACCTAACTCAGATGCATCCAGATTCATAATGCAAATCCTACTCAATCTAAACAAAATGATAAACAGCAGCACAATAACAGCTGAGAAATTCAACATCCCTCTGACAGAACAGGACAGATACTCCAAACAAAAAATAAACAAAGAAACAACAGACTTAAACGGAACTCTAGAACAAATGGGCCTAACAGACATTTACAGAATATTCTACCCAAAATTCACTGAATATATGTTTTTATCATCAGCTCATAGGACATTCTATAAGATTGACCATATCCTAGGCCACAAAGCATGTCTCAACAAATTAAAAAAAATAGAAATTATACCATGCATCTTCTCAGACCACAGTAGAATAAAATTAAAAATCAACTCCAACAGACACACTTATCTCTACACAAACTCATGGAAACTAAACAATCTACTGCTGAATGATAGTCACCTCAAGGAGGAAATTAAGATGGAAATCAAATTATTCTTTGAAATAAATGATACAAGTTATCAAAATCTCTGGGACACAGCTAATGAAGTCCTGAGAGGAAAATTTATAGCCATAAGTGCCTACATACAAATGACAGAAAGATCATAAATTGATGAATTGTCTCAAAGAGCCAGAAGAGGATGAGCAAACCAATCCCAAAGCCAGCAGAAGAAAAGAAATAACCAAGATCCAAGCAGAACTAAATGAAATTGGTAATAAAAAACCTATATGGAAGATTAATAATACAAAAAGTTGGTTCTTTGAAAAGGTAAACAAAATTGACACACTTCTTGCTAGATTAACTAGAAGCATAAAAGAAAGGACTCTAATAATCTCAATCAGCAATGGAAAAGGAGAAATTACAACCAATAACATGGAAATACAAAATATCATCCATGAATACTATAAAAATCTCTACATACATAAAGTTGAAAATGTGGAGGAAACGGACAAATTCCTAGAAACACACAGCCTCCCAAGGCACAATCAGGAAGAAATAGAATTCTGGAACAGAACAATATCAAGTACCAAAATTGAAGCAGCAATAAAAAAACCTTCCTAAAAAAAAAAATAAAAATCCCAGACCAGATGGTTTCACACCCAAATTTTACCAGACCTACAAAGAAGAACTGGTGCCTATCCTGCAGAAATTATTCCACAACACTGAGAAGGAAGGAATCTTCCCCAACATATTTCGTGAAGCCAGCATGACCCTGACACCAAAGCCAGCAAAGGATTCAATGAGAAAAGAAAACTACAGACTAATATCTATTATGAACATAAATGCAAAAATTCTCAATAAAATTCTGGCAAACCGAATTCAGGTGCTCATCAAAAAAATCATCCATCATGACCAAGGGGACTTCATCCCAGACATGCAGGGATGGTTCAACATATGCAAATCCATAAATATAATTCACCACCTAAATAGAAGTAAAAACAAAGACCATATGATTCTCTCAAAAGATGCTGAAAAAGCATTCAACAAAATTCAGCACCCTTTTATGATAAGAACACTTAACAAAATAGGCATAGATGGGATGTACCTCAAAATGATAAAAGCCATATAAAACAAACCCACAGCCAACATCATACTGAATGGGGAAATATTGAAAGCATTCTTCCTTAGAATTGGAACCAGACAAGGTTGCTCTCTATCATCACTTCTATTCAACATAGTGCTGGAAGTCCTAGCCAGAGCAATCAGACAAAAGAAGAAAATCAAGGGCATTCAAATGGGGGCAGAAGCAGTCAAACTATCGCTCTTTGCTGACAATATGATCTCATATCTAGAAAACCTCAAAGATTCTGGCATGAAACTACGGGAATTGATAAATAAATTCAGCAAAGTCTCAAGTAACAAAATTAATGTATATTAATAAAAGTATTGAAATAAATGATTTTTTCCAAACTTGAGTCACAAATAACTATTTATATGTTACTTTCATTAGACTTATTTTTTATTCTCTAGAACTTCTGAAATTGGAAATAGTAACAATTAAAACAGCCACCTAGGAAGCAGGGAGGAAAGCTACATATTGAGAAAAACAAGGCTTCTCTGCTTTCTTCTGTTGCTTACCTCTAGAAAGTTACATAAGAGAGAAATAGATGTATGTGGTTTAAGCTCCTGTATTTGGGGGTCTCTTTGTTACCCAAAGTCATACAAGCTTGCTATATTATCTCTTCAGATTTTTCTCTACTACCAGTATATCAAAGAACTGAAAATATGAAACTGATTTAATACTCATTCTTTCTTCATCTTCTAGAATAACATATTATATAAGAAGTTACAATATGCTAATTTATATTGACAGAACATATATTCATATTATTTCATAGAGATGAAATAAATCATAGAGATTTCATAGAGATGAAATAAATCTACTCTTTCATGCTCAGATATTAGTCTTTAGACATGGACATAGATAGATAAACATGTATAGATTTGATATTAAAGGACAAATTAGATATTTTGAGAGCTGGTTGAATTATTTTTGAAAATACAGAAACAGAAAACATATTGGCAATGATATTATAAAATGGTTATTTTTGTAAACTATTTTTAGGATTATAAAATTGAAACAAATGTAGCTTTGCAAATATAAGTGAAAAAGCTGATATATTCAACACCATGGGTAAATATACAAGTAAAATTTGTTAGACGCTTACAGGTGATATGAAATTATTATATCATATAGAAATTGGGGATATATTTGTAAATCCCAATTAAAAATTCTAATCGTTTTTAAGAACTACCAAACTGCTTTCCAGAGTGCCTATATCATTTTGTATTCCCACCAGCAACGTCTGAGTAATCTGGTTCTGCGTATCTTCTTAAGCATTTGCTGATTCTACTTTTTTTTTATTTTAGTCATTTTGAATGGTATGTACTAATAGCTCATTGTGATTTTAATTAGCATTTCCCTAATGGCCAATGATGTTGAACATCTTTTCATATGTTTATTTGCCATCCATATATCTTCTTTAGTGAAATGTTTGTTCATGTTTTTTGTCCATCTTCGAAGTGAATC